>FJUX01000030.1:132425-442438 GCA_900074905.1 Rhynchosporium agropyri | reverse complement strand
ACAAGGTACAGGGTGTGTATGCCGATGCAGGCAAAACTGACCAAGGTACTGGTTACAAATCCAACATTATTTCCGATCCTACTCTTTCGATTCTACTATTTAGCTTATACGTATAAGCTAGTAAGAGCTTGATTTTAATTCCGAGCTTTAAATACTACTTCTAATAGCGTATAAATCCTTAAATTACTATAATTACCTTTTCCTAATTATATTTAAATATATAGATACTAAGGCTAAATTACCTTCTTACTTAAGCTTTAAAAGCTTCGAGATACTTAAAGATTTTATCGTATTCCTTAGTTCTTAAAGTAAAAGTAATAAATAATCTATTATACTCGCACTTAATCAGAAGTAACTATAATCTTCCTTAGTATACTAGAAAGTCAAATAGATCTTATATTATCCTCTAAAATAGATAAGGGGATTTTCTTTCTAGTAGCTATCTAGAGATCCTTTATAAAGTATATATAACTATATAATACTCGTATTTATACCTTCTTACTCCTTTAGTAATTACTACTCCTTAGGCGTAGCTTATAAGCTTCCTAAGAGCYTCTAGTGTAAGATAACTAGCTCTTAGATACTATATCTTCTTAGAATCTTTTCTATTAATTACTTTTTAAGCTAATTTTATAATAGATCTCTTAATAGATAGATCTAGAGATAAGTATATCTATATAAGATAGATTACTATACTTATTATACTTAAAAGAGAGAGTTATTTTAAAGGTTAATAGTTTAAACGAACTTTATATTTAAAGAATATAAGATTCTATTTTCATTTAAGCTTCCGAATAACTAAGTAAGAGATCTATAGGATTCTTTCTTCTCTTTAGTATAAAGTATAATCTAATCTATAATACTAGATCCCTAAGTCTAATCATTAAGCTTCTAAGATAATATTAATATAAAAACTATCTATTATTACGATATTATAGAGCTTAAGATTAAAGTACTTTCTATCTAGTTCTAAAAGGACCCCTTTTATTAGATAAGTTCTGCACTTACTAATAAGGATTTAGGAAGTTCTACTCTTTATATAATTATTAATTCTTAACTTAATAAAAGATCCTTTAACTAAGAGATCACGATTATTAACTAAGTTAGTAGCTCTATAGTTATTAAATAGAGTAGATTAAGAAAGAGAATAAGCTCTTCCCTTAACTGGATAGATTCTTAGTAATTCTATAAGCTTCTAATTATTATTCAGGAAAAGTACTATAACTAGTTCTACTTTCTTTCTACTTCGCTTTATATTCTTATCTAAGATATTCCCTAGAAAGCTTAACTTATATTTAGAATCTCTTACTATTTTAATAAGGAGATTATAAGTTACTTAAGAGATTAGTTAATCTATTCTAAAGCTAATATAGAGATCTTTCTATTTACTAGAGATAAAACGTTAGCATATTACTAAAGTTACTTCAGGATCCTAAGCTCTAACTATAATTAGATTACTATCTTTACTAGTAATATAGACTTATCTGCATATAGTAAGCTATAATTTAGTATAGTCTATTAGCTTCTAGAAGTAGGTTTTATCTTTTGCATATAGATAGAAGTACTTAATACGTTCTAATCTACTTGTAGTAGCGTCAGATAAGCTAATATTAGTACTAACTCGAGATCTAAGTATTAAGAAAACGCCTTAACTTTTCCTTATACTACTTTAAAGCTCCTAATATATATAATTAACTTAACTTATATAGAATTCCTTAGCGAGCTCCTTAAGAGTATATAGCGAGAGTCTTCTATATAGCTTAGCTCTTTAATACTTAATTAGAAAGTTATTCACCTCGAGATAATCGAAAGATTTAACTATATTTAGGAAGTCTATAATTCTAAGGGATCTTTCGATATCCGGGACCTTATAAAGTATATAGTTTATAATTAGAGCTTAAAGTTTAATAATCTAAGCTTAAAGGTTTAAGTTACTATCTCTTCCTTTACCTCTAGTAGATACTCRTATAGTAAGATAAAGCTTATAAGCTTTCTATATATTAGATTAAATAATCGTATTAGTTTAATAGAGTTCTTATCTTAAAGCTCTTAAAAGGTATTAAAAGTTTACTCTCTTTTCAGCTAGTAATCCCTTAATCGTAAGAGCTAAATAAGTTAGTAATATAGTCTTTTCTACTTATATATAGATTTTAGCGTAAGTAATAGCCTTTTAGCTATTAGTAGTGAGATCGAGTATAAATTACTTATTTTCGATCTCTACTTTAGCTTTCCGAGATACTATAGTAATTATAGTAAGTTTCTTAGGTTTAGCTAGAATAAGGCGTACTAAAGTTAGATCGAGCACCTGACTCGAATCTCGAGTACTTCTAGTTAGTTCGGAGATCTGCTCCTTAGCTTATTAAACTAATTTAAGCTCCTAAGCTTTTATTTCTATATTATAATCTACTTTAGAGCTTCGATTCTCACTATCTGCGATCTCTTATAGCTATCGTAGTTAGATCTAAAGAAGCTTAGCTAGAGAGACTTAGTCTAGTAGATCTAAGTCTACATATTACTATACCCTAATTATTCTAGCTATAAATTAAATATAAGAGATCTAATCTAGCTATTACTCTAGCTTTTTGCAGATTATCTTATTACTTAGATTAAGTAAATCGTTAGAAAGATCGTTAAAAGATATAGTTTAAGTAGTTAAAAAGCTAATATAAGCTTTATAGAACTTTGATTAATATATTATAAAAGGCTTAAATAGATAATTCAAGTGATCGAAAGCTAGAATAAAGCTTTACTTCTATATATATAATAAGTAGCTTTGAAAGCGATTTATTAATATATAGCTCTTAACTATAATATAAAAGTAAGATAAGTGTAAGGGTCAAGCCCCTGGGTTATGGTACTGGTATTACCAGCACGACTCGCTGACTAAGGCTCGGTTAAGCCTTAGTACTGCGTACCTTTTCTTGCGGCTTCCGATTAGATTCTTACTCTCTCCTTATCGAACTTATTAAATACTACTATAAACTCTATATATATATTATTCACTTATAATATTAAGTTCGATTAAATAAATAGAGTTAAATACTCCCGACTACTTTACGCTAAAGAGCGTTACGATACTAGCGCTAAACGCTAACTCGTAAGCGGAATATATAATAACTTAAGCGGAACTAGTATAAACTATAAATAAGATATACTAGCGCTAATAACTAATAGAGACCGAGCTAGCCTAAGCGCGGTCCGCTTAATAAGAAGCGGATAGATATTAGTAATAGAGCTAATAAGAGCCCGAACGATAGCAGTAAGAATATACGATTAACTCGCTAATAAAAGCTTTAATCGAGTTAATTATATTAATACCTCGCTCTAACCCTGATAAAGAAGAGTTAGCTCCTATAAGTTAGAAGCTACTATCTTAAGATAGTAAAGTAGATACCTTCCGGGACTACTTACTTAGGATTAGAAGCTCTTATTAAGTTCGCTTTATATTAAAACTAATACTATCTGCTGATTATTACTAGGATACTATTTACGATACTCTTCCCTCTTAAGAACGAATTCGAATACAGTATTTTTAGGAGAAAGAGGATATAATAAAAAGTAAAGCTCCTGAGTATTTCTTCGCACGACTCGAGGAGGTCTTCGCAGATAGTAATAAATAAGCTAAAGTACTAGAATAATTATCGAATCTTAAATACTCGATAGGATAACTTTAATACGAATACTAGCTAGAATTCGACGGACTCTTATTTAGTATAAGTAAGGAAAGCTAAGAGGATAATATAAAAATTAGTTACTTAAAGAATACTTTCTTAAACCTTATCCGAATATATATAGCTTCTATAGTTAAGATAGCGAATTACTACTAGTTCTTAGAGGAAGTAGAATATATTATTATAAACCTCGAGGAGATAGACTAATTCAAATTAGCTAATAAAAAGTAGAAGAAAAAGAATAAAGACTCCGGATTAAATATAATAATTAGCTTATATATAGCAAGTTCTTTCTTAATACTTAGAGTAAATACTAATAAAAATACTATAATAGCCCTGATATTTATTAAAAGAAGCTATATAGATAATAAAGGATATCGTAAGAATACGAGAGGTAAGTAGAGGGCTAAATAGGTCGATAAAGCAGAAAGAGAATATCACTATGAAAAAGGACTTTATTACTAATATAAAGTAGCCGGATATTATATCCGTAACTATACTTATAGCGTAACTATAAAGCTTACGACTATTAGCTTAGTTAAGTCAGGCCTACTACTAGAGGATAATAATAACTATAGGGATTCTAACGAAAAAGGGTCGGGAAAAGACTAGCTCTCGCTCGAAATTAGGAGATAAGAGAGAAAAGAATATTAGCAGAAGAATAGAATAAATTTAAGAAAGTTATAAATAGAAACCTTATATATATAGATATAATCCTTTAAAATACTTTCGGAATATTTACTCTTATTAATAAAAGCTACTAGTACTATACTATAACTAATAAAGACTTAGCGAATAGTCTTAGTCTCCGCTATATTAGTAATAAGACCTATAAAGTAAAAAGCGTATCTAAATCACTAAGAGATACGAAAATAGAAAGAGTTATATCTTTCTAAATAAATATTATAAGATATAACTAAATAATCTATACTTATATTATTACTAACTTATCCTTCCTGATTATACTAAGAAATCCTTAGAAAGCGAGTAATAAGGTATAGAATACGCTAGAGAAGTATTAGTTCTACTATAGCGTAGCACGATAATAGATATCTAAGGGGCGTAACTATAGAAGTCGCGAAGACACGTAGCCCTTATATATACCGGACTCCGGTATATTAATAATAGTAGCTATAGTATCGCTAGATAATATTAAAAAGGTAATATTAAAGAAAGTAGAGTTAATAATAAAGGAACTTAAAAGGATACTTTTACTAGAGCTTAAGAATATAGCTCCGCTATTTTCCTAATAGAAAGCGAATAAGCTAGTACTTTATCGCTTTGGAATTAACTACTAGATTAGGATCCGTAAATAACTAGACGGATCTCGACTAGTACTATTATAAGGGCTATTATATAATATATCGAAAGATGAACTCTTAGTACTAAGTAAATCGCTAAATAACTTATTAGAAAAAGGATATATTCGAGAAAGTATATTAGAAGCTTTAGTACTTATCCTTTTTATACCTTTCTAAAAGGAAACCCGAGGGAGGCTTACGTTTCTATTATAATTACTAAGCGTTAAATATAATTATAATACTAGATTAGTACCTCTTATTACTTATACTAGAGACCTTTTGTTCGTTTACAGGATCTAAGTAGTTAACTAAAGTAGATATTATTTTAGCTTTCTATAAGATTCGAATAGCTAAAGGCTATAAATATAAAATAGTATTCTATACTCGCTTTAGTTTATTTAAGTAGCTTATATATCTATTCGGTCTATTAGGGGCGCTAGCCACTTTCTAGTAGTATATTAATAGTTTACTATAGAAAGAACTTAGCGAATATATATTAGTATATATAGATAATATTATTATGTTTTCTAATAAATCGAGAGATAATTATATAGCGAAAGTACGAACTATACTCTAGAAGCTTTAGGATAAAGGCCTATTCCTCGATATTAGGAAGAGCGAGTTCGCTAAGAAGATAATTAAATACTTAGGATTTATTATATATACTAACGGAAAAAAAGTAAGACTTAATTTAGAAAAAGTAGAAGTAATTAAAAACTAGAAATCACTTATAATAATAAAAGAGGTTAGATAATTCAATAAGTTCGCTAACTTCTATAGGAGGTTTATACTGAACTATTTAAAGATAGCTAAGCTCTTAATTACGCTTACTAGTAAGAGAACGCTATTCTCCTAGGGAAAACGAGAAGAGGAAGTATTTAAGACTTTAAAAGCGAAGTTTATTAAAGCGCTTATAATAGCGTAATAAGACCTGAAAGCGCTAATATTCTTAGAAACTAGTTATAATAAGTTTATATTAAGAGGCGCGCTCCTATAAGAAAAGAATAGAGTCCTTCGCTCTATAGGGTTTTTCTCGCGAAAGCTAAATAAGGCAGAAATTAACTATAATATCTACGATAAAGAAATACTTATAGTAGTATTTAGCTTAAAGTTCTAGGCCCCTGAACTAAAGTTAATATACTCCTTTATAATTTAGATGAACTATAAGAACTTAGAATATTTCATAGTAAAGAGATAGTTATTAGAATAATAAATACGCTAGTATAAGACTTTAGCTATATTCTAGTTCTCCTTAGTATTTCACCTGAGGAGCGAAGTAATTATTCCGAACGTATTATCGCGAAAGGAGCAGAATACGTTAATTAAAGATAATAAAAGGTCTCGATTCCGCAGATTTCTAGAATCGGATTCTATAAAAGACTAGTTAGTACTCGACGAGAAGTTAGCAGGAGTAATAATTACTATTATAGTATCAGACTTCCTAGTAATATAATTTAATATAATAATAGCTCTAGTTACTATAGTACTAGATACTCTAGTAATATAATCTGACTCGATCCCCCCTACTAATCAGTCGGACTCCGAGGGACTCTTCTAAGATATATAACTAAATAAATACTGAGAAAAGGCAGTCGAAAACGATACGATATATAAAACTATACTCTGTATTATTCAGAGTAAAGTCCGGTCTTTACTCAGTAAAGTTAAGCTTAAAGTATAAGTAGGAGACTATAGTATTAATACGAAAGGAAGACTATATTATTAAGGTAAATTATAAGTATTAAGAACTATATATTCTATAGACTCCGCGGAAGATATAGTAAGGGATAATATATTAAGAACGAAGCTAATCTAGTCTATTTACGATATACTAGTATATAGACTCTACCGCTTTTATACTAAGAAGGCAATTCTACTAGCCTTTATAGTCGAAGTATATCTAATAATTCTTAAGGAATTATAACTACTATAGAAGAAATAAGATATAAAGAGAATATAAATACAGACTCCTTCGATTACTACTAATATCTAACTAATTCTTCTAGGAGATCTTAATAAACTTTATAACTAATTTACTAAACTCTTAAGAGAACTAATACCTTTAAGTAATTAAGGATAGATTAATTAAGTAAGTCGTATTAGAGGCGATACTTAGTATAAAAGTAAAGGAGTATATAAAGAGGTTTATAGATTACTAAATATACTACTATAGTATACCGAGAGCTATTATAAGCTCTCATAGAGGAATAAATTAGATAAGTATATTCTAGAAGACGTTTTATTAACTTTTAAGCGTATACTAGAGATTAAGCTACGTATATTACTTATAAATAGATAGAGGCCTAGAAAGAGTAAATTAAGAAGTATAAGCTTATTTACGAAATTTTATTAACTAAGAGTAGTTAGACTAGAAGAAGTAGCTTCCTATAGTATAACTCGCGTTAAATAGCTAATATTAAGTAGGACTTAGGATAAGTCTATTCTTCGTAACATATAGCTATAAAGCGCCGTTTCCTATACTATTAGAACTAGAAACTAAGGAAAATACTAAACTTAAGTCGAGCGAAAGAGCTAAAGCTTTTATTATGAAAATAAAGAATATTACAGAGTTATACTAAGCGAATATAGCTAAAGCCGCGTAGAAGTAGGAAGATAACGCTAATAAAACTAAGACTCTAGTACTAATCTACTAGAAAAGCGATAAAATATAGCTAAACTTATATAACTACTAAACGGACTATCTAAAGAGGAGCTTAGATACTAAATATACTAAATATATAATAGAAGAAGTACTTTCGCTATTATTTATATAATTATCTAAGATCCCTAGGAATATTCACTTAGTATTCTATACGGATTTACTATAACCTACTAGTAATAACTCCTTAATAAGATAGAAGACTAATAATAAATAACCGGATCTAATCCTATTTAAGACGTATAAAGAGTTTTCAGTAGAATAGATCCTTTATATAAGAGATAAGAAAAGAGGATAAGGAAAGTTTAAGAAAGTACTTATAAAATAGTTAAGTTATTATAAACTAATATAACAACCCTTAGAAAACTTAGCGGATTCTATAGCTTTAGATGAATTCGAACTGAAGTATAAGAATACTAATATATATAATAGACTCTTATCTTAGTAAGAAAAGAAGACGAAAAGAGGAAATCGAAACCCTAAGTAGAAGTAAGCGGACCCTAAGGGAAAGAATAAGAAAAGAGAAGTTTATAGGAATAAAAAGAAAGAGGGCAGTTTCTAATTTAATTTAGTCGGGATCCGGATATTTCTAAATAAAAGGAGTTATATTTTTATAAGACGAAAAAGAAAAAGAGAAAAAAAAAAAAGATTAATCTTAAGATTTAATTTTAGATTTTCAAATTCTTAAGAAGATAATATTATAAAAAAGATATATATTCCGCTATATCTCTTACGGAGTCCCTAAGAGGCTCGGCGGGGTTCTAAAACGAGAGCTAGAGGTACTCTACTAGTACTAAAAGAGAGTAAGCTAACGAAAAACACGCGGAGTCTAATAATTACTTATATTTAACCCTATTAAGCGATAATAATAATAATAGAAGTAGTAATCTTAGAAGCTAAAGGACTAAAAATATTAGTTACTAACGAGAAATAAGCAGGGACCGAATAAACTTATATAGAGAGAAGACTAGAGGATTAGAAGAGCTTAAGGGCTTTCTAAGCTTTTAAGACCTTAATAAGATTAGTATAAGCCTTATTTCTAAATAAAGCGTAAGGTAACGAAAAACAAGAGGAGTATAATACTTACTTATTAATATTAGCGGAATAAGTCTAAATAGAGTAAGCGATATAAGAGATTTAAGGACTATCGCGTAAGCTAACTACTTTCGCGCAGAATCCGGGAAAAACTTATAAGTTCTCGTAATTTTTCTTCTTATCCTTATAGCGGATATATAATCGGGAATAGCTCGACTGAGTTTATTAGGATTCCGTCTAAGAATAGGCGGAGTATAATACTTATAGCTTAATTAATATAATTAGAGCTCGAGAGGGTATAAGTAATATAGTAAATAATAAGAGATATCTGATTCCGCTAGTTTTAGCGCGGATCCCGATAGTATAATAGCGGGATTTTAATATAAAATTCGAGAATTTTAATATAGAAAGAGAAAGAGAGACTTATCTTAATATAGTTATTATTATTATATAAAAGAAGAAAGAGAAGTCTAAAAGGTAGAAAGTCTCTTCTTTTATAACGTCTTAGCCGGATCGAGCGATAATAGGAGCGGAGCGCTAGCCTAATATAGCGGGATAATAATAAAAGAAGCGAACGATAATAGGAAGAAGTATAATAATACTTTAATAATATCTTAGCCGGATCGAGCGATAATAGGAGCGGACCGCTAGCCTAATATAGCAGGATTATAATAAAGAAGTAAATAATAATAGTAAGACGCTTAACGTTTAGGGATAGAACGCGGTTATTAACTATAGGGGGATTCTATAACTATTTACTATTAGTCTCCGCTAGGAAATAAGCGGGAGGAGGGGAGTAATATAAGGGTCAAGCCCCTAGGTTATAGTACTAGTATTACTAGCACGACTCGCTGACTAAAGCTCGGTTAAGCCTTAGTACTACGTACCTTTTCTTATAGCTTCTAGTTAGATTCTTACTCTCTTTTTATCGAACTTATTAAATACTACCATGAACCCTCGTATATATATTATTCACCCGTGACAGTAAGCTTTATTAGTAGTAAAAGATCACTTTAAGGTATTAAGAGATAGAGAATTAAAGAAATCTCTGAATATTAATTATAAAGAGCGTTATCTCTTTAGAAGGAAGAGAGAAAGCTTACTTTAAATATATGAGGAGATTATATGAGTATATACTAGGCTATGCAGGTGATCAAATATAACGTGACTATATATGACAAGTGAAAGTGTATAATGAATATTACTATTATTACTTTTATAATACGTAAAGAACTCTAGTTATAAGCGGAATAAGCTAATAATATATACTAAGGAGTAGCTAAAGTAATATGTAATAAGTAGCGCGTATTCCTTATTACGCTAAAGTTAAAAGTATTAGTATCAGAATACTTGCTATTAGAAGTAAGTAAATTATAATTCCGAGGTAGATTATAAATACTTGATTCCGAAGAACTATATACGAAGTTATGGCAAGGTAACGTTGATATTCAGAGTAGGTATAGAGTAGTTGAATGATGTTAATTGCATTACAGTACTAAATTCTATGGAGAGTTAATCAAAGGTATTATCTAGGAACATCCGCACGGACTATGCACGTGACTACAGTCACCTGATCCATACCAAGACCCATATCCTCGCAACACACCCCTCTGTAGAGATACCACAAGTCGGTAACTTCTACAGTACGAGTGATCCAATTTCCAGTAATTAATACTATCGCATGCGTATAGTAACACCCCTAGAGACTAGCACTATGCCTCGATATCACGTGAACTAGACAAACCCCAGGTTCCGTAATACCCTCAAGACAAGTCAGCCTTCTAATTAATGTCTACACCCCTTATTCTAGGTGTAAAACGGTCATATTCAGTATTACCACAAAGGCCTTGAGGTCTTATAGGCTAAGTGGTTTAGTGAAACCGTCTGCTGCGTTCTCCTTTGAAGGTATATACTAAGGGTCTAAATGACCTCTAGCGACCTCCTAGCGCAAGTAGTGAAATTTGATATCGATATACTTAGTACGTTAGTATAATTCAGGGTTCTCTGGTAGAGATAGAGCTCCCTGATTATCACACAGCATCTCGACACTCCGGGAGTCTAGCTTATTATAGCCTAGCTCCTTCAGTACTTAGCGTATCTATGATACTTCTCTAGTAAAGGCGCATATAGCTACATACTCTGCTTCCGTAGACGCAAGAGCTACAGTAGTCTGTCGCTTTGAAATTACTGAGAATACACCTCCAGCAAGGAAGAAACAGACTCCGGTATATGACACTCTATCAATTCGGTTACCGGCCTAATCAGAGTCGCAGAAACCTCTCAATTTCATCCTCTCTCCATTAGTAACGTCTCTACCGTAAGTCGTAGCGTAGTACTTCGTACCTTATAGGTACGCAAGTACTCTCTTAGCGCTCGTAAGGTGTTAAGGTGATAGATTTATCAGAAATTGTAACAGTATAAAGCAGTAGTATAGTATATCCCAGCGAGTATAGGCTAGGTACTATAGACTACCGCAAAGCTGTTAATATAGCTTGATTTCTTATGGAGTAGCTACTCCCTTGAATTTGACCATAGAAACCTCTGAACCAGTAGCGAAAGGCGTATCAGCGCTCTTACAGTTAATCATTCCAAATCGATCTAATATCTTGTCGATATACGCATCTTAGCAAAGAGAAATCGTCTTCTTCTCTCTATCACGTACAATTCTGACACCAAGGAAGTATTTAGCTAGTCCAGCTAGTAGAATATCGAATACAGTAAGAATCTTCTTCTTAAGCTCTTCAAGAGCTATTCCAGCCTTTAAGATAACTAGAAAATCGTCGACGTAAGTAACGATAATAATCTTAGTTTCTCGATTAATATACACGCAATTATCGGTTTATAAAGGTACAAAGTCGATAATACCGAATTCCTTACGCAAGGTCTCTTGCCAGAGATATAGTGACTGCTTTAGGCTGTACAGAGCCTTTAGCAGAAGTATATATTCGTCATCTATAAGTCTACGCTTAAATTATCTATAAAATAGCGGCAATTTGACGTATATCTGGGTGTCGGCTTCACTATATAAGAATACTGTTACTATATCAAACTATTCGACTTCCAAGTCGTACTCCGCCGCAACTGCTAAGCTTATCTTCTAAGTAGAAGATTTACAGACTCCGGTATACGTCTGATCGTAATCGTGACCAAATCGTTATATATAGCCCTAGACTACAAATCTGACCTTATATTTATCGATTTTACTATCCATATCTCTCTTAGTCTTGAAAACTAGGCGAGAACCTAGTACTCTATACCCTTTTAGCACATCAGAGCGACTCATAATCTTCCAAGTCGACTTCTCTTCAAGAGATCAGTATTCCTTGATAATCGCCTTCTTCCAGTCTAGCCAATCAGGTCTCTTCATAGCCTGATCCAAGGTAGTCGGATCGTCCAGAAATAGCGACTCTTCTTAAGCTATATGGAAGGCCAATCGATATTAGCTAGTATTCTCTTGTACTTCTTCAAGTGGTGAAATAGTATAGGAGTAGCTGTTATTTAGTTCCGGGGTTACTTCTAGAGTCGGATCTGCGTTCCGGCCTGAACATATAGCCCTAGGAACGTACGTCGGCACATGGTTCTTGGATCCAGGAGGCCTACCACGCTTCTTTTATATGGTAACTTGCTCCGGGATGTCGACTTCTAGTGCTGGAACTTCGTCCGTGACTGTAGACTCGGCATCTTCCGTACTATCGATTTCGACTTCGGAATCCTCGTCTTAGCTTGTGATACCTGTATCGGGACCAGTGACTTCGGCGTCTTGATTTTAGCTCAAAGTATCGATAGAATCACCCCTAGTTTGAGGTACTATTATAGCGTCTTCTTCGTGAGGTTCTGTAACTAAACCGTCTTCATCAAATCGTAGATAAGAGGTACGAACTACCTTTCTATTGACTAAGCATCTATAGATATTATGACCTTCAAATCCCACCAGAATACCCTTTTCAGCTCTAGGAGCTACCTTATGGCTCTAGACTCTCTTCTCCTTATCAATTAGTATAAAGACAGGACATCCCAAAACACGGAGATACTTAATAGAGGGAGTATAGTTCACCCCTAGCTTAATATCGTCCCAAAAACACTCAAAAGGAGTCTTCCCTTCTACTCTAGAAGTAGAGGTAAGGTTAGCGATATGTATATAGGCAAGTAGAATCTCCGGCTATATGAAGTCAGGTATATTTTGATCTACTATAACTATACGTACCTTCTCGATAATCGTACGTATAGAGCGTTCAGCCCTTCCATCTTGCTCTAGGGTATACGGAGTAGACTCCTCCAGTAGTATTCCAAGGTAGTCGGCGAGCTCTTTCATCTGAGAGAGAGAGTACTCCTTGCCCCCATCATATCTCCATACCTTAATTTTGCGGTAATACTATATTTCGGCCAGCTTGATTAGCTTTTGATTAGCTAAGTAGGCATCCGACTTCTTAGCGTAGGTAAAAGCCCACTTCCCAGTCGAATAGGCGCATGAGAAGATAGAGGCGTAAGAGTAACTATTCAGACCCTTAGGTTTAAGGTATACCACATCTATATAGATTTCATCCATTGATCTAGAAGGTCAGGGACGTGCTGACACCTTATTAACCTTCCGAATAGGTCGGCCTTTCTCATATAGTGCGCAAAGGCGAGTTCTACTAGTCTTGAGCTCCGTAAACTTCATACTAGTAACCATAGATTGAGTGCGATGTACTACGTCGAAGCTAGCGTGATATATACGTCTATGCCAAAGCTCTATATCGACAGTAGCTTGCTCTACTACTGCAGGTAAGCTCAAACCCGGAAGGCTAGCGTACCCTGCGCCGAAGGTCTCTTTAATAATGAATAGATTCTTATTAATTATACAGATCTCCTTCTCCTTAGATGTATAGAGAACAGAACTGCGTAAGTAACCTCCTAAGTTATTCAATTTTGAACCGGAGTATAGGCAGACTAGAGACTATAGGATATACAGTATATCGTAGCACTCTAAGGTACGTACTGAACCGTCGGATTTCATAGCCTTAATCGTATAACTTCTAATGCCGGTAGGGCGTAGCGGCCTATTAACAGTGAGTATATAGGGTAAGTCGTCTTTTAGCGTATATAAGGTAAATTTTAAGAGGTTATTAGATATGTATTCCGTAGCGCCGGTATCGAAGAGCCATCGTGACTTATTGCGGTGAGAGAACATAGCTATAGAAGCCGTAATAGTAGGGAAACACAGTAAAAGGGCTGCGCCGAAGATACTACTATCATCGGAATCGTCATCCTTCTCCTTCTTCTTTCTACTACCGGTCTTCTTCTTATCAGACTTATCAGTCTTATCAGTCTTACTCTCTCCCTCCTTCTTATTCTTCTTCAACCACTCGGCGTACAGGATCCACTTCTTTCCAGACTTCTCCTCAAACTCCTTTCTCTTCTGCTTATTAATAATAAAACAGTTCTCTGGAGTATACTTTAGCGACGTCTATTTACAGTGCTTACAAGTCAGCCTAGCATCCTTACTAGCCGGCTTAGTAGCTCCTCCGCTGCTTCCTTTCTTAGAATTAGGCGCAGACTTATTAACGTATAGAGCTTAACCTGCCATCTTACCAGTAGAATCACTAGCTCTAGCCTCATCGGTGATATCTTCAATCAGACTGATCAAAGTCACTCCTGATTTGGACTTCTCGGTCGTATCTAAGCTAGAAGATACTCTCAAGAGAGAACGCTATCTTTCAGCCCAAATAGGCTACTTCTCAGATACTGCGGCAATAAACATGATTAGGTGCTATGCTTCTGGTAGAGCTATTATTAAAGTCTCTAATTTAACAATTAAGAGCTTAAAAGCGATAATAAACTTCTCCAGGGAGCTGAAATCGTTATACTAGAGCTTGACGTAATCTTATATAGCGTTATACACTAGTACATTGCCACCTCTTTCGTACTGCGCCTATAAGGCCTCCCACATATCCAATACGGTAGTTTTACTAGTTATATGCGCGAGAGGTCCGGCCTTGCAATTCAGCGTGATTACTAGCTTCATTTAACTCTCTCCAGACTCCTAATCTTACTACTTCTTAAGTGCTTTATCGTCGATTTCATCGTCCTATTCATCTACCTCTTTAGGTACATAGTCACGCGATTTAACGTTAAGAAACTTGCTAATTCCATTAGTTTTGGCAATATTCAGTACTTTATCTCTCCATTCTGTGTAATTCTCTCCTCCCTTAAGCTTATAGCCGTCTGCCAAGTTCAAAGACGTAGAACTACTCATCTTATTGCGTTTATACAGCTCTAGCGTAGTCGCAGTAATAGGTTCGGGTTCCGATTCCGGGTCTTCCAGATCCTAGGACGTCGATTTAGCGTTTACAGGGGGTAAATCGGGTATATTTTGAGTCCTAGGGACTTGGGTGGCTTCCGGCGCTAGCGCGAACAACTCTCCTGATGCGATACCGATTTCGGAATCGTCGACTTTGACTGCTGTACTAGTACGAGTATTGAGTACTATACGGCTTGGTTGTAGTGTTGAAGACTCTAAAGACTCTTCAATAGAGCTAGAGTTATCGGAGTACACTTCTTCGACTTCTTCTAATAATGGTAGCGTAGGTACGACAGCTGAAGAACTCTCTCCACTAGTACTCTGCGCGACTGTATTTGCTGTAGAAAGACGCGCCAGTTTGACTGAACTAAACGCGTATACTATACCTTAATCGGAAGCTCGCAACTTGAATCTCTACCCTTAGTACTGAGAAACAGTTCGACGCTTACTATTAAGAATCATAGTACTACTGCTTCTTTAAATACTACTCTACTTCTGGCTATCAGGGCTCATAACCTGTAGCAAGGTAACGTTGATATTCAGAGTAGGTATAGAGTAGTTGAATGATGTTGATTGCATTGCAGTACTAAATTCTATGGAGAGTTGATCAAAGGTATTATCTAGGAACATCCGCACGGACCATGCACGTGACTACAGTCACCTGATCCACACTAAGACCCATATCCTCGCAACAGAAGTTAATCTAAGTAATATATAATACTAAGATATATAAGTATCATAGGGCGAATATAAAGTATATAATATAAAAGCTTATTTATATTATAAGGAGAATTAACTAAGGAGGGAAAAGAGAAATAAAAGTCTTCCTTCTAAGAAAAGATAATACTATAGCTACTAGTAGTAGTAGTATTAGAATACGTATAATAGAATATTAGGTACTAGTATAGACGCCTTAAGCGTTAAGTATACTAACAGGTATAACTTATTATATTACCCCCCTCCTATTTCGAGGTTAGGGCCCTCGGGTCTATTCTTCTCTTCTTACTTATTAAGTACTATAGTAGTAGTAATAGCTACTTCCGGTTCTTATATTAGTCTTATATAACTTATCTATTTAACAAGATACTTCTTCTTTATTTAGCCTACTTATCGAAAGGATCTCTACTAGGATTTCTTCTACTTCGAACTCGTCTTTATCTACTACTTGTAATAGAAATAGCTATAAGTTATCTTATACTTAGCTCGATAATAAGTTAATAATAGTTAAGCGTAATAATTATATATGAAAAATATTATATATACTTAGCAGTATATCTAGGTAGTAGCTATACGATCTAACTACTTCGAGTACTATATACTTAGCTTACTTTATATTAAGTTTCTTCGCGGGCTAATTCGTACGAATATTTCTAAAACTTAACTAGATCTTATCTCTGACTTTGAACTCTAAGGCTTACTAGTAGTAATAGTTAATAACTTTCTCTTAAACTTATTATATTACTATTATTATTATCTATACTTATTCCTTAGCGTCTTCTAGCTTCTTTAAGATCATATCTACTTTTTAAATAAGTAAGTAGTTAGTAGTAGTAATAAGTTCGTTTTCGATATCTAAATCGATATATTATATATAATAACTATAGGTTAGAAAGAATAAGCTTACTTCTATTAATATAGCGTCTCGATTATTAATTACTACTTCTATTAATAGTAGTATATTAAATTAATTATCTTATATAAAGTCTATAAATATTGAAAGGGTGGACCCTACTCTTACTTGAACATAGGAATCAGGGGCAGTATTTATAGAGGAATTGGATACTAGTGAGTTAGACTATTAACTTCATTAAGTGACTTAACTATCTTTTTATTACTATTAGTATCGAGCTATAATATATCCCGGATATTCTTTAATATCCGAGCCTATGCACTAGCTCTAGTCCCGATTAGGTTACTACGTAATACTGCACTGAATACTAACTATTCTAATACTCCTCTTTAGAGCAGGTCACGATTACCTTATTACTCGTAAGTCCTCTATAAGTCCTATTTAGCCTTTAAACCTTTCAAATACTACTCGTTCGAGTAGCTTTATTATTCTATCGATAACTATTTCTACTATTAGGATATAGTCGACTTTTAAGCTCCTAGTTTCCGCTAAGTTATATACGAAGTGATAGGCAATATCGATATGCTTCGAGCGTTCATTCAGGTAAGCGTTCTTAGTTAAGGCAATTGCTCCTTAGTTATCTCCGAATATCTATACTAGTCTAGAGTCTTCTCTAATAAAGTAGGAGTATTCTAGATCTCGTAGTACTTATATAAACTATTAGCTTTACTTTACGTAGTTCGCAAGTGCTATATATTCTGATTCGTAGCTTAATATAGTAATAGAGCGCTACTTCTTACTTAACTAAGAGAACGATCTATTATAGAATATTAATACGCTTCTAGAGATACTTTTCCAGTTAACCTTATTACTTACTTAGTTTATATTAGAGTAGAGAACTATAGTATTATATTCTCCCTTTAGTCTATAGCGAATTCTTATCTTAATAGTTAACTTTAAGTACTATAGTAGCGCTTTTAGGGCGTATCCGTAGTACTTAGCTAGATCGCTTATAAATTAACTAAGCTTTCTAAGAATAAAGATAATATCTAGTCTCGTAAAGATTATTATATATATTAGGCTTCTAATAGCTTACTAGTATTTATTTACGTTAATCCTTTCGTTATTACTACTCGCGGGGTAAAAGTTCTTATAGCTTATTATTAGTATCCGTTTCAGTTTAAAGATTTCCTAGGTAATACCGAACTTATTAAGTACACTAAGCAGATATTATTCTTAGTTAATTTTAAGGACCCTAGATAATCTATCGCAAGTAACTCTAGCTCTAAGAATCTTCTCTATCTCCTTTAGATTCTTAGCTTTAAATCTTCCGGAAAGTTTCTTATAAAACTAGTCTAGCTCCTTCTCCTTCTTAGCGCTCGCGATAATATTATCGATATATATAAGGAGCTTAACTAAGTTTTCCTTATTCGTGAATATATATAAGTCGATAGTATTCTATCGAAATCCCTATTCTAATAGTTCTGCTTTTATAAGCTTATTCTAGTCTCTTATCGCTTACTTTAGTCTATATAAGCTTTTTAAAGCTTACTATATATAACTATTCTTAACCTTAATCCTTTCTAGAACTTTTAAGAATATATCTTTCTTAAGTTCTGATTCTATAATTATATTCTTAATATTATATTATTAGTATTCTAGATCCTCTTTAGCGATTATAGCTAAGAAAAGCCTTAGTATATCTATCCTAACTATTAGCGTGAATATTTAGTTATAATCTAGCTCGTATACTTAGCTAAATCCTCTTGCGACTAAGCGAGCTTTATATCGCTCTATATTCCCTTCTACTATAGTCTTTACTATATAGATCTATTTATAAGATACTAAGTTTAATCCCTTTAATATAATAACTTCTCGGAACGTCTCGTTTATATATAGAGATAATATCTCCTTAGATATAGTAGCTATCTACTGCTTTACTTATAAGCTAGTTATTACTTTCTTATATATCTTTAGGATCTTAATACTTACGATCTCTATAGCTATAAGAGTAATCTTGATCTCGTTACTTATCTATTTATCCCTTATAGATAAGTCTTTCTAGTTAGTTTATATAAGTTATCRTTTTAGTAYTATTTTCGCGATTATAGCTCAGATCCTCTTAGCTTTCTCTTAGTCTTCTAGTTCTAATCCTGCTCTTTTCTTAGCTTAGGTAAAGTACTTAAGTACCTCTTAGTTATTTATAAATTAATTAGATTAATTATAATTAACTTAAGTAGTAGGAGTTCTATCTATAGTAGTATCCGTAAGTACTCTATTCGTCGATTCTGAATCTCGGTTTAAAGCCTTAGAGATTAAATCTTATATCTAGTAATCTATTACTATTACTTTAGTAAAGTTATCCTAATACTCTAAAGTTAGTTCCGCTGATCTTAGTATTCTAACTAATAAGATAGACTTATAAGTCGATCGTGCTAATACTAGTGCGTTCGCGAGTCTATTCTATATAATCTTTAAGTTATCTTCAGATATCTTATTTAGTAAGATAGTCTTAGGAATATAATCCGATATATCCTTTTTAGTAAAGCTTAAGATATTTATTAGTAGAATAAACGAAAGTATTTCTACTCGCAGATTTTCTATTATATCAATCGCTTTACTAATTTCCTTAGGTACCTTAGGTCTCCCGTAAGCTCTTCTATCTAAAGCGATATTTATAGTTCCTTATAATCTAGCTATATAATTCCGAAGTCTCAGGTCGACTAATGCTCTATTACTACTTTCCTTAATAATAACTTTACTTATTATAATCATTAAGCCTCTTTCGGGAGAGTAGACTTTAAAGTACTTAGTTATATTTTCCGAATATCCTATAAAGACTCCGATTCTACTAGGGTTAATAAGCTTATCGTAATGCTTACCTGCGGGGATAGTTTTCTTATCTATATAGTAGAAGTATTTATTCCTCTATTTATAAATATAATCGATTAATAGTATTTCTCTAGTAAAAGCTTTTATAAGATAAGTCTTTTAATTATTAATCATTAGTCTAGTAATAATATAGTTTCTTATATACGAATTAGCTTCAGTAGCTTTATCCTAGAATTCTAATAGTAGCTATACTTCTTTAAGTATTATACGTATATCGAATTCTATAGTCTGAATTAATCTTTCAGTAGGTCTATTCTAGTATAATAATATAATAGTTATTAACTATATTAGTATTCTATCTTTAGCTTTCTAATTAGAAGTAGTTTTTAATAATTCCGATATATTATTAGATCTTATGTATTTAATTTTCTTTCCGGATTATAATTTAACTCCGACTTTCTAGTCCTTAAGTACTTAGTAGATATCGCTCATAGCTTTCAGTAGAATTACTTAATCTTATTAAGAATAGTTATTAATAATTATTAGGAAGTAGTAGTTTCCTTATATTATAAGCGGAAATAGTCCGGCGATGTCGAATTATACTAGATCGAGGATCTTAGTAAGCTAGAGACTTAGTTACTTTAGAATTCAGTTCTTCATTTTCGTAAGAGTATATATATATCGTAGATATTTAGATCCTTAAGGATCTTAATTCTCTTCTAAAGTATAATTACTTTATATAAGTTCCAAATCTTATTAGATCTAAGGTATATAAATCGTCCATAATACTTAAGGTATCATTCGAGCTCCTTTCCTTTTATATTATCTGTAGTATTCTTATCTGCTTCGGTAGCTAGAAGTGCTTTTAGCTTATACGCTAGCTATTTGCGTTAATTGCAGTTAACTTATCTATTACTAATTACTTATCTATTAAAAGCTTTAGAGATATATTTTATAATATATAAGCCTTAAGATTATATTACTTTTAAGACTTTCTTATTACTTTTTATAATCTAGATACTTTTATTATTAAACTTTCTGAGGTAACTACCTTTATAGAGTTTCTTTATAGAGATTAAATTAATACCTAGTTTAGGAATAAAGAGTATATTATCTAAATAATAAGAAGTTCTATCTATAGCCTTAACTAGCGCTATTCCTTATATACGCGAAAATAGTATTCCTCCCTCTACTTATATATAGACTTTAGATATTAGCCTTAATTCCCTAAATAAGTAGAGTTAATTAGTTATAGATAAACTTATACTTATATTAACTACTTAGTCTTTAGAAGTACTCTTACTTATTAATTCTTTTAATAATATAACTTTCTCTATAGTATCTTCATTAGAACTAGATAATTCGCTTATATCTTTTCCAGAGTCTTCTAAGTCCTTATTAGTATCTGAATTAGATTCTGCGATAGTAGCGTATTCTCTTTTCTTATATCGCGAGTCTCTAGATTTTAGCTTAATAGAGTATTTATTTTTTCTATTATAGGAAGATTACGATTTCTTATCTTTAACTTATAATCTAGTCTCACGGGTTAATTTACTATACTTCTTCTTTTCTTTTTCTAAATAGAGGTTCTTAGTATACTCTCTACTTATAGTTTAGAATTCGCAGTTAGCGATAAAGTAATCGCTAGATCCGCAGTAGAAATACTTATAAGAAATACTTATTATACTTTAGTCTAATAAACTACTATTCTCTTAAGAATAATAGTTCAGGTAATAATATATCTACTTATACTATTTCTATACTATATATACTCTTTCTTTACTATAGTTATTACTCTTAGTGCTAAGGTCTTATAGTATTAATTTATACTCTTCTAAAGCTTTCACTTTTTCGTTAATAGTTATCAGAAGCTATAATCTAAAGCTTTTAAGGAAAGTAGTATAGCGACTTTACTTTCGGAGCGATAGAGTAAATAAGTAGAAAAGGGCCTTATTAGAATATGATTTTGCTATTTCTATATTAGTAATAATAAGCTTCCTATAGTATTCCTTTAGGTTTTACTACGATCTATCTATCCTATTATCCTTATTAAATATAAAGGTCTAAATCTTTATTATATATATATTCGCTATTAACGAGTTCGTTCTATTATATTTAACCTTTAGTTTAGTCTATAGTACTCCTACTGAATTATACTTATTAAGTAGTATAATATTATTATTACTAAGTCCTTCGATTATAATATCTAGGGCCTTCGAGTCGTCGGATATCCATTTCTCGGCCTTCTCTAGATTCTATATTCCGCTGAGCCTCTCGAAGTCGCTTATAAGGTTATCTACAGTTAATACTAATAGTATACTTTCGGAGGTAGTCTCTAGTATACTTTTGCTTTTTATTCCGTCTCGAGTTATCTAAGTAAAGTTAACTTTACTAGTATCTATCGTATAGAATATACCTTTTCCCTTAATCTTAACTTTAGCTCGTAGAAACTATTTATTATAGTTCTTACAGCTTAAGATTAGTAGCTTATTATCTTTCCTTATTTTATCCTATAGTTATCGCGCAGTACTCGATACGTTCGACTGGATTTTCTATAAATTAACTATAGTTAACTTAGTATATATATATAGTCAGTAGATATTTATCGTTTAGTAGCTATTAGTTTATATAGAGGCTATACTNATAAATTAACTATAGTTAACTTAGTATATATATATAGTCAGTAGATATTTATCGTTTAGTAGCTATTAGTTTATATAGAGGCTATACTCGGTTTAAGGGTTACGAATAGCTTACTTATTTACTACTCGACTTTATAGTTATAGAGTTTCCTCTGAAGTCTGCGAGTCGTATAATTGTTTTTACGAGAAATAGTCTTTCTTATTATCCTCGGATTATTATTATAGATCTCCCTCTAGAGTCTACAGGTCGAATAGTTAGTATTAAAAGCCTTCTTACTTATAGCTCTCTAGTTATTATTAGTACTATATCAGGGATTTTCAATCGATCGCCTTACTTTTATCGATTATTAGTACTCTTACTTAGCCCTTTAGTCTTCTTATATTAACTAGAATACCCTTATCTTACTTATTAGGGCTTGAATCGATCGCCTTACTTTCGTCGATTCGAAGTTACGTCCTACCGAGGCTTATAACTTATTAAAAGGGTAGACCTTACTCTTACTTGAATATAAGAATCAGGGGTAGTATTTATAGAGGAATTAGACGCTAGTAGATTAGACTATTAACTTTATTAAGTAACTTAACTACCTTTTTATTACTATTAATATCGAGCTATAATATATCCCAGATATTCTTTAATATCCGGGCCTATGCACCAGCTCTAGTCCCGATTAGGTTGCCACGTGATACTGCACTGAATACTAACTATTCTAACAATAAATATATATAAATATATCTCTAATATTTAGTTTATTCTCTTTATAGACCTATTAGTTTCCGGGTAGTAAGCTATAGAGAGGTATCGCGTAATCCCTAGTAAAGTATATACTTATATCTATAATATTCCGACGAATTATTTCCTTTAGTTAGATATAATTATATATAATAGTATATATTATCTATAGTAGACTTATATAAACTACTTTACTATAGCTTCTGCGTTAATTAATAGTAATCTATTATATATAATTCCTTTCCTAAGCTAATTAATAACCATAATCAAGTTAGTATATCTTTTACTTTCTAGAAGATTAATAACAAAATCAATAGAAATTTCTTACTAGATCTAGCCTAATAGTAGTAGTAGTTTAAGGAATCCTTACCTCTAGTCTTACTATATCTTATTCCTTCTATAAGCGTTATAGTTCCGAACGAACCTTCTTATATCTTCTAATATCTATAGCTAAAAGAACTATTAACTTATAGTAATAGTAATTAAATCTTATTCTAAGTATCTATATATTTTAGTATTATATATCGCTTAGATTAACTTCGTATATAGTTCTTCGGAATTAATTACTTATAGTCTACCTCGGAATTATAGTTTACTTACTTCTAATAGTAAGTACTCTAATACTAATACTTATAACTTCAGCGTAATAAGAAATATATGCTACTTATCGCTTATTAATTTAGCTACTCCTTAGTATATACTATTAGCTTATTCCGCTTATAACTAGAGTTCCTTAAGCGTTATAAAGATAGTAATAGTAGTATTATTATCTGAGGCAGCTTTATTAACTACTTCGAGTTCTTTAATTTATAGGGATTTGTTCTATAGTCGCGAGGCCTCTTCTTCTTCTTAATATCTTTAATCTTATCGTATTATAACTAAAGCTACTACTACTATGTCTTATAATAGTAATAGTTCTTATAATATCTTTAGCTTAATTAGTTAGACTGCCTAGTACTAGAGTTATTTATCTTCTATATTATAAGGTATATTCTATTTATATCATAAGAGTATTATATGCTTATTTTCTTTCCTAGGGATATAACTGATTATATAATTAAACTATAAGAGAAGTAGCGACTACTATATTTACCGCTCTATAAGCTGCTATATTATTATAAAATACTCGAGGTTCTTATAATTAATATAAATATAGAATTCTTATACGCTTTCTAATTCGTACTATTACTTCTTAAGGTAATATATAGTTACTAATATTTTCTTATTATAGATTTTATACTTATATTTAGCTAGAGCGTTTTTCTTCGAGAAGAATATATAAGGTTATAAGTATCTTTAGTTATCGAATTATATAAGTATTCCTTCTATTGCTTATCTAGAGAAGTCTATTTCGAGTATTATTTCTTAGTCGAGGTTAAACTATACTAATATAAGTCTAGTAGTAAATATATCTTTCACCTTCTTAAACGCTTTATCTATAGCTTTATCTTACTACTATAGCTAGTTCTTATAGATAAGTTATATTAGTAGTAGTATAATCGTTAAGTAATCCTTAATAAATATCTAATAGAAATTCGTAAATCTTAAGAAGCTTCGTACTTCTTTTACTAAAGTTAGAAGTTCTTATTCTCGAATTGCTTATACTTTCTTAAGGTCTATTTAAATACTCTCTTTCGTATTAACTATAAACCTAAAGTATTTTATTATTTATACTTCGAATTCGTACTTATCGATATCTAGTTATAGTTTAGCTTCGCGTAATCTTATTATGACTTTTACTACTTACTTTTAGTAGTAAAAGCAGTTATTATCTATATAGATTAGGATATTATTAATATAAGTAGAATAGAATTCGTCTAAGTAATCGTACAAGGTCTAATTAATATATTATTAAAATATACTTCAGGTATTCGTAAGTCTAAAAGAAGTTATTAGCTACTTATATAAATCATATCTCATACGAAAAGCTATTTTCCATTTATTATTAGTAATAATACGTATCTTATGGAAAGCGATAGTAATATCTAGTTTTATAAATTATTTCGCTTTTCTAATATTCCAGAGAGTCTTATAGATTAGTAGTAATAAATATCGATCCTTCTTCGTAATTCGATTCAACTTATAATAATCGATATAAAATCGTAGCTCGCTTCTTAGTTTTTTTATAAATAAGACAAGAGTAATAGTAAGTAAGTTATTAACTCGAATAAAACTTTTATCGAGGAGCTTCGTAAGAGTCTTCTATAGTACTAAGAGTTTATTACGAGATAAATTATATAAGGGGCCCTAAGGTACTATAACTTCCTTATTATTATATAGTTCGAGTTCGATCTTATAGTCGATCTCGGGACCTTATAGTAATAGTAGTACGTTTATCTTCTTATTATTATATAAGTCAAGATACCTATATAACTAATTAGAGAGTTTCGTTCGCAGGTTAGTCTTTATCTTTAGTATAAGAGCCTTCTGGATATTTATTATACTTATAATAAATATTTACATCTTCTTATATAGTCGTTCTCGAGTAAGCTTATTAAATACTACTACTAATTACTATAAAGTAATCTAGCTTATAGTTCAGCTTCTATACTGGGTTATATAAGGTTATAGTAATAGTATTATTATAGTATCTTAACTTTAGGGCGTTTACATATATATTATTTTTCTTAAATTATAGTAATCTTAAAATTAGATTATAATCTTCTAAGCGTAATACTATATAGAAGAAAGCCCTAGCTTCCTTATATCTATTGATATCTATCTCTATAACTACTACTTTTATAATAGGATTTCTTTCTCCTTCGAACGAACTTATTTCGATAAGGGAAATAAGGAAATACTAAAGGTAATAATAAGTAATAAAGCGAGAATTAATAATATTATGTTAAAAACTACTTAGTATTAAGTAAAGTCTTAGTATAATACTCTTTATTAATTATTAGAGATACTAAGAAAAGAGTTCTATTTATTATATCTTTAAACTAATCTTAAGCTTTTATTATTATTACTTAATTAACTTCCTTTTATTTCTACTAGCGATTTTGGATAAAAGGTATTCTTTTCCTAAGCTCTTTAACTCGGAGCTTAATCCTTTCGTCTCGACTTCCTTTAACTTCGATTTCTTTATCCTCTTCTTAGCTATTATTATTTAGCTTTTTTTCTTCTTAGTTATAGTAAGTTTTATATAGTAATTATAAACTATATATCTATCTTATTTATAATAGAGTTTATAAGTAAAGCCGCTTTACTTTCTATCTCTCGATCTCTATAGAGCTTACTTATTAGGGTTTCTTCTTTATTATTATAATTATAGTAATAGTAAGAGTTACTTTCTAATCTATCGAGTCTATTACTTATTAGTCTATCTTAGGAGACTACTCTTATATTTACTTCTATTAGTCTACTTTAGCTAATAGCTTCTTAACTTCAGCTAACCAGTCGCTAACTATATATAGTTACGAATAGTACTCTTTATACGATTATTCTTCTTTTATACTAATAGTACTACGAATTAAAGTAGTAGTAATAGTAGCCTTTAAGTAACTCTTCTTAATTATATCTACTTAGTCTTATCCTTCTGCTTCGAGGATTAGCAATTTAAAATCGTTAAGGGATTCGTTTAAAGGATAAGTTCCTTACTTAATCTTATTTAGCTAGCTTATAGCTTTCTATTAATAGTAAAAGTCGCGAAAAAGTAGTAGCTATTTATTAAAATAGCTCTTCGATTATTAACTACTCTTATTATCAGATAAAGCTTATCTATAGGTAAATTCGGTCTATAGCCTCGCTTAAGAGATAGCTGAATTCGTATTATATTCGTTCCCTCTTATTACTAATAATAGTAGTATCGATCTCTAGCTTCCCTCGTAGGATGCTCTCGAATTGAGGGTATAGGGCTAGGTTAGTACTATCGAACTTCTCGGGTTTCGATATACGTTACTTTATAGCTATAGTTAGCTCCGGAGTTATCGACTATATTGTATTATTTCAAGTTAGTACTACTAGTAGTACTAGCTATACGTTTTATTATTCTATAATTTTAATCCTATTAGCTAAGATAGCTATCGAACTTACTTATTATACTACTAGCTTAGCAACTTATCGTCTTTATGCCTCGAAAGTATTAAGTAGCTACTAGGGGGGTTATTCTTCTATTATTATGAACTATATATTCTAATATTATTATAATTACTACTTATATAATACTCGTATAAATAGCCGGATCTACTATATATAGTCTGAGGCGTCTATTCCGTATCGTAAGTAAGGCAGCCGGATCTACTGTATATAGTCCGAGGCGTCTATCTCCGTGTCGTAGGTAAGGTAGCCGGATCTACTATATATAGTCCGAGGCGTTTATCTCCGTATCGTAGGTATACGTGTAGTAATAGCAAGGCTAGGGTACTAGCTTTCTTACGCACGCGTATCGTCTACTGCCCGAAAGCAGATCCTCCTTTATTTAATTAAGAATATTAGGAATAAGTTAATTCTAATATCATAAGGCGAATATAAAGTATATAGTATATAAGCTCGTCTATATTATAAGAAGAATTAACTAAGGAGAGAAGGGAGGAATAAGAGTCTCCCTTCGAAGAAAAGATAATACCGCGGCCGCTAGTAGTAGTAGTATTAGAACACGTATAGTAATACGTCAGGTAATAGTATAGACGCCTCAGGTGTTAAGCATACTAACGGGTGCAACCCGTCACACTCTCTAGGCCTTGAAACTATATATAGAGCTCTCCTTATCTCCTGAGAATACTTTGAAAACTTAACTTTCTCTCTTACTTTAATTTCTTACCTTCGATCGATATATATATTACCTTAATATATAATACCTTACTTTTACCTTTTACCTTCGATCGATATATTTATTATCTTAATATATAATACCTTACCTTTACCCTTTACCTTCAATCGATTGATATATATGTATTACCTTTATATATATATATATATCGACTATGAATTCTACCGGTTATCATCAAGCTCAAAATCACCCTGATTATACGATTAGTACCGGCGATTTACCTCTTATCTTTCAAAAAGGTCTTTTTTTCTAAGACCTTAGAGCTAGCTAATCTAGACCTAGAAGGGCCTAGATTAGTAACTATTAAGTGCCCTTATAAAAGCTACTCGTAAGTAATACAAATAACCTTTTGTTGTATTTTATGAATTTATTAATATTAATATTAAATAGAAAGGTCTTTCGAAATCAAAGAGTTAATCACTCTACGAGGAATTATATTACTCAATATAAGGCGAATCATAAAGCCTTTAATATTCAGAGAGGCTTAATATCATTAGAGTCCGAAGATAGTAAGTACTTTTAATATATATATTTATTATAATTAGCTAATATTATCTATAGTCTAAGCCTTTAGAGTACTGAGCTACTTGTCACGGGGCGAATGCAAAGTGTGCAGTGCAAAAGCTCGTCTGTATCACAAGGAGAATTAATTAAGGAGGGAAGGGAGGAATAAGAGTCTCCCTTCGAAGAAAAGATAATACCGCGGCCGCTAGTGGCAGTAGCATTGGAACACGTATAACAATACGTCAGGTACTAGCGTAGACGCCTCAGGCGTCAAGCATACTAACGGGTGCAACCCGTCACACTACTGATAGAGATAAATTCTCTATATTATCTCTATTAGTACGAAAGTATCTTCAAATTCCTGCTACTTCAGCACCTTCCGAACGATTCTTTAGTCAAGGGGCTTTAATTATTAATAATCTACGGAAAAGGCTCAGTAAAGATACCTTCGAGTTTATTAGCTTATTAAAAAGCTGGGGTTTTATCGATATAGAAGAGAGAGAAAGTGTCGAAGAGGTTCTTAATAACATAGATAACTTCTCTATTATAGAATAAGATTGAGATATATATAATATATAGAGCTATTTATATAAGGTTAATCAAAAATAATTAAATCCTAATCATTGATTATAATTAAACCTAATCTAATCAAAGGTCGAAAATACCTAATCTAATCTAATCTAATCCCAATCGATTAGAATCGATTATATTCAATTATCTTGATTTTTTTTTTTTTGACACACTGCTCATATACGCGGTAAGCTTTAATCCAGCGGGATATTAGTCGGAGTATATTTATAAGTGGAGGGAATAGCAATCGATTTGAGCCAGGTGTTACTCTTGACACGAAAATAATAAGCGGAGGCTCGCAATCTTTACAAGAAAATGTTAAAATCGGGGATGGGATTCGATTTGGCATCATCAAAAATTAACTGTCTATATCATAATGAAACAGACACTCATACGAAGAATGAGGGCGGTATCGGTAACGAAGCACTCTTCGCAATTGTGGATTATATCCAGGTAATGAAGTTGATGGGAATATCAATGGTATTACGCTATTCGGTCGTCTGGCGATCTGACTTTCGCTCGGATTTCGGATTTCCAAGCCCACGTCATACATCGTTTTCGACGGATCGAAGAGCAGCGCCTTAAAATCTACAACAACACGGAAACATATGCTTGCGGAACATTTCACATTAGCCATCGTGTCTATCGCATAACCAGACTTTCCCTCCTCGAATCTACACTTCAAAGCTTCCACGGTGTTAACATCTGGCGATCTAGTTGAGGTGTAGGTTGCAGTCAAAAGGCGCCTATCAAAGTCCGAAGGTCGTCTAAAATTTCGGGTGTGCATTCTTCCCTACTCATAAGTTCTCACGCGTCACGTCTCAATATACTGATTCTTTTGAAAAATCTGAATATAGATAGGAATATCTACCGCCAGGTAATATAAATGAGATGTAATGAGTAAGTTAGAAACCATTGGAAGGAAGAGGGGCTCGTTTTGTGATCATCGAAGAAATGAATTACTTCAAGGCTGTGTGCAAGCCGTTGCACACAATAACCAGGACATAGCGTCTCTAGCTTACGGTCAGGAAGAATTGGGTAGGGTAGGTAGGTATATTTCTCGATTCGCTTGTTTCATGCGCCCTCAACTTATGAGTGTCGCTTATCGTATATGATGCGGAATTCATGATTCTGCAATTTAGCACTACATTCTATCAGATACAACCAGCTTTCCACAACTGTACAATGTTGCACTATTGGGTTGAGGGATCCTCGTGCCTTGATGCTTCTATCGCTCGTCGGAGCCCTGAACACAAATACTATTTCTTGCCCGATGTAGTATCCCTCGAGAGTAAAAGATGAACCAGGATTTCAGAAAGTGCAATTCATCATCTCCATGCAACAATCAAGACGACTCAGTCGATTTGAACATGAGAAGCATCGAACAGTCGTAAATGCGGGCTCAAGCTGTCCGAACGGCGGCCGTGTACGATGTCGGGAAGAAGCTCGATAAAGCGAATCATGACATCCGTTGATTGTACCGATCGTGAGGCAAGGGTTTGGTGTTGTCTTTCAGTGTCATCTAACAGCTTCGTATTTAGTGATGATTTTATACACTCTTGAGATGAAAGACGAAAGACGAAAGACGAAAGACTTCGAAAGATAGATAGAAAGGACGGAGGTGGAGCGGGAAAAAGTTACCAGATTATCTTTGTGCCAACCACGTGATGAATAAGTTGCCCAGATTGCGCTGATGCCGACAATTGTTGCGATGATGCCAGAGACGATAACTAGAATATCGCCGAGTGTAGCCAGGGGTATTATCAGACTACTTGAGGAGCATCAAGTGATGCTTTGTTGGAAGATAGGTACCCATGAGTGAGAGAAGTGCCTTTGGTAAATCACGTGAGACAAGGACAGCTGCCGGTTTCTGTGCCTAGTGGAGCGATATCGGGTTTGGTATTAGATATCCAGAAATGCCTTCCTAATTAAGTCAAAGTGAGGAACAAACACGGCTCATCCCATTCCATTCGAAAGCAGCGACGTTCCTGCACCCTTTGCTCTGCCGCGGTGAAGGTGGCTGAGTTGATGGGTCGCCAGTCAAACGAGGCGAGATGAAAACTCGAAGTCATGGGAGGGGTGGCTATGTTATGTATACGGCTGCCCAGTCCAACGAGTCGAGAAGAGAACCTCGACTAACAGTCGATAGTGATAGGGCGATGGTGAAGAAGTTTCTCGAAGGTCGTGGGAAGACGTGGAACTGTTCCAAATATCAACCGAAGAAATAGAAGGGTCTCGTGTTGATGGAAATGCGCAGGCCGGAGGAGGCCGTAGGTGTTTTTCATGAGGCGTTGGGAATAGCTCCTCAAGATGCTAATTCCCTCCGGCACACAGATGAATGCGAGCTTGTATTGTGTTGAGAATTCAAGCCCCGCAGAACGCATCAGCAAGACGAAATCAAGTGTCATGTAGAATTTGCTTACATGTTTATACAGCGCTGCGCCAAGATACGGTTGCAATGACCATTAGTTCGCCCGAGTGCGATTTGACCTTGCTTCTCTCGACTGCTTGTTCTAGCCCGGTGCCTGGCGAGGTAATCACAAAGTTTCCTCTCGGATTTGCCGTGTCGTGAGATAGAGCGTGGGCGTGAGGTTCTTTCATCTGGCATTGAGAAGATAATACACTTTCAAATATATGAAACTATCCTACTCATGATAGGAGATATATATAGCATTCCTGATCATCTACCCGGTTTTCGTTCAGCATTTATACTCTCCAGTCGGGGCTTTCGCATCACAGCAATTGCCGTTCTTCGGTATAAGAGCAGTGAAGTAGACTACTATCGACGAAATATGGCTTATGGGTTTCGAAAGTCTCTCAATCTAGGCTTGGGTACGGGGTAGAACCGTAGAAGTATGCCTTGTATACACCATGCCTTGCAGTGAACAACAGAAGAGAAGCCACGCAAACGTAACGGCCGACAAGCTCGCTAGGTGAGAAGCATCGAAATTTCATTAACACCCGTGTGCTTCATTCAAATGCATGCGATTTACTCACGCCGTCGAGAAGGACCAGCAACGCGAGCTTCTCTCTCGACTTGCGTGTTGGCATGGGCAGGAAAAACCCAAGCGGGATGCTTTAAGACCCCACGACACGATTTCATACATGCCGTCGAGAAAGATCGTTCGCATAAGCTGACTGACTGGTGCCATGTAGCAAATCGCGTGAGTGCCTACATAATTCATATGCCTGCCTGCGCCACCGTAATCACTATACCATGGGCACGGTTTCTTGAATGAGTCTCGTGCGAATCACTTTCATGGGTGTTCCGACATAGAAAGCCTTACAGCGAACCACTCACTGCAGAGGAGACAGATCGGTAGTCCGAGTGCGTAGAATAGATGCAGGGAAGTAGAATGGCTGAGAGAGTCTTGGGATAGATGTGTATTAAATGTAAGACTGGATGGATGGACGACATGATGCAGAGGGATCGAGAGAATGAAAACTTCAGAAAGGCTTGAGCTGGATAAAGGAAGCATCTGAGTTTCTTAAACACCTCGGAAAGTCAGCGTGTCCTGTTCTATTAGTTACCGGACCGAACCTGGAAATTACTAAGTCTGTTTATTTGAAAGATCGCCTGCCGTATCGATAAAGGCCCAGGACATTGATTCGGATCGAATAATAGAAGTTGGGCTTTGGTTTTGCAGAGGAGTTCTCGTGCATATAGACGTGCTTGGTGATAGATAGACAGATATAGAGACCCGACTTCTGTCTTGTGTACCACCCGGCACAGACTGACTGASTGAATGCTTGCTGATCGCTAATTGCTGATGGCGGGGTATAAGTATTGTACAAGCGAGCGAGGAGGGGGGTGCCAAAAAAGAAAAGTAGCACGTGATTAGTCGCACTGAGGATCGAACTCAGAACCATCTCGGGACGTGTTCAAGGAGGTGTGAACGAGATATCATAACCATTAGACCATGCGACTGAAGCGGCTGCTAACTTGGCATTTAAGGGCTTATTTATCTTCATAAAAGAGAATAGCGCGGAAGAGGGGCTCAGGAGGAAACTGGGATTCTGGCCATGAGGGAATTGATAGTGGGGGGGGGGGAAGGGGAGGCATGACCATGACGAGGGAGGGAAGCGGAACGAGAAGATACCGCGGCCAGAAGAGATGTGGAAGGACGATGCGAACGAAGAAGAATGAGGACATTGCAATCTCAAGATGAACTATATAAACTAGGTAGGCATATAGAATCAGTCCTCGCTTCACAATGTCGGTAAGCATTGACTGACTGGCCACAACATATCGATCGATACCTTGGCAATATGCATTCGTCCTCTATACATGGATATGCTAAAGTTCAAAAAAATTAAGATTACTTACTGTATTTGAGGCTCGAATCGAAGGAAATGAAAAGTGAAATGACACGCCCGCAAAGGGACCGTCCAACTGAAACGCCGCATGTAGAGTAAGTACACTTACTGCATTGAGCTAATCGTGTAATCAGGTGAAGGAGAGCATTCATGCGACGAACAAGTATAAAGATAGATAGATAGATAGATAGATAGATCGATAGATAGAGTGATAGATCGATAGATAGATCGATAGATAGATAGATAGATAGATAGATAGATAGATAGATAGATAGATAGATAGATAGATAGATAGATAGATAGATAGATAGATAGATAGATAGATACATAGATACATAGATACATAGATACATAGATAGATAGATAGATAGATAGATAGATAGATAGATACATACATACATACATAGATACATAGATAGATAGATACATAGATACCTCAGAAAGGGACAATTGATGACAGACACGAGAGAGAAGAACGACAAATGCACAGATGATACATACAAGACTGAGAACCGACGATTATACTCCTACCATACTACTTATATATATATATATATATATATATATTAAAACCTTCCTTGAACGTGTTATGCGATCAATTGGTGATTGAATTGCAACTGCCAATTTGGGAGCTGGGGCGCACCTTGAGCTTCATTCGTTCATTCGTTCGTTCGTTCGTTCGCATTGTGTCGCATCGCAAACGCAACCAGGCGGGCAGGCAGGCAGGCAGGCAGGCCGAGAGAGAGCTCCCACCACCACCACCACACCACCACCACCTCATCTTCATCCTCAAACTCCTCCTCTTCCACCCGTACAATACAACCACATTCGCACCTTCGTTGCTCCCAACCAACCACCAAGAAAACATCAATATCCCCAATTCCATATCCCATTTCCCCATTTCCTACCGCCTACCGGGAATCCCCCCAACCACCCAAGTCGAATGGCAGGACGATTCGTGCGCGCGTCGAAATATCGTAGGTCCCTCCGGTTACGTGGGCGGGCAGGATAAGGAGGGGATAGGTAACCAGGCACGAGACCAAGCTGACCTCCTCCCAGGACATGTATTTGGCAAATCCACACGCAAGGAAGGATGCTATGATAACCTCCATATCAGTCGCAATGCTTGGGACACGAATCTGGTGAAGGTGGGTTGCCGTGCGCATGCGCCGTCTGCTTGCCCTCCCTCTGCAGACCAAGGGAGGACCAAAGACCAGAAGAAAGAGCTGACAACACCAGGCAAACCCCGAATACCTCGCCGTCAATTGGGAAGCCAGTGGAGGAGGGGCTTTTGCCGTTATACCTGTGAATGAGAAGGGACGATTGCCAGAGCAGATTCCTCTGTTTAGAGGACACACGGGACCAGTATTGGATACGGATTGGTGGGTTGCCCTACATATAAACCAGGAGGAGGGAATCATGCTGACTATGGGAATAGGAATCCATTCAATGATCGAATCATTGCTTCTGCCTCCGATGATGGAAAGGTCTTTATATGGCAGGTCCCACAAGGCTTCTCCCTCTACTCCGATGCAGAAGAGCCAGCGGATGTTGCGCCCATGAGCAAATTGACGGGTCATTCGAGGTTCGCACATCTGCTTCTACATCACCATCAAAAGGATATCCTCTAATATCTAGCATACAGAAAAGTAGGACAAGTCCTCTTCAACCCCGCCGCAGAAAACATCCTCGCCTCCGCCTCGGGTGACTACACAATCAAGCTCTGGGACATCGAATCCGGTCAATCACACCTAAGCCTCAGACACGGCGATATAGTACAATCCCTCTCATGGAGCGCAAATGGAGCCATGCTGGCCACCACATCGCGAGACAAGAAATTGCGAGTTTGGGACGTGCGACAGGAACGTCCGGCGCACGAGGTCAGCGGGCATAGTGGCGCGAAGAATAGCAGAGTGGTTTGGATGGGCGAGCATAACAGGTTGGCGACTACTGGTTTCTCGAAGATGAGTGATAGACAAATGGCGCTTTGGGACGTTGGTGCGCCGCAGGAACCATTGGGTGGTTTCAGCGTGTTGGATTCGGGCAGTGGTGTCTGCATGCCCTTCTGGGGTACGAAACTCTTTCGAATTTAAAATGGGGAATCTGGCTGACAGTGAGTAGATGATGGAACACAGTGCTTGTATTTGGCGGGCAAGGGGTGAGTGGCTTCTTCGGTGAGGGAGAGAGTTCATGCTGATTTGGAAATAGTGATGGCAACATTCGATACTTCGAATATGAAAACGACAAATTCGAGCCCCTCTCCGAATACAAATCTGGAGATCCGCAAAGAGGTCTGGCATTCGTTCCAAGACGTGGCATAAATGTAAGTGAAGTGGCAGATCTGAGAAGCGTGTCTAACAATCTCTACCCAGGTCCACGAGAACGAAGTCATGCGCGCATACAAAACCGTCAACGACAGCTACATCGAACCCATATCCTTCACCGTCCCACGCCGCGCCGAAGTCTTCCAATCCGATATTTTCCCACCAGCAATAGGCCTGAATAGTGCCGTCTCAGCGAAAGACTGGCTGGCTGGAAAAGATGGAATACCTGCTAAGATTGATTTGGAGAGTGTTTATGAAGGAAAGGCACCCGTTGAGGTTGCGTCGGATTACAAGTCCATTCAACCAGTCCAGGCCTCAGCTCCAGCACCAGTCCAGCCCGCTGCAGTGAAGAAGGAAGAAGCAGCACCTACGCCGGTTCAAAGTAGAGCACCTCCACCAACCATGTCCGAACAGAAGGGCAGTATCGCAGCCATGGCTTCCAAGTTCCAAGATGATGAAGCGGATGAGGACGATGATGATGCGAGTAGTTTCGAGGAGATTTCCAAGCCGGTACAGAAACATATCCCAGCTGCTGCAGCCGCGAAACCTGTATCACCGATCAAAGTTGCAGCCCCTACGAAGACAGAACCACCGAAGCCATCTCCGGTGTCTCAAGCTCAAGCTCCAGCACGATCTTACCAAGCGCCTGCAACTATCAAATCGCCCATTACCACCACTGCTCCCACATCATGTTCCACTCAGGGGCTCAACTTATCATCGGGATCTGGCGATTCCGTAGAGTCGTCACTAGCTCAAATCAAGGAACTCCTCCAAGCACAAACCCGCACCTTGAATGCACAGAGCGAGAAGATAGTCAATTTGACGCAAGAAGTGGATACGCTGAAGATGAGGGTTGGCAGTGGGACGCAGGATCAGAGCGAGCGGATTCGGTTGCTTGAGTTAGAGTTGGAGAGTTTGAAGTCGTGAGCAAATTGAGATAGGCACGTATCAAGGATATACGCAAGGTGATGTGAAGAGGAAAAGGGGTGGGAAGCGGGGATGGAAGTCGTGATGGATAGATATATTGGTGATTGCTTGAGGGAAGGGGAGGGGAAATAGACTGGTTGGCTGGTGGTAGTTTGTTAACAGTGATGTTGCGGTCGTTGAGAAGCAAGCGAGTGAGTGGATTGAGAAAATACTTTTTTTGGTGTTTTGTACGGTTCCCTTAGCCCCACGTGTAACTTCTGCCGCGTGACCTGATATTAACAGCATCGGCCAAGTAACATATGTACTTGACCTCGACTTCAGAAGACAATACTCACCCCATCACATCGGTAGTCTTCCATCGCTAATCTCGACCCCCCCCTCCTCCCTCGGCCCGGGATTTCCTCGCTAGTCGTTCGCGTTCGGACTGAAGATCCCCTGCCATCACCCTCTCTCTAACTACTCTTTCCTGTCGCCAGCGCTGGTGCTAGCGAGTATAGTCTCTACTTTCTTGACTTTGTCCGAGAAGGATTGGGATTTGTCTGTTCTGTGTTTTTTTCCTCCTCCCCCCAGGGGGGGAATGAATGAGTTAGTAATTTTCTTTTCTTTTCCTTTGGGGTCTCTTTTCTTTTGAGTTCCTGTACGGTCTTTTGGGGGGTGGGAAGGGAGGGAAGAGTGGAAATGGAGGGAAGAGAAGGGTGGGAAGGGAAGGGAAGGGAGGGAGGGAAGGGAAAGGAAGGGTGGAAATGGAGGGGGTAAGGGGGAAGAAGAAGGAAGGGAGGGAGGAAGTGAATACCGTGTCCCGGCTCGAATGTCAGTCTGGACGCGAACGACGCCGTTTTGATGCACGAGTGTGTGGGCTTGGCCGATGAGATGCATCACGGCGTCCCAGGATCCTTCTGTTGGGGTGGGTGGATAGGTCAGTATAGCTTAGCTGAGGATCAGGATAACGAGAAGGATACTGGAATGGAGGTTTGGGATGAGATGGGGTGGGATGATGGGAGGTTGGAGAATATGAGGAGTGAACGTGTGCGAATTGCTTTCTTTCTTTCATTTCCACATGGATAGAAAGCAAAGAGAATCAAGGGGAAGGGGAAGGGGAAGGGGAAGTATGAGGAGTTTTTGTAGGGCAATGCTCTTGAGAGAAGTTTAGAAGATGGAAGTTGTTTGTATAGTCGAAAGAAAGAGGAAATGAAGACAGAAACATACCGACGGTCGTCCCAGCACTATGCATGGTATAACTCAACCCACTGGCTTTCATGAGTCGTTGCACGGCCGCGACTTCATTGGAGACCGATGCTGTGGGTGTTCCGATCTATATCCACATATTTATCATCAGCTTTGCCATTTTTTCTCTTTCTCTTGATCTTTCTTTGTGAATACTATACTGTGGTCTGGGATATGTTTGATAAAGGATGAGAGAGAACGAGGATGTGAAGGGGGGGAGATTGTAGAGGAGGAAGAGAGAACGTACAGGAATCAAGCAGAAATCCGCAATGCATGCCACTGGTGTTGCGAGGTTGGCGTAGTCTATTGCAGCTGAGGAGGACATTTCGTGAGGGATGTAAGATAGAATGGTGACTGGTATTATAATAGATCAGCTAATATAGGGATGAAGAGTCTATGAGTGAGAGGTACGGTGTTTGAGAAGATAGATGGAGTTATGTGGATTTTAGAGTTTGTGTAGTAGCAGTGAGAGAAAAGATGTGGAAGTGCGGCATAGAGTTTGGAGGGGCAGTAAGTCACGTGAGATGAGGGTTCGTTGGGAATTCAGGTGAAAATCAAAATGAAGATGAAATTGAAGATGAAATCGAAATAGAAATAGAGGCATTCCGACGACGAGAGGGGATGTTGTTGCGGAAATTCATGCTGAGGCGGGTCTGCTAAGCTACCTAGTTAGTGAAGTACTCCATCTCTGTGCGTTGATACTATACTGAGTACCTAGGTTGACAGATTTCAGGTTTGTGTTTACGCCTCTCGGTTGGCGTCGGTATATACAATACAGTATCACGCTACGTATCAGTATCTGAGATTATAGAATCAGCTCCACTTCTTATCGATTACTCTACAAACGTCCTCCGAAATGATTGACGACAATGCTAACCCTCAACTTACCCATTCCCTACTCGAGGTTACTTGCTTGCCGTATTCTATGGCATCTCAATGAATAAATTCTGTATGACTTTCAACGATTTGATACGCTCGAAACGAACACAATAAAATCTCGCACTCTAGTCTGCTGAGTATTAGAACTATTACCTGATGGGGGGACTCTACACGACGGGCGCGAGTTCGTCGATATTCACTATTCAATCACCGTTCTAGCATCTGTCTTCGTCCTGTTGCTTTCATAGACGTGATACTTGGAGAGGAAGCACACACTTTCCGCAAAGCTCACCTGGACCACCGTTATAAGTGACGTCGCGGGTAGATCTTTAATTCAAATTGGAATTCCAGTATCGTAAAACTGGTAAGATGAAGCAAAAACCTCTCCTGGACGAATTGTATTCCTGCATGTCAGCGTGGTTGGTTGACCTAAGTAGATGTGACATTACAAAATATCATGTGGAACTACCTATGAGGGAACGTACATACAATACAGTACGGGTGTTATGAGGAGTTGAGAGGGGATTGTGTCTGGGACAAATATGGCGTTTGTGAATCTGGATGATTTGTACCGTACTACGAAGGACACGAGTAACATGATCCCTCATTAACCCGAAGCGAAGTTCAATCGAAGTGTGTACTCTTTCAATCTAAAATAAGAGCATTGGGTTTCCCTTATTGTATTTGGCGCCAGTCAAAGTCATTCAGGTCTTACAGACTGGCGCTCGACGGGATCGTCGTTAGGGCTTAGGTCCAGCTTGCATGTGAACTATTGACTATTGCTATCGCTAGTTGAATTCTCCTCCTGAGATCAAGGCAATGCAACAGGAATTGAGACGAGACAGAGCTTGAGGAACGTTATTTCGATACGACATCCTCACAACAGGTGATGAGCTGCTCTGAAAGAGTCAGTCCAGGTCGAACCAGATATACCGCGACACGTGGACTTACTGATTACGCTTGAAAGCGAGGGATTTTCACTCACATACAAGGTTTCCGAGCGCAATTGGAAGGCCAATTGGCTCACATCCATATATCGCCAGATGGGTCAAATGCGACCTCAGAAATGACCACACAAGCGTCATATTGCGCGTAGAAAAGTGGATGTAGGACGCTTTGTTCGTTAATCAGGGGACATCGCATCTAATTCTCAAAACGCCTCGTAAATTTTCCCGTATCCTCCCAAGAAGACCACACATTTGCAGGCGGGGAGCTCAGGAAGCTAAGCAGAATTCATTCAGGGATGGCTGTTCATCATAATTCTCCTTGATTTATTCTCAAGACGGCGCCTGACAAAAGTCAACGTCCTCTTCTTCTCCCTGGTCATCGTTACCTCCGTTCCTTCCTTTTCGTCTGCCTCAGAAATCTCCTTCTTGTTCTCTCTTGTCTCATCGACTTGAGCCAACATGCCTTCCACATCTAGTCAGGCAATTAAAGTAAGTTTTGTTTGTTGCCTTGAAGAGACTATTCCAAGTCTGAGCGATTAAGCCGATGCTGTTTGCTTAGATGATGTCGAGATGAAGAAGAAAATTGTTAAACTGCAAAAGAGGTTGAGGCCTCATTCACGTTCGTGAACGGTACTCATTGAGAAGATAGCCTGAAAGAAGATCAGCGAGAGCTCCAAAAAAGGTCAAAGGTAACAATTAACAAATAGCAATAAATGACAGCGACAAGTTCACGGCAGTGCTATACGTAAGAATGCGGGTAATATATTTTGTTTGGTATCATGTACACAGTACAGCATCCCTATGCTACTTCGTAAGCACAAGCTATCACAATATAATGCTTGAGACATGTATTGAATGCATAAGATCGCTTGTAGCAAAGTGTGCATTGTTCCTGTTGCGTTTACTGGTAAGTGGCCCGCTCGAGTTCAGCTTCAAGAGTTGCCCCAATTTAGGAAGAGCGAAGGCATCTAGGCTTTTAAATGAAATGAAGCTATACCATATAATAAAGCTTACATTCAAGGCAGCAAAAGTAAATAAAGAATGGGTAGTACCGAGTTATAAAACGACTCTAGAGTTTCACTTGATTAAGACAGTGATTTCATCAACTCAAAATCACTTCACAGTCACGGATATTTCGGAATGTCATTTGAATATTCCAGTATATCACAAAAGTCTTACAGAACTTGGAACGTGTCTTGATACCACAAAATAAGACAATCACAAACCTGCGATAGCTTGTAGGATCAGCTTCACCTAACACGGCTACGATTTCACAGAATTAGTGTGGAGAAGGCTATACTCTGGCTTAAAATTAGTCTTTAGCTAGGACAACGGTTAGCTGACCCAGCGTTCGCAGTGATATCCTCGAAATAATTATTTCTTCACTTTCTTGACCTAATCAGTAACCATTAACCCATTTCGGGTTAGAGCTAGGAATTACATTAAGCGAAAACTAGATCGTGGCTCACGTGTGTGCGCCTAATCATTCTTCTGAGCTCCCCTTCAACTTTTCTTCACCTTTTTGCCTTAACACCCACAACCTCATCAAAATGGCATCATCTACTTCCTCAAAGTCCTCCAAGAGCCGCACATACGACATCGAGTCCGTCAAGGCCAAAGCGGAGTTATATATGGGATCGAATCCAGGTCTTGATAATTCAGCTAAAAACCTGGTTTGCCATCGTCAATTTTACGATCTGATCAACGGCATAATTCCCGAACGCAAAGACCTGTTAAAAATCAATGACACATTGGACTACAGACTTCATCAAATGAAATCGGCCGAGCAATACTGTCAGGCTCTAAATTTAAGCATGTTGGAAGATGAAAAGGCGGACCAATTTGATCATGCAGAATGGCGTGAATCCATACTGGAGGATCAGAAACGATCCCCAGATCGTGCGAAACGCGCAACAGAGCTCCTTGAAAGATTTAGAATCTGTCTAGGTTGGATAATCAGACTCGGACTCTTTAATCATTACCCAAAAAATCCTAGCCGAGGGTGGAATTATTCGAAGCCAGGTCAATACTTGGCAGCCAGATTAGCGGAGTCCTCGATGACGACCTCAGATATATATCGGAAGCTGGAGGATGTTCAGTGATTTATGGCGTGCCCTACCATTTACAGAACGATTCCCATTCGAACAGAATAAAGCGTCAAGTCGCAAGATTAAGTTTGCGATGGAGCACGTCTGATTCGGAGGATCGGCATTTCACACATGGTTAAACTTCATCAATGTAGCGACAATCGACCTGGAGATCCCCATTTCACGATTATGTTACAACAGATAGCGAGTGTTGGAGACTTGACATGAATAAACATAAAAGGTGCCTAACCTCTGAGGGCTACCGAGAATCCAATCACCATCTTTCTCCAGCATCGAGAGAAATTTTATGACAATTCTCTACCTCGATGGTGTGGGGCTCGACGTCGGATGGACGATACTGAGTGCTACCGTTCCACGCCTGCAGTATTCCTTATACCAGCGCGCTGAACAACATGAAACGCGAATTTAGAGTCTTCTCCCTCCGTAACCTCACCAGAATCATTCAGACATGCAAGGCGGAACTTCTCGTGTAAGAAGAGACCCTGGTTCTCGACCTCGGGATCGCTCAGCTACCCAAAGCCTGTGGTAATAGAATCTCCATCCAGCGTATTGGAATCTGCGAGCATACTTGCTACTCTCGCATCACATTTTCTGGGTACGGATATTCCACCTTCCATGGCAGCAACCAAACTGATCTCACGATACAAGTACGCCGAGAATGTTGAGTTCGTCTCATCCATGAAAGGCCCCCGTGGCTCTCGACAGTTCCAAGTCCTCGTCATTTCACTCACAGTGGTGTAGGCAGAAATCCCGAGACCGCGCATCTATCGGATCGGCGGGATGACGAGAGGCTGGATGAAGGACGAAGTCAGATTTATCGTGTTGCAACGATGGGAATTTTGGCGCTAGCTCTGGATGTGAGACGCCCGGGGTTCGAGTCTTTGCTGTCGAGGAACATAGGAGAGAAGTGTGGACATGACTTTTCGGTAGCTTAGCAAACAAACAATCATTTCTTTTATTCTACCTTATAAGCGGCGTTGCAATTGGAGTCAGATGAAGTTGAAAAAACATTTTCAAGCTAAATGTTTATTCCGACTGGTGTACAAGTTGTTCATCTGACTGTTTTTGAGAATTCGGCTGCTGAAGCCATGACGATCGCGAACTGGAAACCATTAGATATAATTTAATATATCTAGAAGTAGAATTTCAAGTTATCGAGAACTTCAAGATCAGGTGATACTCTATTTATTAGCTTGTATATCTGCTTAGGTACTTATTACGCACTCTGACTTATGTAAGTACTCCTTGATATATAAAACTCATACGCGTCAAATGCCATATAAGAGAATATCTACCATGGGAGCCTCGTAGATAAGCCATGCATATTTTGGTCAGTCACTTGAGGCTGGGAGCCAGAATTAGGCTGGCCTAACGATGCTTACTTATGATATTTGAACCTAATCTAAGCGGAAGTAGTCCCATGAGATATCGGCGAAGATACGAGATCACTCAGTCACACTTCTGGAATATGCCAATGATTGTCTTCTGCTAAGTCATTGTTTCTTGCGTTCCTCGTGATATAACTAGAATACACACTGAAAGTTATGGAACAATGTCAAGGCCTTGTGTTCCTGTCTAGCCAATATCACCCAATGTTCTTCCGATAGTTCTGACATATTCTGCTTGTATACTCCTAATATTCAGGTTTCTCTAAAAACATGTCTTTCAATATTTTGGTGACACAAGTAAATGCTCTCTCCAAGGGCTGTAATATTTTCTTGCATCTGAATCGTTCCTCAGTAAATGTCTTGTGAGAGAGATTACCGCCACTTTCTTTGGCATTTGCATAAACTTACTTCTGAGATCGTTTCAGGACTTTTGATGTTCTTTGCATCGAATCTAGCAGTGACGGCTCGCTATATAGTGCTGTGAATCAAGCTGGCCGAGTGACAAAGGGAGTGTGACTCAGCTCCCGTGCTTTCTGGTTGTCAATAGAATAATTTTCACCTGGCCTGTGACGCAACTCCCAGGAAAAATACCTACTTAAAGATCTCTCACTCTCCCAGTTTCTTCCTGATTTTCTTCTTCATCACCCACAACCTCGACAGAATGGCATCATCCAGCGCAAGCACAATGCTACAGCCTGTTCCCCTTGGAGGGTACGGGAGAAATACAGGTCTCTACGGTGGATTGGAGGGTCTTGAGTAAAGTACCATTTCCCTTCCGGAGCTGGGATAATTCGTCAACGGTGACATGAGAGCTCGATAGAAACCTCAACTCATGAGGAGATTATGAGAGTTTGATCGCCTTGACAAGTCAAAACCACGAATGTAGTTCAAGAATGTGCTCTTTCGATTCCTGAATTCCATGAAACTGTTACAGGACTTACTCTTGCTTCATCGAACATGGACCAGGCTAGCCTCGTTCCGTTTCGTTTGCAACATGCACTATCATTCGTGTTTTTCCTCCGTCTGGCCCTCATGCGCTAATCTTCTTTCCATCAGATACGCGTCCTGCGTACCGCCGGATGTGCAGAAGAATTCGAGAATCATCGCTGTCTGCGGCATTCCGCAAGAGAGAGCCAGTCCACAAACAGACGGGTGGTTCTTCTCCGACTTCTTTCTCTTTTGGCAGATGTTCAATGCTCATCGTATGTGGACATCCATCTTTCTGCTCCTTCGCTTCCTGTTCCCCTTCACGGACGCTAAAACAAGTATAGCCGACCTCCCTCATCAAAAATGGTTTTCGTGTTGTTCCCCCAAACGCTTAGCACAGGAGCATAAGAAATACGTCCACGGATCTGCGACGGGGAATGCCAAGGATCGAAGAATAGTAATGAACGAGGCGATGGCCCCCGATGATGAAGTGGCGGCCGGATTTCGGATTGTAGAGCCCAAAGAGCTTCTCTCAAGATTTCTGTCGACTCTCAAAGAGGAGATCAACACGGCGGCTAAAACTGGACAGGCAGTGGTGGTTCTAGTCTTTGGACATGGAGAAGAAGATACCTCCAGCGTCTACATTGGCTGTGCTGAAAAAGGCCATTGGCTGTTGAACCAAGCGATGCTCGTTTCTGTCTTACGAGAGGATGTACCAACGACTTTGATCTTCACTTCGTGCTACTCGGGCGGGTGGCTGATGAAGCCGAATGCGAACGAAAATTTCCTCGTCAAACCTCTGTTCAATCACAACTTCTTCACGGCAGCGGACAAGGAACTCGAGAGTCTTTCTTAGCCAGTGAGCAAGACAATCGGAAGACAAGCCGGAGGAAGTCCCTTCGCTACCATGCTCGCCGCTTCGATCATGATCGCTTCTAAGGAGGTACAGGAATCAGATGATAGGGGGCGTCTCACTGGTTCCACACATACCACCCTCACCAAAACCGAAGAAGATGACGAGGGACAAAGACTGTCGCTCACGATGGTTGGTTTGGTCGAAAAGATCAAGTCGGAGCTTCAGTCAAGAAATGTCACGAACTTTGCTGCGCACGTGTTCTCGTTTGCTGCCAAAGACGATCTCTGGGCGGAAACTTGGGGGGCGAGAATCAAACTGCCACTTCTGGATTATGAGGCGAGGTGGAATAGGTTGCCAGAAGCAGAAGTGAAGAAGGAGTTCTACTCAACCTCGATGGCCCACACTGGCTCCGTCAAGTCGGCTTTTACGTCTTCCAAGAGCTACTCATGGCATATCAGAGCTATCCAAGCAAAAGCGAAGCTTTACATGGCCTCAAAGCCTGGTCTTGATAATGCTGGTGGTAACACCAGCTACCATCCTCTCTTTTACGACCTGATAGCCGGAAAGAAACTTACCTTCGAAGAACTCCAAGAAGTCGACGACACCCTGGATTACAGACTTCATCAGGTGGACCTTGCCGAAACATTCTGCCGGGTTTTGAAACTGGGTATGTCTGATGACGAAAGAGCGACCAAATTTCATCAGGCGGAATGGAGGGAAACTCAGTTTAATGATCAAAAGGGGGAAATCCCAGAGCGGGCGAAGCTTGCACAAGAGCTTCTGTCAAGATTCACAACTATCAAAGGCTGGATCACTAAGCTCAAACTCTTTGACTCCCCAATTGCGGGACAGGGATTCGATTATTCGAAACCGAGCCATTACTTGTCCGCCAGATTAGCGGAGTCCTCGATATCAACTTCAGAAATATACGGGAAGTTAGAGGCTATACAACAGTGTAAGTTATTTTCCTCATCTTCTTTTCATTCATTCGTTGTAACATATTGTTAACTCTCAAATAGGGAAGTTAAGAAGACTGCAACTTGTAGCTGATTCGCCTCTTGGACGAGCGGTTCTCAATCAACCAGAGATCCGTACAATGCGACAACGCATATATGGTACGGCTGCAACACTCAAGCATAGGTTGAGATCTCTAAGCCCTTCGAAGCGTGCGGTTACTAGGCAGCGACAGGGCTTACCCCAGTTTTCGAGTCAAGGATAGGCAATAGGATACTTGGAGATTCGAGAGGTATGGGGAATAAGATAAGTGAAAGATCTCAGGGGAGCCAGGCGAGGGATGGGGATTTGTAAGATAGAATTCGGTGAGCTCGAGGATGGCATGCGTGGAATTTGATATTAATAGCAACCTCACGATAAAGGTATTGATTTATCACTTCTATATCAAAAATCTTCTAGCTCTCTACTCTCAGAGTAAATCCTCATTGATCTGTTACTGTTTCTTTGCCAATTACGTTTTTTACCTAATACTATATAGGACACCCGAAAAAAGATCACCTAAGACTAGCACTACAGAGACAGGTAGGAACTGCACCGAAACAAATTCTATAGAAAGAGCATAAGCACCCGAGGAGATTGATCAAGTACAGTTTTGATTTGATTCTTTGCTTAAGATCTTCGAATCAGTGCTGAATCCAAAGATGGTCGAAAGTAGATGACGACCTAGAATAACTTAGTAGCATGAACTCTGCATCTATTTAATATGTTGCTCGTGCCTCTGCTGCTTGAATTCCCCTATCTTTCCATTTTGATAAGTTCCATTTCTCAGTGCAAAGATGACGATTGTCTGGGCCCTAATATTTGCGACCGCGCGTCGTGCTTCAGAGGCTCAAGTCTTGTCCAGCGAAGCGAGCTCTAGGTTCTCCGGTGTCTTCAGTCGTCGTAAGCAGATGTATCGGGGCATTTTCGTGACTTTAGAATGAAGTGCTCGAAGTCCTAGGGTATTTTTGCGACTTGATACTGGATTCCTTGGGGGAGTTAAAAGATACTTTCATAACTTGGGAGGGGAGAAGGTCGATCCCTACTCAGTTTTCTGTGATAATGATCCCAATTTATGATTCGACTTGCCCACAGATAAGTATAGCTGCTCTCGCAAAGCCTTGATATCTGGCTGATTGTGAATATATATCCCGAGAGGTGAGCGAGCTGCTCTCATTGACTCCCCTTGCATATCTGTACAGAATTTAGTAGAATGCTAGACGAGGTTCTGCATAAGTTAAGAAAGACTTACACTGAGAAAGACTTTGTAACATCTCGTCTGTTACCACACTAGGTAGTGGAGATTTCGCCAGTTCTGCTGCTAAATAATACCAAGGTATGGAGTCATCATACCCTTGACCTGGAATTGGAGAGTCGATAATATCGAGCCCCGTAACCCGTTTCTCGATGGAATCAAATCTCATCAAGAAGTCTTTAGCAGCCTGTTTATACTTTGCGGATTCTCCAACTAAATGTTCTCTATACAGGGTATCCAACCATTTTACTTGATCGAAGTGGCTTGACCGTTGATGTTCAAACAACCCTAGACCTAAGATATCACTATGAACTTCTGCTAATCCTATTTAGCTAAGTCTCTAGTTCAAAATTTCATTAAGCTTATAAAGTTAACTAAAATCTACCTCTCCGAGTTAATTTCGGTCCTCGACCATATCGCGGAAACTCGGATGATAGCATGTATTTCCGTCTCAGCAAAATCAGGACCTGGCCTCGAGCTCATGTATCGAATCGCTTTAACTCTGACGATGTTGTAGAAAGCCGCACGGCTGTTTGATATTATAGAACGAGCACGGGGATCCGTGTTTGAGTAGATTTGCCTTTTCAGTAGGGCTCCCGACAAGCTCTCCCACTTCTTCTTAGGTATCAAGCTAGGGTCACCAGCTCCATCGTATTCGCCGACGTAATAAAGATTGTGTATATCCCACAGTGAGCCACATCGCAGTTGGCATTCTGTGAGGATCAGCATTTTCAGGCGGTATAGCAATCCTGCATGTTTTCTCCCTCGAGATGTTCTTGTAGCTTGATCAGTCTTTCCTGTTTGAATCCAGAATTTAGATCCTCGTCGTCGGAGTCCGGGGAGTATCTTTCATTCTCGCTGTTGAAGCGTCCTTCATCCTCATTAACGATAAGAATTGAGTTAATAAGCCTCTTTGCGAAGAAACTTCCTTCCGCATGTTGCCCAATTTTCTCGCTCGCATAAGAGACCGGAAGGGGTCGGATCTTCAGATCCTGCAGCTTGTGCCATCGAGTTGGAGCTGAATGCCATGCTGATCGAGTTATGAGTAATGGAGTATGAATGGCCAGGGAAATTCAGAAGTATTTGTAGGCTGAGGCTCTTCGGATTTCTACTCGCCGACGGAGTCAAGATCTGTTCTGATAGAACGCTAAGGGAATGAAGTCCTGGATTTCGAGTCTTAAAGGAGGGTTGATGGTGGCTTTTGTGCCTTTTGAGATCTTTGCCAAGAATGTATTGGGAGTTAAGTTTGTGAGTTAAGTTTGGCATATATCATTGACGCGTAAATTGAGCTCCACGGGGGTCAGAGAGAACGTGAATAGAGTCGGAGGTATTGTGAAAATGAAAAGTAGAAATTTCCAATGTGCCTTTCAGGTAGAATAATCTATCAGAGATTGCGAGGCTAGGAATAATTTCGTAATGGCGTGAGTCATTACAGACTATTGCTCGTTTAAGTCGGTTAAAATATCAATCTCTAGCTAAGCTAGCTACTGGTCCTACTAGTATAAAGTTTAGTGCTCAGCTATAACAAATTTAAGCTTCACCGTGTGGTTGGCGTAAAGCTCAGGGCTGATAGCATGCTAATTGGGCTAAGAACGACCATGAAGAGAATAAACTGTCGGCAATAGATGACAAGCATGACAGAACTCTGCTGTGGAGAACTATAGCACCTGATTGATAGTACTGTCTAATACCAAATCGTGATAGCTGTCCGCCGTAGTAGAAGTAAGTAGCAGGCTACCCGAAAAGTTATACGGGGCTATGCACGAAGAGAAATCTGGAATTCCAATTGACTTTCAATGACTATTATGGCAATTACACGAAGATCTTGCGAGACATTAATTCAAGTGGGGGACAAAGTTGCGAACGGATCACCAACTACAGTTGAAACTTATAATAATAATCTAACAGGAGTTTGACTTGGGAAACATTACTATGACGAAATATATCGACCTCTCATTCTTCTTACAATCTGCAGCTTCAGTGAAATTGACCAGTTTTTACTCACATCGGTGCCGTAGCGAGAAGAAAAACGGGACTTTTCGCTCGCTAATCACTAGTACTTATTTAGTACGACTCGTAGCTGGCCTTGAGTACGCGGTAAAAAACTGGAACCACGGAGTAAGTACTTGATGCCTCACAAATGGATATATCTGAATAAAATCTGCATTCCAATCTTTTTTTGTTTCAACAACTTATCCCCAATAACTATAACAATGGCATCATCCAATTCAGGTTCGGTGTCACAGCCTGTTGTATTCAGCAGACTTGGGAGTGTATTTGCAAATCATCTCGTGCAATCGATGCTCATCACCGCCAAAGAACCAAAGGAATCAAAAGAGGAGGGACGATCTACTGAGGTCAGAGACGACGGACTCATTAAAATCGAACAAGATGACGAGGGAATAGAAGTATCGGAGTCTATGGATGCTTTGACCAACCAGATTCTGTCTGAATGTCAATTGAAATTTGGTGATGAGTGGACTGAATGCGAATTCTCGTTTCCCAAGCAATTCATTGATGCACCACTCAGGAAGGACACTTATTCATCCATGGAAGCCCGTTTTGTCTCCACTACGAGCAAGAGCCACTCGGATATTGTCGCACTCGTTAAAGAAAAGGCGATCCGACACATGAGCTCTAGACCAGGCCGTGACGAATCTGGTGGCAACACCCGATGTCACTCCCTTTGCAAACAATCGATTCAAGGCATCCTCGAGCCTGATCGACTTCTCATCCTCAACGATATGTTGAATTACAGAAATCATCAGTTAGAGATAGCTGGTCGGTACGCTGTAAAGCTAGGCTCATCGAAAGATGGAATTCCGGATCAATTTGACCAGGTGGAATGGCACTCTTCGTTGAATAAGGATCGGATATGAGGATCTTCGGTGCGCAAGCATCGTGCAGCGGATCTCAAGAAGAGATTCGCTGACATGCTTGATTGTATCGACGATCTCAGACTATTCGACACTCCTCTTTGGACCCAGGGATTTGATTACTCTAAACCCCCCGAGTATCTAGCCGCCAAGTTAGCGGAGTCGTCAATGCCGCTCTCATTAATAGAGGAGAAATTGCAGGATTTGCTCCAAAGTACGTACTTCTTATCTGTTATGTATTCCGATCTTTATGCTGAATATGATATAGATAAGTTGAGAGGCTTAGTAGAATTAGCTCAGTCGCCTCTTGGCCAAGAAAATTCTCCAGCAACCAGAAGTCCGCATTTTGTCGGATCGCTTTTATAGTAGGGTTACAACACTCAAGCATAAAATGAAGTCTCTATAGCCTTCTGAGCTTTCAATCACGAGGCAGCAACAGCCCACACCCTGGTTTCTGTCTGAGCCTAGACAGGACTACCTTTAGAAGACTGTCACCCTCATATCCAAAACGGCAAGGCACAAACAAGGCTTTACAACTCCCCGGCTATCCGCTTTTCCCATCCTGATTCTATGGGATCCCTGAACGAAAATCTGCATAGAGCACTCTCAGTAGACCAGCAGCTCAGTGTATAATAGCCCTAATAGTTCTCCAAGCAATCGTTGGCGCTGCGACGTTTCCTCCAAGACCTGGTTTTATTCTTAATCTTTTGCATTGACTAGGCCTAGCTCGTCTGGCTTTAGCCATTCAGAGCTTTATCAAAAGATTCTTCTCATGAAACCATAGTCAATTTGTTTGGTGGAAGATCATACAACCTTCGAACTGAGGCTATTGAGGGAAAATTCGAGTGAGGGTCTACGGCGTATTAGAGTGGGGATTTCGGAAAATCCAAGGATACCAGCTATAGGATGAAAGAAAGAATTTCACAAAAATTGTCAAAAGATCTTTTGCTTTCATCTCCTCATTCTATCAATCCTCTAATCTTTCATTACCCAGCTATTTAACTATCAATCTGTATGCCGAGTTCAGTCTACAGACTATCGTAATAGTCACACGAGGTCGTAATCATTTTCTGCTAAAGATATCACACTATCCAACAACTTCAGAATATTTAGTCAAAGTCACAAAACATCTTCGTGACATTACTTGGCGCAAATAATTGCCGCAGCATATTACATTCGAGAAGGATCAATGTTATCAATTAAGACTCGGCTCTAGCTTCACCGGAGTCGAGTTAGCAAGTATTGAAGATTATGACAGGCCAGGAATGGATCAAGTATACGATTGTTTTGCTTCTAAATCTCTCACTTCTCCTGTCTTCGTAACATCAGTTCCAAGCTTCGAAATACTAGTCTTTGGATAGCTCTCCAATAGCCTGTACTCTACTTGGTACTTGTACGAAATTGGTACCTGTATTTGGTGATATTGAGACTTCTTAAGGAATCAAAATTAGTCTATCAAGTAAGCCATGGTAGCGGGAGGATTAGAAAAAGATGTAAAAGAAGTACTTTATACAGAAACCATGTGAGGCTTGTATTTCAAGGGGGTAGCGCATGGAGAAAGAAGATAAGCAAGTTATGGCGAGGAAGGTGGTAAGATTGAGTTGCTTCACTTTGTTTCGTTATTCTCTTATTTCTACATATAAAATGAAGACAAGCAGACGGGAAGGACAGCTCGCTCTCGATAACACTCTTGCTCTCTATATCACACCTGACTTTAACACTGTCTGTCCTCAATCTTAAAACGAAGGAGATAGCCATCCTCGCTTTTGGAAGCCCTGTTGAGATCTTTTCGAGATCCCATAACTCGATGAATATCGCTAGGACTGCTCATACTATTGGTCCCAGAGTAAAAAGGTCATGGTTCCGAAAAGAGAAGCTGCCGAAGGAACTATCTGTGTGATCAGCAGGGGTTCGTATACTTCATTGGGTACAACACGGTCGTCTGAGGAGTAGAATATCATGAACGAGAGTTGGAGACAGCCGTGAAGTAGATATTTAGGAGGATATGAGAAGGCACTGATACACTAGAACTAGAAGGACATTTCTGAGTGACGCAACTGTTCTAAACTAAATGACTTCTCCATTTACTTGAGAGATCTTGATTCGAGTTATGAAGCTATAAGCTGAGGCCAAGCTGAAACTTAGTAAATGCAAACCATTTATCGTGTCGCTCGGATCTTCTTCTCAAGAAATAGAAAATAACTATAAGGGCTTCTCAATCTGAAAGATAAATAACAAATGAATGGCCTGAAGTAAGTCCAATTTGCCATGTCGTGTCTTCATCGAAAGACATCTAGTCTTAGAACCTCGGGAAGTGAGACTCAGCAATATGTTATATAGGTTGCCAGGCATATATGTGAGTATAACAGAGATCAATGCCTGAAACAGGGAAACGAAAGATACAAAAGCCGCTTTTAGAGAGTCGAAATTAGAAAAGTAAAGTATAAAATTTTACAGCAATCTGCCGAGCGATAGGATCACAGAAACCCGGACGAGATAGATGGAGTGATTAGGATTACAGCATATCCTTGAAAACACTTACAGCTGCAGAGATACCTCGGTTTACAGAAAGATAATACCGAGTTGAGTATTAATAGACTAATATATAGTTATACGAATAAATGTAGATAAGAAAGATTACTTTATAAGTTCCAGATGTCTATGAATACACGACTCGGATCTTGTTAGCAGGATCGGTATAAGCCGTCTGGAAAATCGAAAAAGAAATAAATGTTCTGTGTCAGTACTGGAGTGGGTAAATGTATGTACGGAAAAAATAAAATTAAGGACTTTGAGACTAACAACGCAGCGTCATGGCTCGGGCTAGGAAAGCTATCTATTCTTTCTATTCTTCATACGTGGAACCCGTCAATACATATCAAGAAAGGGCATATTAAGTATTGACAAAAACATAAAAACGACCAGAAATTTGAAGTACTGATATTCAAACAGCACGACTCAATCTATATCATTTGGTGAGCAACAAGCGGCAAGCTACATAGGCAATTGTTTATCTTTCGAGGACAGCGAGAGAAATATTAATTCGGATACAATCATATCACACCGGAGACTAAGGCTTTAACCTGAGGATGTAATCCGAAGATGACTGGGTGGATAGTTGGTCTTGCAGGGCGAAGCTTAATTTAAATAAAAAAAGAGGATAGGTACAAGGCAGTCGTCATGTATCGCACTACCAAGAAGTAACCTTCGTCTGAATATTCCAAGACATTGTGTTTCTAATTTCTATATGCGATTCAAAATCTGCACAGAGCTTGCATCTAAAGATATTACATCAGCTCAGGCAGTGTTATCTGCGTGAAGTTGCGATTAGGGAATAGGATATCGTACGAAATAGTAATTGTCGCAGTTATGGTTGTTCCCAGAATTTGACACCGGTGCTCATGATTCATACAAAAAATCCCCATGATAAAAGTACTAGAAGAGGGTGAATCGAACGACATTCATCAGGCTTTTCTTCAGACAGTAGAAAATTGTATATATAGTTAACATATCTCTGCACTCTGAATCTCCGCCACCAAGCAAGACACCTAAAATATCTGGGCAAATCGAGATCTGTGAGCAAGGCAAGAGTGGAATGTGTACGTATAAAAAACTCCTTATAGCTTGAAGAATATCAAACTTGAAGTAGCCCCTTCCTTCTACTTCTAGTGTTATTCCAAATAGCAGATCTATCTATCAATCGAAATACGCCGCCGCTCTGCAAAACCAAAGCGAATAGTTTATTAGTTCTCAAAATAAGAAATGACAACAAGTTGAAACATGACCGTGATAACAAGAAGGAACAAACTCAATCTGTATACCGAGTCTCGACTGGACGGTTCGAAGAGCAGATAAGAACAGCGCATGGCGGGCATATAGATTTCCTCAATACAAGTTCCGAGTTTCTTCAAGTCTATGATATAAGACGACGAAGCCTAGTTTATAAGACGACGAAGAGAAAATGAAGGCAAGCGAGCAAGCCAGAAAGTATGGATGTCATACCTGCAGCGTTGAAGCGTTTGATAAGCCAGAGTGCTGGAGTTGATCGTTGTATATCATTCCGCGAGAAGCGGACAGAAGAATATCGCGGTGAAATGAATCAATGCTTCTAAGTAGTACTCGTTGAGTGAGCTGTAAGCAGTGATTAGACCTGGATATATGGAGCAAATAAGATAAAAGAGTATATAAATCCACGACTCGGTCTTCTTTTTACGATATTAAAATCAACGAACAAGCGCAGAATTCGTGAAGTCATGTGGAAGTTGACCACACCCTAGGCAAATCTTTTGGAACAGCCTAAAGCGAGAAGAACAGGATCTGCAAGGTCTGCTGTCAAGAAAGATCAATATGATAGAGACGTATGAGTATCACTCTCTTTAATACGGCAGCGCAGTAAAGTAGCACAGCGGATGAAGGAGAAGACGTCAATGATAGAGAAATGAAAGACAACAATGTAATATTCGATGACTAAAAAGCTATATCTCCTATAGGGTACCAAATACATACTCAGCCAATAAGAAAACTTGCTAAGCAGAAACTCTTAATATTACCACAATAGTAGCAGAACGGATTAAGGAGAAGCCATCAATGATAAAGAATTGAACGGCAATAATATCATATTCGACACTCAAAAAGCCACATCTCCCTCCCAGGTATAAGCTATTCTTCGGTTTAGCGTGATTCTTTAGTAAATAACGCCGATATACCGCCTTTTAGTATGAACCCTACTAAATATTAATATACTATAATTATCAGAACTAGAAACTACTAAAGCTCTATAAATACTATACCGATTTACCTCTAAACTACTTCTTTTTAAAGCTCTTAATCTATAGAGTATATATTCAGTCTACGACTATACCTCCTAAATCTACTTCTAAGATTAGTATAAAAGCTCCAAAAGGACGTAAATCGACTAAACTACGTACTCGACTACCTTCTGCGCTAGTATAACTAGCTAAAATAGCCCTGAAAATCAATACCAAGAGTACTGCAACTAAGTCTACTGAGCTTACTATAGACTCAGTTATAGCTATAGTACTAGCTATAGTACTAGTACTAGTACTAGTACCAGCTATAGTACTAGCACTAGCTATAGCAAGCTAATCGACGCCTCCACCTCTACCTGAATCGATTATACTCTCTTCTTCGCTTCTGCAGATTATTATATAAGTTATAGAGTTGGAAATTCGATACTACCTAGATAGCGAGCGTATTAGTAGTATAATTAGTAGTATTTTAAATAAGCTAGGAGAGAAGGGGTATACTTACTAATCGATTAATGAGACTACTAGAGAGATAGCAGATAGTACTATTAATTTAAGAGGTATTTCTAGCCTAAGAAGAGATTATACTTACTAGTACGCTACGTATAGAGCTAATAATAATCCGACTAAAGTAGATATTAGTAATTCAGCTGATTTCAATTATATTATTAAACGAGTTTTAAACTAGGGAGCTAAAGGTAAGGAGAAGATACTTAGACTCTAGATTTACTTTAGTATTATCTTAACTCCTTAGAGTATAATTCGACCTCTATAGAAAGATCTAGTACTAGTAAAGCCTCTAATTATTACTATTCTAAAGCGTATATATAGAGATCCAAGAGAGGAGAGAGAAGAAGTACTAAAGCCTAAGAAACCTCGTATAGCGATAGTATAGTTAATAGAACAAGAGAAACTAAGCTATTAAGCTGAAAAAGGAACCTTTAAGGAGCTTTTAACCTTAATTCAAGTACTATAAGCTTATAAAGTTAACTCTTATAGTTCAACTACTCGCTTTTACTAAGTAAATAATAATAAGTACTATTACCTTTCAGGAGCTGATTTAACTCGCTAGAGCTATAATATTGAAGAAAGAGTTACTATAATTAATAAGCTTTCTATACTTTATAGAAGAGACTTATTAAGAGAGCTTACTAGGCGTCGAGAGGCAGAAGAAGTAAAAGAGAGAAAAGGGAGGAAGAAGAAGAAGAGAAAGTCTTATTATAATTTATCTTTATTACTAGAATATCGAATAGGAGCCTAATCCTCTCTGCAGACGCCTTATTAGCCTCTAAATAGCTTCCTATATTAGTACTCTATAATATAACCTCCTTAATCTCCTCCGGTATAGTCTCCTTATACTCTTAGCTTATAGGGCTATTTTTAACCTCTAATATACCCTTAACTTAATATACTTCCTCTAGACTATAAATATCGACTGCCTGAACCTTAATTACTTCTAAATCGACTATAGAAGAGAGCTAGGAGTAAGTTTCTATCGATAGCAGATCTGCGAGAGTCGAGCTTACTACGTAGTAGTAGTAATTCTAAGGAGGTATTATTTACGCTGAAAACGTTTCTTTATAAGCTCTTACTACTTTCTAAAGCTTCTATAGTTTCGTAATTCGACTTCGCTATTAAGATATTTATAGAGTAAGAGTATAATATAGCTATAATATTAGAGACGACGATTAGAGAGGAAATAGAGCTTAGAATTAAAGCTAGAGTCTTAAAGGTTATAAAGATGAATTTGAAGGTATTTAAGAAGTATTATAATTAGTAAGAAGTATAATAAACTATAGAAGAGGAGGAGAAGGAGGAGAAGGAGGAGGAGGAGGAGGAGGAGGAGTAGAGAGCAAATTTCTAGTAATTATAGCTATTTACATACCTTCTTCTTCTTCTTCTTCTTCTTCTTTAAGACCTTAGTACTTATAATAGCGAAAATATGCTCTTGCTCTACGTTGAGCTTTAGCTCTAATTCTAACTATACGTATAGCTAGTATTAAGAAGCTTTTAAACTCCTCTTAGGTATATTATTTCTACTTCTAATTTCTTCTAATTTACGCCTTTAGATCTGCGAAACTCTCTTTAATTAAGTTTAAAAAGGGGTAATATAATAGGAGATATTTAAGCTGAAGACCGAAGGTAGCGTATAAGATAGCGACTTTAGGAGCTCTATAGATAGAGGCGTTATCTATGATAATAACTCTGATTCTAAGCTTAATATACTCRGYTAAGATACTCTTTTRAAGCTATTTAGTAAAGATCTCTATAGTAATAGAGCCTTAGAAGATCAAAGGCTGATAATACCCTCTTATAGAGTATACTAGTAATATTAACTACCTTATCGACCTTTTTAGAATATTCGATACTTCTACTAGAGCTCCTCTTAGAGCTTAACCTCTCCTTCTTTCTGCTATACGTTCGTTACAAGCAGATTTATCGATAAAGTAAAGGTAGTCAGAATTCTAAAATACTATCTTACGCCTCTAAGTAGCGATTGATTCGTTATTTTATTAGGCCGCAGATACTAAGAGTACCTTCTTAGTATATTTGATTCGTTTAAGAGCTTTAGAGACTTAATTAATCGATATATCGATATCGTAAGCTTCGTAAAGGTAGATAGTAATCTTATCTAAGTATAGATCTGGATCTCTCTCTAATAGAGCTATAATATATAGCTCTATATTATTAGTTATTACTAGCTAAGGACCTCTCTAGCGTCGATTTAGAGCCTCATCTTATTAGATTCGATGATTACGCTAGTAAATTATCTTATATATTATTCTATACTCTCTTACTAAGGCGCGTAGGTTAAGATTCTCTCCTGAACGTAGTACTTGATCGATTTAGTATATTTTCTATACTAGCAGATTAGGAGCTATAATATTAATATTATAGTAGACTTAATATATACTCTATAGATTAAGAGCTTTAAAAAGACGTAGTTTAGAGGCAAATCGGTATAGTAATTATAGAGCTTTAGTAGTTTCTAGTTCTGATAACTATAATATATTAATATTTAGTGGGGTTCATACTAAAAGGCGGTATACCGGCGTTATTTACTGAAGAATCACGCTAAACCGAAGAATCACTATATCAAAAAAACAAACTCAGCTAACAAGAAAACTTGCCCAGAAAGAATATCTCAGTATCACCACAATATCGAAATCAGCTCGATGCCAGCACTTAGAAATGATGAGAAGGATATCTACACCGAAGACAAGAACGACATTATATAGAAGAACAATCGAAGGAGCAATGATAATCGAATGCCCTTTGAGATAATACTAAAATCCTCAAGTCGGCATAAAAAGTATCCACGACACTTGAACAGACTTTTACTTCCCTATCTGACTTCACCAACCCACCACCCCTATCCCACCGGAAGACCTACGGCAAAGGAGAAAAATCATATATGAATATACACCCAAACCCACTCTAGCGATATCTCAGCAACAAGACAAATGAAAATAAATCGAAGCGATAGTAGAGGAGAATTGCGTCCTTTGGACTCGAACCTCCTCGTCTTTCTGACTCATCAATTATCAGTCTCCTCACAGCTCACTCTCATCTCTATGAAGTCACACACACGGACTTATGTTACATCCCGTGATGAATTATGGATTCGCGGCGGCCCAGATATTCTTCTTCTTTTCAAGGAATGATAATATTAACTCAAGATGACAGCAACACCACCACCTATAAATTCGACGTTCAAACCCCACCTCACACCCGCTACAGTTTAAAACCAGCAAAGGAAATCATACTTCCACTTTGTTAACGCTCAAGAAGCGAGAATTGTTACAAACGTGCAAAAAGAAACGTAAGAGGATCAGAGGCGCAAGGTCTCTGTGACCCTCTTGTAGAGCGTTCGTTGCTTTTCTTTGTCTGGAGAGCAAAAGTAGCGAGAGGTTGAGATTCCCTTTTATAGTAGCAGTGCGAGGGAGTAGAGAGAAGGAGGAAAGAATTTGCCTGGGTGAATGAATGACTGACTAACAAGATTCAAGAAAGAATTTGGGGGTCTCGCTATGCCAGTCTGAGTCTTTGGAACAGCTAGAACAGCCAAGAATTGGACTGCAATTTCGGGGAGAGAGGAATACTGACACCTCGGGGTATCTGCTAATTAAATTCAATCTAATCTTTGCATGCATTCAAGAATCACCCACTATCCATCTATCCTGCCAGCTTATAATACAGCGATCCTTTGTCCCTCTGCTCCCCACCACAAACCGCCATTATCTCTCTAGTAGTAGTAGTTCTCCTCCAATGTACGTCCCCTCATATGCTGGGGCTCGCTGCCTCTAACATAGATGTCCTCAAACAAATTCTTCGGCGTAGGCTCTGGGATAGGCATCTTCTCGGCCTCCGCAACCTCAGCATCAACACTCGCTCTCGCCTCCTTATCGATACCCTTCAACTCCTCTTCAGTAGTAACGTTCCACTCGATCAACTTGAGCTTCAATCCAGCGATAGGATCCTGGGTAGAGCGCATGCGTTGGATCTCTTCGCGGGTACGGTAGGTGGTTCCGGGGTCGGACATGGAGTGGCCTCCGTAACGGTAGGTAACGTATTCGAGGACGAGAGGACCGTTGCCGGATGTAGCGTATTCACGGGCGTGCTTGACGGCGGCTTTGACAGCGAGGACGTCCATACCGTTGACTTTGAGACCGGGGATGTACTGGCCACGCTTGTAGTAGTCTGTAAGGGCTGAGGATCGGTTGGCTGCGGTACCCATTCCGTATTTGTTGTCTATACTGTCAGCATGGTAATGATCCTGGCAGAGAATGGGGAGACATACTCTCGCAACCGAATAGGACTGGGAGGTTCCACAGCTTAGCCATGTTGAAGGCCTCAAAAACCTGTCCCTGATTACTAGCTCCATCACCGTACAACACCACACTGGTATTCTTGTTTCCATTGTACTTGTGTGCGAAAGCCAAACCAGCTCCAACAGGAACCTGAGCTCCGACAATACCGTTACCGCCGTAAAAGCCCTTGGCGAACATGTGCATGGAACCACCCTTTCCGTAGGCGATACCTTCCCTACGACCAAGCAATTCTCCGATGATGGACTTCACGGATGCGCCACGCATCAGGGCGTAACCATGGCATCTGTAGGCGGTGATGATGTCGTCTTCTTTGGTAAGGGAGTGTTCAATTCCGACGGCAACGGCTTCTTGGCCGGTAGAGAGATGACAGAATCCGCGTATCTTCTTCTCCTTGTACAATCTATCGGCGGCCATTTCCATACGACTGTTCTTGGGTTAGTGGATAGTGTTTTGTGGCGACCGAGGATCTTACCGGGTAGATACCATATCGTAGTACATCTGCTTCAATTCTCGCTTTGTCGTCTCGAGTGTATAGGGAGGAGGATCGAGTTCGTAGGTTTCGAAGCTCTCATCGGAGAGATGGACAGTGAAAGGCTTGTCGTCTTCCTGCAGACAGACAATCATTAGTATATTTCATACCCTTATTTTTTCCGATCCAGCCTGTCCATCCTGAACGTCAATTGCCTCCCAGTCGTCCGGAAAATGTAATCGTACCTCTGGAACGGCATCCTTATCTGCATGTGCGCTGGCAGCATCGGTAGTGACAGTTCTCTTGACAAGAGCGGATCTGTTTACTGAAATACGCAGAGGAGCCGCACGGCTCGTCCTCAATGCTCGGGAGAACATTGTTGTGGTGGTTGATAGAAGGATGGAGGCGGGTAATCGAGTGAGGAAATGAAGCTCTCGATAATCTCGGCGTCGGAGCCTTTCGCACAAGAAATGTTGGCGTTGGGACGGGAGCTTGTCAAATTTAGCGTATGAACCACGTGATTAACACGATTCAACCTTTTGGAATCATGCAGGATGCTTTTATCAAATCCAGTGCATATTAATAGAGAATCATAATTCATGGTGACTGTGGATGTGCATGGGTGGCTTCTTCTGGCAGAAAACTGGTCAATATCTGCAGCGATTTAATAAATAAATAAACACAAGTTCTCCTCCCAACACTCACCTAGAAGCAGCATGGCATCACCAGTAATTTCACATTAAAACCATTTGCAAGAAGAAATGTGGCGACACAAAACTATTATAGGGGAAAGACATTTCTGAGAGTCATGATATTAAAAATCGGTCCTCAATCTAAGCTCCAAAAAATCTGTCTTCCGAAAATGTATCCCCCTGTTCCTTTGTTGTGCTCGCTTAAGATGTAGGCACAATTCTGCTCGTGTGACAGTAGGACTTGATAAGAAGATATCTTATACAATCCCGGAAATTTAATTTGAATACGCCGCAGGCAGATGGATTACATATATATTGCGGCAGGTAAGATGTTTCTCTTAGTAAACCGTGCGATATATCGGGGTTTCATCTCCTCTTTTGCCAGTCTAGTACCATTCTAAAGACCAAGATCTACAACTACAATGGAATTTTCAATAAGGATTCTCATCATCCAATGCAATCTTGCACTCAAAGACTTTCGAAAAAATGTCCAAATACGACCTTCTCTACCAGGTTCCTTGGTAGAACCTCCGATCTCACAACCGACAGGATTATGACCCTATTTTGATCGTGAGCAGACTACATTCAGCATATCAGCTCTCTATCCTCCATTTACTCCTTCCTGGAATACAACATTAAGAAAACTGGATATTCACATCCGCACGCTCCTCCACACCCAGCCCCCCAAAAGCACTCAACGCTTCCAAACCCGCTAAACCAATCTTCTCCGCCGGGTTCGGTGTCTCGGCAGCCGCTACTTCTACAATATCACAGATGATCGAAGTCGTAGCTCTTATGTCGTCCTTACCGACCGAGTTTTGAAGGTCAGAGAACTCTGAGCCAACAAACCACGGAAGCTATAGAAATCAAGTCAGATTCGGCAATTTTCTGGAAAGAAAGGCACTCATGTCCATGTAGAGGCTGACATTCTGCCTGTTGTATTGAGCAGTATGTGCATTTCTTGCTATTGCATTATCAAAAGCGCAGGCGTGACCTCGAGCTTGTGAGTCTGCGGTATGCCGGATACACCGTGTACACCATTGTCGATAAGCTGGTGATGATTCCCATGGGGGTGTAGGGAGAGGCACTTTCAGTAAGTCAGTCATGTCCACTACTCCACTCCGAAACAGGCCCGATTTGACAAGGAACGGACAATCTCCAGTTCACAGAAGGAGGGAGTTTAGATTATTCCGAGATTTACCTTGCTGATTCTTTTATTTTTAGTTGTGTTCTTTACTCGGGAAGTAAACAAGATGTGCTCTGCTCTGCCAGTTTTTCCCGATTTATGGCTACTAGCTAGAAAATCCTCATTTAAACGTCGAATCTGAGCCACGGCATATCAGGCATTCTGAGGCATAACAACCTAATACAAATCCAACTTTCATATGCAGGCAGACTGAGGATTCAATGTTCCACTGGCTCACCAGGCAGGTTCAGGGCAGTGAATAGCTGCTTGGGGATATAATCACAACATCCTAATTACAGACTGATGGTATGATGTTAAGGAGTGGAGGATCTATAGAGGTGTGAGAGTAATGTTCACTACCGAAAGTACGCGATGCTGTTCCTGACTTTAGCGCATCGACATGGGTGCTGCTAGTACAGCTCAGATCCCAGCCTCAGCCTTGCACTTGTGAACTGCCAGCTCGAATTTCGATTTGTAGGGCCATAATCTCTACAATATTCCTTTCGAGCATTCACAACATTACCACGACGAACGACTGCGCAATTCTAGTTCGAGTGCTCGCAAGGACAACATCCTACACTCCAGCACATCAATTGGATAGGATATTTTGAAAACAGAACAAGGCGCAATGATGTGGTAGGAAAGCGCGCGTCGCAATTGAAGAATTACGGACCAGGAGTCAAGGGGCACAACACAATTCAACCTCGAATTCACATCCACCACCCTCAAAATGTTAGATGGACTATTTATGCTTCTCAGCTTGAGTGTGGTGATGGCATTGGCGTATATATTCACATTCCCTGCCAGTCTTCCATCACCAGCTAACCAATTCACAGCTCATTCCTCGCCGGCGCACTTCCTCTCTCCATGACCTTATCCTCGTCACAATTACGTCTGATATCTACGGTTGGAATGGGCGTACTAGTAGGCACGAGTCTAATTGTGATTATACCGGAGGGTATAGAAGCTGTGTATACAGCAGGGAAAGCTACTGGGTTACACACGAGAGGAGTGAGATTGAAGGACAGGTCAGTGGGAAATGAGATGCGCTGGGTGGGGAGTGGAGTGCATAGACTCATGGAGAGGGACTTCACTTTACCTGGGCTGGGCGGGAGCTTCCGAGAGACGTCTACGAGCGCACCGAAGGATTTGGTCTATGGAAAACTACCACGAGAAGAGATCCCACCAGCTGAACCAGCAAATCCCAAACCACCAGCGACCGAAACCCCCTCACCAGCAAAACACGAAGATGGACACGACGAGGAAGGCCATGGAGAGCACCACGATCCACCGACGTTCTACATTGGGTTTTCATTGATATCGGGGTTCATTCTCATGTTCCTAATCGATAAATTACCTCGTCACGCACAGGAACATATCGCACCGCCCGCTGCGCCCCGACATATCTCTTTGAACAACCTCTCTCAAGACCTTCACTCGTCGCCGACTTCGCCTACTACGGATACAGAATCTTTCTTACATTCCTTGACCCCCACACCGAAACAGACGCGCTCGCTTGCGACGACGACAGGGTTAGTGATCCATGCTGCTGCGGATGGGATAGCGATGGGCGCTTCGGCTAGCTCCAGTCATACGAAATTAGGCTTCATCATATTCCTCGCGATCATGATACATAAAGCACCCGCAGCATTCGGATTGACTAGTGTGTTATTGAAGCAGGGCTTGAGTAAAAGGGCAGCGAGGGGACATCTCATGGTATTCAGCGCCGCGGCGCCTGTTGGAGCAATTGGAACTTGGTTATTGGTTGGAATACTAGGTGGAGGGGAACATATGGAGGGCGAGAGGGGACAGTGGTGGACGGGGATGTTATTGTTGTTTAGTGGGGGGACATTCTTGTACGTTTTCTTTCTCCTTCCCTCCATTCGGCTACCCTCATACATTTGCTTTCCAAAGATGCCTGGACGTCAGTTACTGACTCGCGATTACAGATACGTCGCAATGCACGCCATGCAGGAAGAATCCTCGTCGGGAGTAGACAATGCGCATTCTGGATCGAATGGCTATTCGGAAATCTCGACGGCGCAGCAGAGGAAACCGCAGAAGCCGCAGATGAGGGATACACTTGCGGCAGTAGGAGGGATGTTGATCCCGCTTTTGACGCAGTTAGGACACCATCATTGATTGATTGCTCTTTACAGAAAGACTCAGAGCGAGAGTGAGGGGGATATGAGATTATGTACCATCATACGGTTGGGAGAAAAATATCCAGGATAATGAGGCATGTGGAAATACGTCTCCGGGCTGAGAGGGGAAAGATGGAGACGAAGATACGAGAGTAGAAAAGCTATACTGTGGTATCTGGCTGAGCCGGGCGGTTTGAGGTCGACCAGCGTATGTAAAGTTTCACTGATGTCTCGTCTCGGTGGTTATCTGTATGAAATACGAATGTCAAGATGTACCTGTCCAAGTACGCGCTCGTACCTGGGGTATAAAGGTATCAATTAATCAGTCTCCTTTTCCCCTCGAAAATTGTCATCTTGTCCGTTCACACGTCTATTTACCGAGTGGTGGGATCTTGAACCTTTGGAGCGTAGCTCGCTAAGGTAGCTGAGGTACGGAGAGAGAGCCGCTGAGTTGGTTTCGCTTACTTGAACTGTAGGTCTTGATTTTCCATACCTTAAGCTACCTTCCATTCCATGCCTTCCCTCTGCTCTCCTGTCCCGTCCTAGGCAATCAATCACTGCTCCACTTCAACGCAAGCTTCGAGAACTACCACCCCCCTCCCCTACCCTCCGCGTTTCTTGCGAGGCTGATGAATTTGTATTCGGAGTTTGTGTTTTGGCCATACCTTCAGCTATCTTCCCTCGACACAAGCTTCGAGAAATGCCACCCCCTCCCCTACCCTCCGCGTTTCTTGAGAAGTTGATGGATTTGTATTCGGAGTTTGTGTTGTGGATTTGGATTTGGTTTTACTGGATATTTCTCGGTATGTATACCTAGGTCGGTAGATACGTGAGTTGAAAGGTAAGCGTGTATAGGTAAGAAATGTATTTTTGGAGACTTGAGGTAGGCTAGGATTTCTTGTCTAGGTGCCTAGCTAGAGGTGTATGTGCGATTGAGATCTTGATAGTACTGTAGAAGAAAGAGGTACGATGTACTTACTTGACTATGATGAGGTGAGGAGACTTTGATATAGATGTTCGGCGACTTTTCCTGAAAGGTAGGTAGGTAGGTACAAATGCAAGGGGGTTTGTTTGATAGAGTTCTCTGGTGGAGAGAGAGAGAGAGAGAGAGAAAGAAACAAAGAAAGAAAGAGAAAGAAAGAAAGAAAGAAAGAAAGAAAGAAAGAAAGAAAGAAAGAAAGAAAGAAAGAAAGAAAGAAAGAAAGAAAGAATTTCCTATGATACCCTGATAGTCTCCCGAAAGACTTGAGAGACGAGTAAATCCAGGGCTATGGATTGATCAATCTGATATATACATATAAAGAAAGAGTTAGTCTACAGGTATCAATACGTACCTAGGTGAGCAAGTACTCCTGAGAGATTCTAGGTAGGTATCGAATGTTATTCTTTATCTACCTAGGGAAAAATCAACGAATTGCGATTCGTGAAGCCATACACGTAGGGAGGTAGGTGGGTAATAGATGTCAAGCGGTGTTAATTTGACCGAAGCGACGGACGCTGGGATTTCACAAGTAGCAAGCAGGAAAGGCGATCCATTCAATTCCCACTCGGAAACCTCCTATCGCGTATTCTTGTTGCTTACCTAGGTAGGTAGGTAATCTACAAAGTGCGTGCTTACTTAAATCAGGAACTGGAATTACAGGCGTAGCGCATCGCATGTGACTTTTCGGAAGTTGTTGGTACTAAGTGGCCGAGGCTGGCGTTTATAGCGCGCGCTGTTATGAGAGGGAGGGAGGTTCGTGTATAAGTATATATAAGGTATCTGCACGTGCACGCGGGGCGCACGGTAGTTACTGTACCTATCCCAAGGTACTGTAGTGTAGTTTCGAAACTCTCGGTGTTAGAGGTTTGAGATTGGAGATTGGATGAGGCTGTGCTGGGCTCGGGGGGGCTGGTTGTGATTTGAGATTCTGGATGGATGTTAACGGTGATGAAAGAAATTGGAATGGATTTTTGTTTGGATGGTGATGGTAATAGGTGAGAGAGGAATAGATGGATTATACCTACCCGAGGTGATGGACTGGCGATTCCCTAGGTAATGTGAAAAGAATGAACATGTGGTGTGTTGTTTGGAATTTGATTGTTTTGGTTTATGATTTGGGTGACTAGAGTAGAGCAGGGGAGGTGTTAAAGGAAGGACTGAGGTAAGTGAGTAAGGTGTATGTATGTATGTATGTATGTGAAGCTTCTGGGGCATCAGGTACCTAAGGTGGTGAAGTCAATAAACAGTCCCCGTGAAGCGAGCGAGCGAGCGAGCGAGGGAAGCGGTGAATATTCCGAACCACTACACACAATATAGGTAGATCCCGTACGACAAGGTCAAAGAAGCAAGTTCAGATGATCTTGTGATGTTTTAATAGAAAGAAAGGTTTCATGATGGGATGTCAGGTATATCTGATACACTCTTCCGCTCTAACTGAAAAAGGAGACTGTAAGCGGTGTTTCCTCATGGATTATTAGACTTCAGCAGAGTCTCGGTATATATCTATCTGAAATAACTCAAAGGAGATGATGACATTCAATAGCTTGTATGTAAAAGCTTGAAATAGAGAAGGCGACAATTAAGACGAACGCTTTCGGATGGTTATCTTGGAGTAAGTGCGAATATATTATATAAGTATGGCCAGAGTTGAGCTGTCTGAGTGAGTGCTGGCGGGAGAGGATTACATGAGGTGGGAATCTACTGACACGGAAGGTACCTCATCTATGTTTACTCAACCATGAAGTCAACATTGAAGATATACCTACCCATGAGTAGGAATAAGAATGATAGATAAAACACAGTCGATACCATGTACCTAAGCATAGTAACCTTAAGCATAATACAGCAGTTCCTAGCTCTCCCTCGATATGTATGCATGATATTTTATATGATTATTACTATGATAACCTGACTATTCCGGTATTTAAGTCTTCTGCTGTACCTAGATACAGTACCTACCTCCCGGAGGTATTCATGTACAGAAATCATCCCCCCCTGTTCCCCCCTGCAAGCCTTCCCGTCGGCCGCTTGGTGGGTGGATGGATGCCCTGTGGATGTGATGTGAGACGCTGGACTGAGGCTGGTTTGGTTGGGCTTGAGCGCAGGCTGGTGCTGGTGCTGGTGCTGGTGCCGATCGATGCTGGCGCTGGGTGTACAGTACAGTACAGTACAGTATCTACTACAGTATGTAATTGACGACAACCTCACTTCTCGGTCCCTCCACAGTAAATACATCTATCTGCATCTCTCACCCCGCCTCCCTCGCCCCCAACCACCACGACTTCCACTTTGACACTATCCTCAACCTCTCACAGCAAGTGCATCAAGCCCGTACGCCCGCCGAAACCGCGACAGCGACAACAAGTGACATTCTCCAATTTTCATACATACAATGGTGCACGACGCTTACCGATCCACGACCTCGAATTGACCTTGCTTGACCTTGCCCTTGACCGCACCTCCTCCCCTCAACCACCAACCTCTCCAAGACAATTCGGCTCGCACCTGTGACGGCCTCAAGATACAATCTATACACTCCTCGGCCACTATTCTACATCTGCAAATCCGGAACAAGATACCAGGACCATCGAAAGCGCCACCATATTCGCTGCTCTGCATACATCTCTGGGAGACTGTACGGAGGCCATTCACAACAACCACGAGAGGATTTCCTCAGGCAGGATCCATCGCAATAGCCCATTGTATACGAAACTCGCGGATACAAACTACCATATAAAACCTGACTCCTCTCTCTCCACCCGTCCCCACGGTGAGCCGGATCGAAGTAGCAAACACCGCACCTCCTCCAGCCTTTCTATTGTCAATATCTCACATCTCGAACCCTTGCATCACCCGGCAGATTGATAGAAGCGAACTTCGAAAGTGAACTTCTATTGTACTTGAGCGAATTGTCTAGGCATTGTTCCGAGGTCGAGCTTCGAGGCTACAGTCCCGCCATTTCGAGATCCGAAGTACTTCTTCGCAGCAAAATACCAGCTTCGAAGAACCGGGACTTCCCATATCGTGTTACCATAACGAATTACGATTTCCACAGCCAGACTCCAGTCTCCGCTATCATCTTGTGAAGACAATCTGATCACCTTCGTCCAACAAGGCACACAGAATACACAATCTTCCCCTCCTACCCTTTCGATTTACAGTCAACCTGGTTATAACTGCAGAATAAACACACATTACTCGCGATGGACGACTTCCTCGTAGGGAAGCAGAAGAGCTTTGCCGAGAGACGGCAATCAATACACACTGCTACGTTTGAAGAAGGCGATCTATCTCCTACAAAACCCCTCACCTTAAACACCAACACCAATAATGCACAACTACACTCGAGACTTGACAGAATCGTACAATCTCGCCCTCGAGGACCGCCGACGCCCAATATGATGACCCCATCTGCAGACCCAGATTCTCCGACACATTCGAGCCATGATCCTCCCCCACCTCCTACGCCAGCAGCAAGTCCTGGACCTGACCACCCACAGCCGGATTGGAAAGATGCAGGCGATGAAGAGGATTACTTCCTGTCCAAGATCAGATCGCACTTCAAAGTTGCTTCTTCGGCACAGAGACATCGGATACTGGCAGATCTCCTCAACTTGTGTACTAGCCAGCAACTCAGTTTCGTGCGGCAATACGTGGATCCACTACTGAAGAAGGACCCATTTACAAGTTTACCCAATGAGATATGTTTAAGGGTATGTTCTCCATGGTATCTTTCGAAGATCGCTAATTCAGATAGATACTATCCTGTATCGACGACCCGAAAGTCCTTGCCCGAGCATCACAAGTATCACAGCGGTGGAGAGAGTTACTAGCAGACGACGTAACATGGATGAAACTATGCGCAAAGCACGACTACGGACGTCGGATGTCCGAAAACCACGCCCACACCCCTACTACCATCTCTATGCGACCACCTCTCCATCCAATCCACAACCAAATCGATGAAGGCCATACACATTCGTTCCCCGGTGCGCCCGGTCCTGCCTTCTCAGCATGGCACTCTGGCAACTCGAAGAGTTTCGATAGTACGACGGCTGCGAATGCGCTGCGCAGACCTAAGATGAGATCATATAAATCGCATTTCAAACAGCGGTATCTGGTTGAGACGGCATGGAGGACGGGAGGACGGAATATTGCCAAGCATATCACACAGGATCAGGGAGTGGTTACCAGTTTACACCTTACACCGAAGTATATCGTGGTTGCGCTAGACAATGCCAAGATCCACGTCTTTGACACGAACGGCACAAATCAGAAGACGCTGCAGGGACATGTTATGGGTGTTTGGGCGATGGTACCTTGGGAGGATACGCTGGTTAGTGGTGGATGTGATAGAGATGTTCGGGTGTGGAATATGGCTACTGGGTAAGTACACCATATTTTTTCAAGAGTGGCACTGACTCTCAACAGAGAGAGTCTTCATACTCTCCGCGGCCACACATCCACCGTTCGCTGCCTCAAAATGTCCGACTCTAGCACGGCCATTTCCGGCTCTCGAGATACCACATTACGAATCTGGGACATCAAAACTGGACTCTGCAAGAATGTGCTCGTAGGCCATCAAGCGTCGGTTCGCTGTCTGGAAATCAAAGGCGATATCGTTGTCTCGGGCAGTTACGATACCACGGCCAGGGTATGGAGTATATCTGAAGGAAGATGTTTGAGGACTCTGAATGGGCACTTCTCGCAGATTTACGCAATTGCTTTTGATGGGAACAGAGTGGCGACGGGCAGTTTAGATACTAGTGTTAGGATATGGGATCCTACCAATGGGTTTGTCTTCTTCCCGAGATAGTTTACCGAGATATGCTAACGTGGTAATCCTAGAACCTGTCAAGCTATCCTCCAAGGCCACACCTCTCTTGTCGGGCAACTCCAAATGCGCGGCAACACACTCGTAACTGGTGGTTCCGATGGCAGTGTGCGCGTCTGGTCTCTCGAGAAAATGGCTCCAATCCACCGTCTTGCCGCACACGACAACTCGGTCACAAGCTTACAATTCGATGATACGCGAGTAGTAAGTGGAGGAAGTGATGGCAGAGTCAAGGTGTGGGATTTGAAGACTGGATGTCTGGTGAGGGAATTGACTGCGCCGGCTGATGCGGTGTGGAGGGTGGCTTTTGAAGAGGAGAAATGCGTCGTCATGGCTAGCAGGAGTGGGAGGACGATCATGGAGGTTCGTTTCTCTTTCTTGCCTCCTTGTTGTTTTATTTATCTCGAGGAGTTTTCTATGGAGGGTCCTATGGGGACTGGTCTTCTACGGGTTTCTGGAAGTACATGCTAACACAAGGAAACAGGTATGGTCTTTCTCACCACCTGAAGAAGCCCTCTATGAACCTACCCCCACCACTCCCGCTCAACGCGGTCTGTTGGCCTCCCTAGCAAGTGGTCCTCCTCGTCCTCTCTCTGCGATCGAATATAAATCCTCCGGCTCGAGCTCTTTGTCAAACGTAGAAGGAACGGATCATGCCATGGGTGGGACCGTGAGTAATGATGGGACGAGGTATGCGAATTCGAGACAGATGGAGGATGTAGAGATGGAGGATTCTGGAACTAGCTCGCAGGCCCAAGTCCCGAATCCGGCGCCTCTGGATGGGAGGATAGGGGAGACTTTCTTCCGGGAGAGAGACGATTGAGCGAGGAAGGGGATAGGAAGATGGACAAATACAAATGAGCTTGAAGGAAGCGGCTGGAATGCTAGTTGTTCCGACTGATTTCCTGACTATGGCTGAGAGGTGGGCTCTAGCTGTGCTCAGGAGATGAGGGATCTTGACTTACAGCACATTCGGCCACTAGATATCTCTTGATGAGATTACCCCGTGATCAGGCTACATACCCGGATCGCGACCCAGCAACAGTTGTGTAGATGGACAGGCAAGGTCGATACGATACCACGTTACATTGTAGGCGTTAGTTTGTTTCTCCCCGAGTCGAACTCGGGGCTCGTTGGTCTGCTCTGGCTTGCGATGAGCATATTGGATGGGGTGGGATGGTTTGATTGATATCTGTTGTGCGGTGCGGTGCGTTTGCGATGGAGGATTGCAGAACCATCAGAAAGCATAGCGGGAACTTTTGCTTCTAGGTCAGGTCAGGTCAGGTCGAGCGAGCTCTCGATGTAATTGTTGTGCGAGTGAGAGATATGTAGAGGAAAGAATGGAGAGTGGAATATAAGAGAATTGAGAAGTTTGAACATTATCATTTGCTGGGGTCTTTTGTGAGAGAGTGAGTCAGGTGTATAAGGGTATGGATAGAAACAACAGCTTGTAATGTAGGTAAGTAAGTAGGTAAGTGATGGAGTAAGTAAATAAGTGGGCGAGTATCCCTCTGGCTACACTAAGAAAGAGAAGAGATGGAGGGAGAAGGCAGAAGGCAGAAGGCAGAAGGCAGAAGAGGAATGAGTTGTGAAAATAATTAGAGATAGAGAGGTAGATCTCTCCTTTTTTGAATTTCAAGGATGAGTATTTCTATGCTCCCGCTTCTGCTTGCTTATTTGCCTATTTTCTTCCTTTCTTGCTCTATTTCTCTCTATCATATACTCACTTCCTTACTCTTCCCAATGAGGATGAAAGAGTAAGCAGGAGTAGGGATGAATAGGGATGGATAGATAGATGAGGATGAGTGGAAAGCTCTTGGTTGTGGGGGAAGCGGGAGTGAGGAAGTGAGGAGGTGAGGGGGTTTAGGGGGGATGGGGAGTTGGACCAAGGGAATGAAGAAGGGGGAGGGGGAAGCAGCCAGTTGGAAGAAGGGCTGCAAAAACAGACGAGAGAGAGTATATTTTTGGGAAACGTAGAGCGGGGGGATTTCGAAGTCGAGAAAGGAAGGATGGAATTAATTGCTGGGTCGGAAGGAAGATCGGAGAAAGACATGATGGTGCAGAGAAACACGGGATTCTACCTTGAAGTAACAACCAATCTACCTATCCATACTGCACGGTTGAAACACAGGTAGGGTTACACTTAGATATCATCTATCACCAGGACTTATATCGACATCCGGGAGAAGCAGACAGTTAGTGGGTAAGATATCTGAGAATAATGGAAGTTTCTTTGAGTGAGCTAATCCTTTGTATTGTTGTTTTGTTGCGCAGCTATATGATAACATGCAAGGAGGAGAGGAGAGGTGCGACTGGGGAATAAGAATCAAGTTCTTATAGTTACTAGTTAGTAAGTAGTATTAAAGGAGGAGGAGCTTTACTTATAAGTAGAGAGTAAAGAGAGGGAGTATTTATAATAGTTTAGAAGACGAAGTATCGGAGAGTAAACTAATGTATTTCAGTATGTATTTCTAAATATATCGTAGATATAAGAAGCTAGAATATAAGCAAAATAAATATAAGTCGGAGGGTTCTAGGGTTATATTTACATGAAAAGCATGTAGTCTTTTACTTCGCCCATGTTTCTTCCTTTTCTGATCCAAGTTCCCTTCCCTTTCTAATAACTGCATTCACGAGCATTATCTTCTTAATGGTCGAAGTTGAATCGATTGACTTGATGACTTTCAATTATCTATACCTAGGGAAGAATCCACATCTGGTCTGCTATCCATCATGAAGAAACCCCCCACCCCCCGAATAAATTAGGGATAGGATCATTTACGCAGCCCTGACGAGAGGAGATGAGAAGTTACACTAAGGATTATTTGCAAGGTGAGTGAAAGAATGAAGGGTTCGATATCGTAGTACTCTCGACGTTGGCGGGTTAAGCTTGGTTGGTTGGTTGGTTGGTTGGTTGGTTATATCTGTTTGTAATACTTATATCTCGTAGAAAAAAGGCAGATGACGACATATTTTTCATATCTCTAGCGGCTACGTATTCTGACTCGGAGTCCTCTACGACTTAAGTGGTTTCTCAGGCATTGGACTGATCAATTTTGCTGGGGATGGAATAAAAAGAGAGGTTAGACGGAGAGAAAGGTGAGATTATGAGATGTTTGCGAAAGGGCTAATGAGAGGAAAGAGGGAATCCAAGGAAGGGAAGAGATGGTCTGGGTAGGTGGTGAAACATGACGACGAGGATACATATTATGACTGTAAGGACATTTGATCTTCTCGAGATGAACTGAATGACTCTGCTTGGAGTTCGGGTTTTGTTCTCGAAAAGGCTAGAAGGATGATGAGGATGATGCGAATCGGCGAGGTCAAGAGAGAGAGTGCTCTCTAGCGACACCCACTGCGGAGAATTGAGCCTTCTGTTTGAGAAGAGCTTCGTGAGAATGCAGGAGGGTAGTTATAGATGTCCTTAAAGGAGGGAGAATTGTTGGGTTAGATGAGATGAGGAATGATTTATCAATTCTTTGGGCAACACGAAGGAAGAAAGAGAGCGATCATAAAGGCGCGTTGCTCTCAGCAGTTTTTGTGGTCGGAACCCTTGTGTTTAGTGCCATTGAAAGGACGTTCAATGAGTTTATCATAGGACAATGAGCGGTATATCTTCGATTTGACAGTTGAATATATCTGTACTTGATTGGAGCAAGTGGTTTGTTACCTAAGTTACCCTCGCAGGAAGAATTCAAAGTAAAGCTCTTTCATAGAACCAAAATCACCTCTGTACTATTTCTCTGTTGTACGGTATAAACCTCCCATGACACTTTTATTTCAGTCATCAGCTCGACATGAACAGCAATGCGCCTGGCTACAGAGCCTACTGTGCGGAACTTCAAACCTTTCAGATGGCTGCATTTATCACTTCCAGCTGTAAGTTATCAGTTTAGCACGCACTTCAAGGAGAATGCAATTCTCTGATCGGAGGTAGACTTGGTTTTTTAAGGATATTGAACAGCTTTCTGGCAGTAAATGAATTCTTGAGGTGATGGTAGAGATGTATTGACGACGAGATAGCATCATAGCAGGCGACGGTAAATCAAGATTTTCAGTATAATCAGAAGACGACAATAAAATTGATGTGTATGCTAAATATGAGATCGGCTCAACTGTAGATATCGCTACCTTGTCTTGAGCGCTCGAAACTTGACGAATCAAGTTGCAGGAATCGCTAATGACTTGTAATTATGTCGCCTATCTCACAATCTGTGAAATCCTCCTTAAGGTCAGGTAGGAGTCCCAAAGAGCGGATAATTTGGCGCTCGCAGGGTGCAACTTTAGTAGTGACATTGATGTGCCGCTGTAAAATAAGGGCTGCAAAGCTCTTAGGCGGTAGAGCTTTAGTTGGTTTTTTTTAGATTTTATTCGGCGTACTTTCAGTCATATCTCCAGAAAGTTCTTGTCTATCGAGGAGGTTTTCCTAATTATTCTTCTGAATTGACCATTGGATAGTACTCGAAAAATGACTTCCTGATACTCATCCTTATCACCAAGTGGGCTTTCTCGCATGTTCAGATAAACTATACAAACACCTATCCAGAACATACGATTATTTTCTATAGTAAATCTACTGGCAGCAGATAACCATATCATTGTTTGGATTTATCCAACTTCTGTGCTACATACTGCAACGTAAGAAGAATATCGTCCTATCTGAAAAAGAAACCTAGAGCTGAAACGGCATAACCCTTTTACCTTTTGGCCGTGTATGTAAGTGATTTTGACATCTTTCATGTCTTTTTCATGAAAGGAAAAGTGTTGCTAATAGCTAGAGTATTGTTATCACTTGCCCTCGTCTGAAGTTAAGCTAAACCAGCCCAGCTGATAGCACAAGCCATCGGGCCTAAAAAACTCAGCTCGGCACTTTCACCAAGTTTCTCCTGCCCAGGTCTATCCAAGCTGTGCATGTCCTTCAATCAGCTCGAATCTTCAAATTTCCTTTATTCTGTGAGGAATTCTCTTCTCTTTTGTCGGAGCCGCCTCTACATTCCAGTTGAAAATTCAGTCTGCTGTATAAATATCATACAGTATTGATCACATCATATGCTCAGATTGTACCTATGATTCGTGACTGAAATTGTACATGGAAATCGATGTTCTTTTGCGGCGAAGACGCCTCGACACGTATTCTGCTTTTCTACGTCCGCAGCCAATCTTTCTCTCGGATTTCTCACGATGTGACTGTTATGTGAATTGTTCTTTGACCTGTGCCTAGGTGCATTATACAATCGACCACATGACTATCACTTCAGTTCGATCTATCGTAAATTACGTATTTATTATGATTAGCTCGATAACCACAACTTCTACAGAATTATGAAGGGTCATACCTCGGAACTTTTGCCGGGTAGCTTACTAGCTCTCTTTTGCAGCTTGTGACGGCGGGATAAAACTGAGTGCCTCCTACATTCAAAGAAGCCTGAGGACAGCTTCTAAAGCCTATTCTTCAATAAATACCCTTAGATATCTTAAAAATAAAAGGTGAACCGAGGGCGACAATGCAAAGGGCATCAGCCAGAAACTTCTACAGTGTAAGGTAATGATGATGGCAGTCTATGCACAACAGCACATCCGCAAATGAATAGCGATCATTTACATTCGGCTGATAACCAACCGTGTTGAAAAGTCATGGGAATCCAACGTGATAGGATTCAATTGAGTAGCTGAAACAAATCTTAGGCCGGGCTTTCCAGCACAATCGAGCAAGCTATGATATTTCCTCCAGATGACTGAACACTCTCTAAGAAGAGGTGTCTACTTAAACACCCTCGATTCCATAGACTTTATAGATTTTCCTATTCTTTAGACTTTGGAGTGCGAGGTCTCAGGTATTATTTACGCAAGGACCCGTTCCACGAATTGGACGACAGGAAAAATCGGTAGAGCTATGATAAGATGTCCAAAAAGTTAGATAACGAGCGAGGTGATAACTTAGTAGAAAGAATGAGATCAGATGACCTACTAGCGATCCTAATCACTCGGTGGCACCGGAAGCATTCCAAAGAACTAACGTTTTCTGGAAGAGAGTATATTGACATGCCAGCTTGTTTACATCAGCTAAGCGAATGCACGCGCTAGTAGGTTTCGCCAAGTGCAACAAAACAATTTAGCCGAGATGCGAATTCCGTTGACCAATCGGAGTCTATCTTCGCGACGAACAGCTGATTACAAAATATTCAGAGGATACCGAGAGACTTCTCGGTTTGATAATCGATCCGTCGCATACGAAGTCTTGCCAGATTCCCCGTCAGCTCTTCCAAGCATGCACGATTCATGTCCCCCAGGAAACAAGTCCGAAATTGTGGAGTTCCTATCGCTCGGCATGGTAATAGTGGATAAATTGTGATTTCCCAGGAAAACTCAACTACTAAATATCATGGAAGAATCTGGGGCATATGGTACTCCTCTACTCTCAAAAACCCTCTTCATGCATGAACATTTCCAACCTAACACTTGAAGATAGCTACACTAGGCGCTCGGCTCACCAGCTTCAAATGTTCTATTTCTGTCGGCTGCCTCGTCCTAGCAGGCAATGATTTCCCCAAAGCTGTGGAAGACACACTCCATGATTGGGCATTGACATTTGTGCTGAAGAAAGACGACAACAGACCTTCCACACGGGGTTTACTCGAATATGCGGGACTCTACGTTCGGACGCAAGTAAGCTGTGATGTCCCGCCGAGGAATGCTCAGCTGAATGGATATGAGCAGCCAAAAACTTCAAATATACAACCGAGCCCATGAAGCCTTCAATGAATGATTTGGTAGTGACCTCTCTCCTTGCATCTCAAAGCGACCACTTCCTGACCAAGTCATATCTCTTCTCAAGCTGCTTGAACAGCAGCAGATCACCGAGAATCCCATCATGTTATGGGAGCCTTTCCCAGCTTTTTACACAGCAGAGCACCTCGAGGCCACTTTCAACGCCTGCGAACTAGTTGACCTTTTCTCTCCAAACCATTTGGAGATAACCAGACTATTCACCGGTGAAGATCCCCAGGATTTTCATTCTCAAGAATGAGAACTCTACGCACAGCAGTTCGTAGACCGTGGTTAGGGATCCAGTTGGCGAGGGTGTATAGTCATTCGTGCAGCGGAGTATGGGTCTTTGACTGCATCTCGCAAGGAAGGTTTCATATGGTCACCTGCTTTCTACCCACCAGGATCTGATGACTTGAAAGTTGTTGATCCGACGGGAGCTGGAAATGCGTTTCTTGGAGGTTTCGCGATAGAGCTGTTGAGGGAGGGGAATTCTGGCAGTAGCGGCGGAATGTGGGAACATTGCGGCGAGTTTTGCGCTGGAGTAGATTGGGGTTCCTAGGAGGGAGATTGATGGAGAGAGAGAGAGGTGTGGAATGGAGTGTTTGTTTAGATAGGTTGGAAAAGTATAGAAAGCACACAGTGAGCAAATAATCGGCTCTGGGTTCCAGGTCAAGGAGAAAGGCTTGTCGCTGCTTAATTCACTGCCTACATCCACTGCTATGTACTAGTAATCTCTCTAATCACCAGGCCACCACATTAAGAATCAAACCCTTTTTTACTGTATCCATTTTGCAAGCCGATATAACGCCTGCAGTGGAACTAGAAAACAAAAACACGCATCGCCTCTCAATCCAAACTCCACGCAATGCACAATTCCACAAGAATATATCTACCTCATTAACTACTATCAACAACCTCCCCAAACCAACTTCTCAGGACACCCGCCAACACACCAGGCAGCTCTCCCACATCTCCGACCACTAAAAAGTACTTGAACGGGAACCCCTCAAGATATCTCCCCATTTCCACTTTCCCATCCACGAATTTTGCCTCTCTAAGATCTAACACTGACTCTCCTTTGCCTTTCTTGCGAACATCATCCACGATGACAAAGACTATCATGATGCGTTCCTCGAGAGCGGTACGAAGGAGGCGGCGAATGGTGTCGTGTTCAGAGGAGTTACACACGCCGTCGGAGATGATGAGTTGGATCTGCCAGAGGTCTGTGGGGGAGGACGAGGCTTTTTGACGTGCTTCGCGGAAGAGGTTGATAGACTCTCTGACCAATCTCGTCACGTCTGTACGCTCTTGATTGAAAGAGAATTCCGAAAGTAAGTTTGGACCAGCGTCTGCGGAGAAAGGCGTCTCAAAATCATGCGCGACCTTGACTCCCTCCCCGAAACCTACCACACTTATCTGCCCAACCTCAAGCATACTCAAGCTCTTACTAATCATGACCAGCGTTTCTAGCGCCAGAGCGCCAGATCCGGATTCGCCCATCGATTTACTGTCGTCCACGGCAAGCATGATCTGATAACTGCGTTTGCTTGGTACGGAGCGGCGCATCCAGATCTTGTCGCGCTTGTAGGAAGAGGCGATGTAGGGGATGATGCGTTTGATGTTTAATCTCTTTCCCGTACGGAAATCACCGCGCATCTTTGTGGCGAGTGTAGGAGCGAGGATTAGACGCAGTTGTTCGGTCAGGGAGAGGGACAGGTCACGGGTTAGCGAGGAGTAGTGTTGCCATTGAGCGCGGCTGTCAAGAGAGAGTTGGGGTTTGACTGTGCTGTCAAGGTGGGTGCGGTCGAGTTGGGAGTCAACTTCTTCGACGTCTTCCTCGAGATCCTCTTGCATTTGAGCTCTTGCATCAAGATCCTCTTCAAGGGCGGGATTAGCTTGCTTGATCATTGCCCCTGCACGACCTTCGTATGCATCTGAGGGTTCTTGTTCTTTTGGCGTGGATGGTTCTTCGATATCCATTCCATCACGCTCGACGTCGTCAGTCTCGACCTCGTCCGGCTGGAATTGTTCGGGTAACTCCTTACTCTCCTCATCAACAGCCATACTCTCATCCAGCGCCTTGGCCTGTTCCTCCGTCGCCGTCCCCAGAGCCTGAGCATCAGCCTCCGCATTCTCATCCTGCATGTGCTGGAACTCAGATGTCTCTTGTTGATCATCTTGTTTCTGATCCTGACCCTGTTTTTTCTGTTCTTCCTTCTGTTGTTCGGGATTGCGGATCTTGGATTGTTGTCTATGCCACCTCTCGAGCGCGTCACCGAGTTTCTTGAACGGTTGGGCGGCGGCGGAATTTTCGGTATCGTCGCGGGAGTCTTGTGGTGCGTCGCCGTTAGCTTGTCGACCTTTTTCACCGTCCTCGGCTGCGGCGTCTTTTTGTTCAGAAGAGTCACCACCCTTGCCGCCATCTTCACGTTGGGCTTTACTTGTCGCATCGGTTTTATCGTCGGGGGAGTTTTCGTTTTGATCTTCTCCGACTCCTTGGACATCACTTGGAACAGCGTTGTCCGCATCCGCGTTGGCGTCATCGTTTCGATCTTGCAGTAGGCCTTCTTGATCTTCAGGTTCTTGGTCCGGGGATTCCTCCTCCACTTTCTCGCCTGCCTCTTCAGTCTTCTCTCCTTCATCATCCGGCTCCTCATCCAGATCGACGATATCCATCTCATCAACCATCTGCTGCTCTTCATTTGCATTCGCATTGTCCGCACCCTCCTCTTCCTTCCCATCATTTTTCACCTCATCACCCTCCTTATCATTTTCTTCCACGTCAGAAAGATCACCCATCTCATCTTCACTCTCCTTCTCACTCCCCTCTTCTCCATCTAATTCCATATCCTCCGGCAAATCAAGCGTCTCGCCCTCTTGCGCAGTAGGATCATGTCTCTCAACCTCATCCTGCTTGACTTCTTCTCCCTGCTCCGCACCCTCCATCTCTTCCTCCTCCTCATCACCTGCATCACCCTCATCGCCCTCTTGTTCTTTAGCTTTATTCTCCTTTCCTCCTTCCTCCGCAGCAACCTGCTCATCTTTCTTCTGCTCTCCCTTCGCATCATCGCCTTCTTGCTCTTTATTCTCTTCCTCTCCCGCTCCATCCCACATCTTCTCATCTACCGCCCCGGCATCAAGGTCATCGACATCTCCAGCTTCCTCATCCATCTCATCTCCACTTTCTTCATCCTCCCCTTCGCCCTCCTCTTTCTCCTCACCCTCTCCCATCTCGCCCTCCATATCCCCATCAGCCATATCAACAGCATCGTCCTCATCCTCAATATCACCTTTCTCTTTATTGGGCTCTTGAGCCAACTCATCTAGATTCTCATCATCCTGAATATCTTTACTGATATCCTCCGCCCCTTCACCGTCGCCGAGTCCTGTCCCGCCTTCTAATTTCTCAGTCTGTCCATCTTGCGCGGCGGACTTTTCGGATGGTGTGCAAAAGCCTTGGGTTGCGATCTGGATGAATGTTTTCGCAAGGATATAAGAAGTTTTACACGTTGCTCGATGTAGGGATGCGTAGCGAGATATGCTTTCGCGAAGGATTTGCGTGTATTGTCGGAGGATTGGGAGAGCGGCTGCGAAGATTGCGGGTGCGGCTTGGCTTGTCTTGGGGTGGTCGAGATCAATGGAGCGCAGAATGGCAAATGCTTGATTTATCTCCTGGGAGATATTCTCGCTGTGGAGGGATTTGATGGCTGATGAGAGACAGGTATCGTTCTTGGTTAGCCAGCCTGGATCTTCGGTCGAGCTTGGGAGTTCGGCGATGGTTTTCTTGTATTTCTCCATCGCTACGAGAACGGTATCGCAGACTATAGACAGCTTCTGGTTGAGATTCGTAAGTGTTTGTTCCTCCGAATCGGAATCATTGGATGTGGTTGTAATGCTTGTCCAAGGAAGGATCTGATTGAGGATAAAAGCTAGATCCGGACGTTGCTCGTTGACATTCGACAGCTCAATGTTCAATTGTTGTGCCGCATCTGTGACATCCTCCTCGAGTGTCAAACTCGCAGTCGACACAACACCCTCAGGCAGCGTAGCACACTCCTCCCACTGTCTAGCGAACTGCCCGAATCGATCATGCCAACTCCCCAAAACACCGAGTACATACTTCGAATCGATCTTGCCCAGCTTAGCATGTATAGTGACAAGCTCAATAGCGACCAACAAGACATTTGGCAACCATCTCAAAAGTTTCTCATGATTCGAAGCTGAATTCAAGTTCTTGAGCGTATAAGCAGGATTCCACAGTCCTTCAATCATCTTGATGTTAGTCTCAATAGTACTCAATCCCTTCAAGGCGTTTGAAAGGAAATTGCGTTGTATGAGAAGGACTTGTAACAACCCTTCAAGGAATCCAGTACTCCTGGCCACTTCCGCACCGCTCAGATCCTGGTTATGTTCATGCACAGATGCACGAACTCTCGGCGCTAGATCAACTGCTTTGTGGAAGTAGTACTCCATTCCCCCACCATCCCCATTCAAAGCCTCAACGTTAGCCAACACCACGCTCAGTGAGTCTTGTTGTTTGAGAGCATCGGCACCAAGGTTGTACTTGACACCCATCTGACGCAACGCTTTCAGAGTATCGGCGAAGAGCTTGCGTTTTCGGGACTTTAGGTGCTTAACGACGTCTTTGTTTTCTTCTGTCAGAAGCGCGGGGGTAGCTTTTTGAAGCTCGGCGGTGGATGTTATAATATTGGCGAGGAAAGAGTCGAGGTAAGTAGAGCATTCAATTGCGGTTGTGGGAAGCTGTGCTGTCGAGGCCATCATAGAAACGGTGTTATTGACGTTGATGAAGCGCTTAGCTTTCTTGTTCCATTCAGGTACGGCGGTCGCGCAAATTTGAAGGGCTGTTTCGTCGACCGCTGGTATCTGAACATTGCTAACCTCGTCGGTCGTTGGGTTTGTGACTTCGTCAGGTAATCCGTTCTTAAGAATAGACTCCATAGGCTGCCCAAGTAATGAGCGGAACTTGCGCACGATCTTGAAAAGTTTGTGATGCGATCTCTTGGCACTGTCTCGCAAAGCCACGATATTGGTATCTTTCCAACTTGCCATTAACAGCACATCCTTCATAGCCTTCTCCAGCCCCACTCGTCCCCTCTTCAGATTTTCCTCGACAGCCTTTTCGTACCTCTGATACAGCGCGATGAAATTGCCAACTGCATTGGCAATAATGCTGAGAAGTGGCATATCGAGCGCAAGCATCGTGAGATGGTTCTGCAATTGCTTCAACAACAACATTCGCTGCACAAACTGGCCCAAGATCGCACTATGGAAATAAGCTTCAAGATCCTTGAGCAGTTTCTGAGTATACACTCTTAACTCATCAGGTGAATCATAGATCTGCAAAGGCACGGCAACAACAACCTCATAAGCCAAAAAGAACCAACTCCTCGCATCATCCTCACAATTCTCCTTTTCTGTCTCGAATAATTTCGCCCAGGTACTTAATTCCAATCTTCGCCAATTGACAATTGTAGCCGTAACCTCATCATACAAGCTCAAAGCGGAATTTGCACGTGAAGCCCATCCGCCGAATTGCCATTCGTGCATGAATGTGTGGACTTTCTCGACTTTGGTGATAATCTTTGCGAGGGGCTCGGTGTGTCGGAATGAGAGGAGAGAGTGGCAGGAGTCGAGGACGTCGGCGAGGGGTTGCATGTGTCCAATTTCGTCGACTGCTTGGAGAGCACGGAATCGCGTTATAATCTGGTGGGTCAAAGTGACGAGTTTGCGTGTTTCGGGCAGGTTGGCGGACGTGTAGAAATTATACGCTGCCGGCATCGCAGTGCTTGAATTAAGCGTTTCTATTGAGTCGCTGAGGAGGAGCATCGTCCCAGGCAGAAGAGTTCTCGTCATTTTCCGTTCGCTGAATGGTGCGTCTTCGTGCACACTTCCAACGCGTTTCGCGATCTTGCGGATAGAGGAAATTATAGCTTCCTGTGGCATCGTACTACCCAGAAATATTTCAGAATGGACTTTAGACAATCCAATAGCCGTCTCTCTAACCACAAACTGCGCAGGCGTAACGCCCTTCGGTTTATCTTTATCCGCAGCTACATCATCATCATAAGCAGGGAATAGCTCATTGAACTGCTCTTGATCATGCTCTTCTTCATCTTCGGCACTTCCTCGGAAGACATACAGCCCGGAGTTGGTTTCTGCTTCCAGACGGTCGGATTCAAGGCGTTTCTTCCACTGGTCGTAACACCCGTGAAAGCCTTTGAATAGAGCTTGTCGACTTGTTGAGTTGAAGGAGGAGAGTTTCTCTGTAGCGGCCTTGGTGGCGATGAGTGCGAGGTATTCCATTGGTTGGGAGGAAATGATGTCTTCATTCATGGCAGACGGTCCTCCTCCCAGGAACGGAGTCATTTTGCTGAGAGCCAGAGAGGTCTCGTTCTTCGCAGACGGCACGGCTGAGACGAGCGTTGCCATTGAAAGGCCGATCTGTAGACAGCGTAGCATACTGATAACCGGAGCCGTCAAATCTTTATACGCTCTGAAGCGCTCGGAAAGTCGGCGGATTGTCTGGTCCACATTGTGGCTCAGGAGCTTGATCTGCTGTAACCCGCTTTCCTCGCTACTCTTGAAGTATCTTGATACCGTACCTGCCAGATCAGAGCCTAGAACTGTCTTCAACATATTCCCGAACTCTCCTTGCAGCTGATCCATTTCCGAGACGTCAGGTCTATAAATCTCCTGTAAGATCTGCGGCGGTTCACCCAATTCCAAAAGTTCGATTTCCAACAACTGACATCTCAGACTCGAATCCTGGCCCGAAAACAGACGTTCGAACTCCCTCAGCGCAGCGAGCTTAGTTTGGAGATCTGCTCGGTATTTGGAATGTCGTTCACGTTCTAAGCGTTGTCGTTTATCTGGATCGAAAGCTCGATCGGGGACATAGAGCGTGATACATCCAATTGCGAAATGGATCCATGCTAACGAGGAGAATTGGATGCGCATATCGGGTTGAGAGCGGGATGCGAGGATAGAAAGAACGGCTGGGCCGAAAGATTTGGTGAGGACTTCTCGGAGATAGGTTGGTGTGCTGGCTGCGAGATGATCTTGGGATATAATTGCTTGTGAGAGAGACAGGTCGATAACACCTGGTTCGGTGGATAATGGAAGGGATTGACGACATGCCAGGAAAGGTGTTGCGATTTCCGGGCCATGTGCTGAGATGACGGAGAGAAGCAAAGTCGAAAGCACTCCATTGAGGTCAACTATTTGATCCCTTGAAAGCGTAGCAGTTGACAAAGCGAGCTTCTGTCCCATAGCCGGCAGCTCAGTCTCAAACAGTCGCAAAGACTTGAGATCGACCTCTCCGACACCACTCAGCTTCTTCAGCATCTCTGTAGAGAAAGTATCCGTAACAGGCTGCAATTTCCCTCCAGTACCAAGGAGATAGTCAATCGCCTGCAGATTTTCCGAAGTCGTCGTGGAGCTCGCGAATTGCATTTCCGAGGTCGTAGCGTGATTTGAGAGAATCAGAGCGTCGACATCGATTGCAGCCTCGCCAGTAGAGATAGATCCCGAAGTCAAGATATCCAACATCCGGAACTGTCTGAGCGCCTCAAATTCTGACGTAAAGAATGGCGTAACGTCATCTTCTTCACTGCCAATACTTTGCTCGAGACTCTCCATTTCGGTACTCAGCGTGGCGATCAGGCTCGATCCATCCACGTCACTCGTCAAGATGAGTTTATATGCTTTGACGAGAGAAGTCATAATATGACCTAGTTCGGCGACGGAAATCGCAGTCTTCCATCTCAATGTATCGAAGCGTAGAGCAAGTTTTTCCATCTGCGCGAGTGTGTCCATTACATTAAAGTTGGGGATGACGGCCGGTCGGAGCTGGCGCCAGAGGAGTTCCATACTGAGACCAGTGGTGAGTTTGAAACCGGAGGCAAAATCCGTCTGTAGCCTATATGCGAACAACGAAATAGGCGATTTTGACAGCTGGATCGTGCTTGAAAGCTCATTGAGGAGATCCGATCCAATAGCCAAATGTGCCTGGAACGTCGACTCCTCGAAGCTTCTCGAGGTGGCAAGCTGGAAAGTATTCCACCAATACCTAAGAAGGGCTCTGAACGCCTTCTGCTGGATCTTCCATGTCTCAATCGAGCCAGTATGGCATTGAAGGTATGCGGACAGTGCTATGAGAGTGTCACGCAGAAATTCGGATATATTGATAGTGGAGTCCTTGGTCACGGCTGCTACCCGACCCCCAACCAGTGAGCGCTGTAGTCTGTTCATCTTGCTGGGTTTCAAAGCCTCGAGACCATTTTCTTGTGTAGAATGAGCCTTGCTGGCGGTACTGATCTCTATGATGAGTTCGAAGACTGCACCGAGCCAGAATGCGTGGTCTGGACTGATGCTCTTGGCAAGGAGGGGGACGAGTGGTGAGTTTCGAAGTGGGTGGATTACTTGTGTTTCTCTGAAACTCTCGACTGATAACTTGTTGTTCATGGCGAGTTCGCCGAGAATGCTACCGATGGCAGCTCTGAGTTGCTGGTTTGCTGGTCCCTGGTAGATATCGTCATAAGATTCGCAGATGGTGGCGAAGTCAACACTTCCCGTGTACGTGTGCTGGAAAGCTTCGACGAATCGGGACAAGAGAGGCATGTCAGACCATGAGAGATTATCCAACGCCGCAGCATATAGTAATCTCGCACATTCAGGATCCTTGTTCGGAACGTCTAAAACCTTCGCAAGATTCTGGAATCTCCGCATCCCAGCCTCAACCTTTACATTCACATCCATCCTTGCTAACTCAGATTTTACAGCATGGTCGAGCTCCAAAGGCTCAACAAAAACCTCCACAGCTCGGTTCCTCATCGCCCTACTCAGCTCCCCAAATCTGGCATCCATGGTCAAGAAAACCCTGAAGCCCTCACTTGGCCTAACGACTTTCGGCTCGCCATCAGGTCCACAATGTTCATTAATACTCAAGAACCCATTTGGCTCCAACAAGGAGTTTAAACGGTCGAGTACCGAGGCGGAGCAGAGGTTTGCATTGTCAAGAACGAGCCAGGATCCCTGTTCGAGGGCTTTGACGAGCACGCCGTCGACCCATTCGAAGCGTGCATTTTCAACTGCCATGGGACGGCTGGCGAAGGCGGTACAAGTAGTTGCGAGTGTCCCGAAAGCTTCTAGAGAAGTTGCTTCTTGTAGAGCGAGGAGATTTTGAGATAGGGAAGTGAAATGGGCTGGTGTAGTTTGGCCGGGCAGGTTAAGGAGTTCCAGTAATTTAAGAGCTTCATCAGGAATCTTGCCGGGGAGTGAACCTAAGATTTTAGTCTGAATAAACTCCTTCATCTCCTTCAGAAAAGAACTCGCCGCTCGCTGAGGATCAACTTGTTCAAAACCACCGACGAGATCCATAGTATCGATGTCAGCATTTAGTGGGAACACCGTCAAAGATTTGCCGCTGACGGCAGCTATATGCTCGAGTATTGTGGTCTTGCCAGACCCTGAAGGACCAACTAGAATGCACGGTAGGTTTTGCTGGATACAAATCATGACAGATTCAATCTCTGGGAGACGACTGATCGGATCGATGGCTGGGAATGGTATGCGTTGAATTAGTGTATCACGCGCCATGTAAGCGAGCCCGACTTGGTATGCAGAAGAGCTCATGTTATGGAAGAAATGACGAAATGGAACGTGTGTACAGAAGACTTGTGCGAATATCCTATTCACTTCCTGTCGATCCTTTGGAGTCCTAAAGCGCTGCCGGAAAATGAGGTCGAGGAAATCGGATGGTGTGGCAGCGGAGAGCAATGGAGCGGAAGAGCCGAGAAGTTGAAGCCAGCGAAGGATATCTCGTAGATTGAATTCCCATGGCCCGCCTTGTGAGCCGAAGCGACGTTGATGGACAATTTCGTGTTCGAGTCGAGAAACAAATGCGATGATAGTGTTGACGATCTCATCGGGCATGGCGGGAAAGTTATGTCTACATATCAGCTGTAAATCTTCGGTGCTAAACACATCAGCGTACACGACAGTGAAGCGATTCACAAAAGAACTAGGTAATCCTTTTCTGCCACCTCCTTGATGATGAGGGTTCTGTGCAGCGAAAACAGAGAAGTTTGGATGACGCCTGAACGTCTGGTCGAGTTCGGAAATGTAGACTTCGCCACGATGATCGAGACAAGCGTTGAGACCTTCGAGGACGGATTGTGAGGCAAGATTCATCTCATCTAGGAGGACCCATTCTCCATTCTGCATGGCCTGGAGGAAAGGTGCATCGCGCCAGGCAAAATGACCAGCATCTGCGCCTTCGACTGGGACATCGGATCCAAATAGATCCATGAGATCGGTTTGCTCTGAGAGGTTGATTCTGGTGAGTGGTCGATTGCAGGCACGTGCGAGAGCGGCAATCAGAGTTGTCTTTCCAACACCGGGGCTGCCTTCGATAAGGATGGGTTTCTGAACCTGTAAGGCTCGGATAACTCTCATGGCGTTCAGCTTCGTGGTTGGCGCATTGAAAGCGAAGCCAGGGTCTGATTCAGAGCCAGGTTGTTTTAGTATCGAGAAGTCACCCATGATTAAAGACGTCTCGCCATGAAAAAGCTCGACAGGCTTGAAGTAAATCGAGCTGATATCATGCTTCAGTAAAGTGCTCAGTTGTGACAGACACTTCTTTCTCTCCTCAACGATATTGTCTGGGTTGATAGCCAATAGCGCCGCAGGATTTGCGCCAAGAGTATCAATGTATACCATCGCAGCACCATGCAAGACTGCAAAATACGAATTAGTCGAGCTGGAGCTGTTCATAAACTTGACCCACGCAAGGACATCACGAACAGAGATAGAGGTCGGGGAAGAAGAACGATAATTCTCTCCAAACCATTCCGCAAAATGTACCATCGCCTTACTCAAATGCTTTGACTTCTCATTCAACTTAGCCTCAACTATCTGGTATACATCCTCATGCTCCGACAGCGAAGGAACCCAGATCTCCGTGAAACGATTGCGGAGTGCAGGCGACAACTCTCTCTTCCCATAATCGCCACCCGGGTTCATAGTAGCGAAGAATTGGAAACCTTCAGCTGCTCGGACGAAAGAGTTATCGACTCCCTTTTCGGCGAGCAGGATTGTTCGTTGGGTTTCGAGAACGGAGTTCAGGCGCTCGAGAACAGAATCATCTGCGAGGGAGATTTCGTCGAGGAGGAAGAGAGACCCGTCTTTGAGGGCTTGGACTAAACTACCATCCGACCATTCGAAGAGTGCTTTTGCTTTTCCTTGGTTGAGTTCGATTCGGGAGAGGAGTTCGGTGGGTGCTTGGGTTATTGTGGATGCTGGTAGGGAACGGTATCTCGCCATCAAAACTTCCACGTCCGAATCGTCATCTACAATCGCGTTGAGCCCCTGGAGAACAACAAGCAGATCCTGCTTCAATTGCTCCAACACAACAGCGCGATTTCGGACTGGTCGTTGAGCACCGATCAGATCACCAGTCTCGGTATTCTGATGAGCATTGACAATATGCAATTCCTTGCCAAAAGCCTCCGCTAGCATCTGACACACAGTCGTCTTTCCACAACCAGTTTCACCGACCAGGAGAACAGGTTCGTTGTTTCTCAGAGCATGAGCCACAAGAACATAGAGTCTGCGCATAGCTTGTGTCCACACAACGCCTTGTATATTCGAAGTCTCATTGTAAGCCTCGATCTCAGGTGAAAATTCACCCCCGTACAGTACAACAGGATCGATCTTAACCTTCATCACTTTCTCGATGATCTCTTTGACGGCTGTTCGCTCGGCCGGATTCCGGACTCGTTCAGCTAGGAGCATGTAACCGTTGGCAGCCAACTGCTCGCGATTATTTGCATCACGGAGAGCCCAGCGGAATAGATCCCTCAGTGTAGCAAAGCTCTCTTTCTGCTCGAATATACGACTTGACTGGCGAAGCGTCGACAGTTCTTTATACACATCTACAATCCTCTTACAATCCGAGGGTGCGACTTTCTGGCTGCGGTACTCAAGAATCTGTTGCAGTTCATCTTGTGGTATGTCATCGAAATGAAGTTCCAGGAATCGATTTCGAAAAGCACGTGAAAGCGTCTTTCGGCCGCCATAAAGTCCAGGGGGATTCTGCGTTGCGAAGAGCATGAAATTCTCGTGAGGACGGACGATCTCTTGAGTTTCCGGGATCAGAAGTTCCCGATTGTCATCGAGCAATCGGTTCAAAGCTTCGAGGACGTCTGTAGGCGCCAAATTCAACTCATCAAGGACAATCCAATGACCTTGACGGAGGGCTTGTACAAGCAGACCTTCTTGGAAACGGAGCTGGCCATCGGATCCGGATATGTATGTACCTAGATATTCTTGCAAGTCTGTGTGCTCATGATTATTGATTCTGACGAATTTGTTACCACTGAACTTAGCTAGGTATTCGATCATACTCGTCTTTCCACTAGATGTGGGACCTTGGACAAGAACGGGAAATCGGCGAGTAGAAGTGGCTCGGACCAAGTTTAGCATGTTGCGCTCAACGGAGGGCGTCTTGATGTAATGCGTCTGCTCTTGCGGAGTTTCCGAACCCTGAAGCATCCAATACTGACGGTCTCGCTTCTTGTTCATGAAGGCTTTGTATAACTTCCCATCATCAAGACGGCGAGGTGCTTGCGCAAGAAGGGCACGAGTATTACCATGACTGCTTAACAAGTGGTGATCAATGAGTGGCATTAACAGCTTCTCGGATTCTCTGTCAAGAAGCGTAAGGAATCCCATTGCAAATCCTTCATACAGGGCTCTTCGCAGTCCATAAGATGGAGTGATCTCGACGACATAGCTCAAAACACGTGTAAGGGTTCGTAAACTGAAATGAGGAACTTGATTCGCACCATCAACGAGTTGCTTCTGGTCTGCTAACTGCTTTGTGTTCAGGTACAGCCTGGCAACATCATGAGCAGCTTTTTCGTCGTTGCTCGTGTTTCCTTTCAGGTAAGCTTGAATCACTGCAAGCAGATCATCTAAGTTTCTATCTGGGCTCTCAACGTAGATTTCGGTAAATCGTGATCGTAGGCCCATCGGCAGGTCTCGCTTACCCACGTCGGTGGCTGGGTTCATGGCGCCAAAAATGCGGAAGTTGGGATGTGCTTTCACTCGTTCGATTTCACCAGTCTCTGAAAGTAAAATGGATGGCGAGCCTCCAGATCCATGATGCAGAAGGTCAGCAATACTTTCTAGGGTATCTGGCGAAGCAAGATTGATCTCATCAAGCAGAACCCAATCACCATTGCGAGCAGCCTTCACGATATTGCCCTCGACAAGTGTGAAAGCAAAGCCTTTTGATCCTCCAGACAATTGAATATCAAATTGTGCCAAGCCATGCGAGAATCGTTCCCATCTCGGCTTCAGCTGTAGTAAGGATTGGAGTCTCGATTCGGTCTTACGACGCTTCGTGGGCTGCTCAACAGGAAGTCCATTCGCGATCTCTTTCTTCTTCAACTCAGAGACAATACTATTGAACATCTTTGGAGCCTCTCGCCATAGTTTGCTAGCCTTGCTCCACTGGCTCTTGGCAACGCACTTTCCCAGAGACTCCAAATACTTCTGATTCTTTGTCGCCGAGATACCAGTAGCTGCGAACAGATCATCAAATTCATCTTTCAACGGAATGGCAAGACTCCGAATATTGACAGGCTTAAAACCACCAAGCAAATCTCCAACCTCACTCTGTTGAGACAAGTTGACGGCAGTCAGCTTGTATCCCAAGGAGTCTGCTAGCTGTTGAACAACTGTCGTCTTTCCAATACCGGTTTCTCCTACGAGTAAGACTGGCTCCATCATCTTGACCGCCACGCCGACTTGCTCCAGTAGACGTTTGGCATGCGTGGTATTCGCAAAGGGTCGCGATTTCTTGGGCGGCTTCGTGACACGATTTGCTGGACGTTTCTGTAGTCTCACTCGCCCGATTGTAAGCTCCGTCTCGCTATCTTGGTATGGTGGAACGTGCGATGTAAGGAAATGCTCAACTCGCTGAGGATCGATGTGCATTTCCTCAGCAATTGCAGAGATGACAGTCTTGCGCGTGTCATCCGACTGCAAACTGCCAGCGAAGCAGTCGGCAGCTTCGAGGAACATCTCATCTTTAATAGCATCAGTAATAGGTTCGTTGCCATTTTGAGATCCAGCTGTTCTGAGAACACCATCCAGTCTGCGACACCACTTCAAGAGATCACGGGGACTGATGGGCCGTCCAAGCGAAGTGCGACTTTTGGAGGCGAAAGATGGTTTCTGTGACAATATGTATAATCTCTCATACACTCTGATGATGCCAGGAAGAAATTTGTGAAGAATGGGGTAGGTGCCGTGGATAATTTGCGAAAATTCTTCTTGGCTGGGCATCTGTACAGGTACTCGCTGCCACAGACGAGATCCAAGCATGTGTAAAGCTGGTAGGTTTTCATGCCCAGTCACACTTAGTGATGTTCGGATACTAGCAAGAAGTTTGAATCCACGACCAGCTTTGATCGTCTCACCTCGGCTGGGAATCAGAAGTTCGCCACGCTCAATTAGAGGTAAGATGACACTGATTACTTCATTTGGTGCTCGATCAAGATCCTCAATGAATACCCATCTTCCCTCCCTGACTGCAGTGGTTAACACACCAGCTCGCCATATAAATGAGCCTGGTTTCGATCCACTAGCATACATCCCGATCAACATCTTGGCATCTGTCTGCTCGTTCAAGTGAAGTGTAACCATGTCCGAGTCCATACCGAGTTCTCGTGCGAAGTCATTGACTAGAGATGTCTTTCCAGATCCAGCTAGTCCATGTAGAAGTATAGGAGATGATGAGAGAAGTGATTTGGCGAAGTTCTCCCTGTTTTTGGACGTAGTTGCTGTCTGTACCATGGTGGAAGGCTGAGATGGAGGTCCATTTGATCGAGGGAGTAAAGTATTTGAGTATCGAACCACAAATTCTGACAACTGCTGCAGCTCTAAGGATATGGGCTTGAGATCTCTTCGCAGGATATTCGCAGCATCTCTCAGCCGCTTCTCCTCGAATAAAGTCAAAAATCCAAAATCAACAGTCTTCCCGTCAAAGTCACCTAACACTGCCTCTGACTTTCCAACATGTTCCTCAATCATAGCCTCCACTTTCGTTTCCGAAGCAAAGCATAACTGGCACAATATTAGTATAGCCAGATACCGTACACCTCTATCCTCATGTTTCAAGTATTGCTGAATGTTTGCGGCGGATATCGTCCTCGAAAAGGCAGCACCATTGAAATTGAGTAGTCTCAGAGTCGCCAGCAGTATTCTCTGGAGCTCCAACACACTCGATCCCCTTTCCTGCCACAAACATTGTATCCTAGCATCTTCTCTCTCATGTCCAGTATTCGATGTTTTCTCCAGGTATTTCTCCAGAAAAGTCGAAAGATGCGGCGCAAGCTGTAAAATCCGCGCAAAGGCTCCAATAACCCTAACATCTTGATTCCCTTCTGTTCCTCTCCCAATCCATCTCGCCGACGTATCCGCAAAAATATCCTCATATCTTGTAAATAATTGCAACGTCAATTCCGGCTTCAATGCAGCGACTGCAAGCGCATCCAGGAATCGCGGGGAGTTTTGCAGGCGTATAATCTCGAGGATCTCCTCTGGTAATTCGTCCAATTTCTCTGCTGTCTCCATTCCCTCCATATTATCGTCGTTGCGCTCGTCACTACTCATTTCGTGCGTTGTTGTGCGTAAATACGCAATCATGAGGTTTGATATACTGATTTCTCAGTATTGCCTCTGTGCTATCCTGAACTTTTTTCTTCGTTATCGCGATAGAGCTTCAACGCGGCCGCAAACACACTACCGCGGACTCGTCCTAGCGTATTGCAAGTCTTGGCACCTCCAATTCATTGCGGAATCTCAAAATCTACATTTTTGGACGTCTCACGAGCCTCATTGCCAAATCACAGCCCTCGCACCCACCACCACAATGTCCTTATCCTGCCAATCCGCAGCACGAAGCTGTGTGCGCTCTCTACGATCCTCGAGTTCTCTACGACTATCCTCATCTGCGATTGCGGCCCAAAGGAGGAATACACCTATAGCTAGTGCAAAGAGATGGGCGTCGACGGAAACAGCTGCTGTGAATCCTAAGATCTCGGGGATTGTGGACCAGATCAGTCAATTGACGTTATTGGAGACTGCGGATTTGGTTGCGAGCTTGAAGGTACGGTTCTAGACATCGTGGGGCTATGTTTGGAGTTCCAAAAGGAAGGCAATACTAACCTTTGGATTTCCTATAGTCTAAACTCAACATCCCCGACACGCCCATGGGAGGATTCGTCGCTGGTCCAGCGGCCCCAGCAGCCGCGCCCGTCGAGGAAGAAGAAGCTGCTCCCGCACAGCAGGAAAAGACACTATTCAATCTCAAACTTATGTCGTTCGAGGCAGGGTCTAAGCCTAAGATCATCAAGGAGGTCAAGAGCATGTTGGGGCTGAGTTTGGTGGATAGTAAGAAGTTTGTGGAGAGTGCGCCCAAGCTGATGAAGGAGGCTGTGCCGAAGGAGGAGGCTGAGAAGATTGTGGCTGCGTTGAAAGAGCTGGGTGGCGTGGTTGTTATGGAATAGGGGAATGAGAAGCTGAGGTCGGACGAACATCATGGAGTCAGAGACGGAACAGAAGTATGTACATGTATGATGGATGTATGTGTGGGATAGAGGTAAGTGTACCAATACTAGAGATATGTACAAAATCTACTTCTCAACCCAAGCTCCTTCCATTAATCCTGGGCTCGTTTTTGAGATAAGGGGAACGTCTGTTGTGGAAAGCTAGTTAGTGTCTTTTTCATACTTAAAGGCCATCTATGCCCCAACTCAAAGCAGTACCATTTCAAGACAGTCACGTAATACGTCGCCAAGGGTTTCTTCGTTGGTCTCTTGTACCCTGGTAGCCTAATTGCAATGCATAGGCTCTCGGAGATATTTAGCTTCTTGGAGTTCAAGATATCATCCATCAAGGGCGTGACCTTTCTCTTCACTGAAATACATTATACTGTCAGTTCTCATTCCGTCCACGATTCCCATCTCACAAAATAATTAGCAAAGCTCCCAACAGATAATCAATAGATAACAGGGGTCGAAGTCATTCTCTCAAGTGTCACTAAATCACCATAATCTACATTCATAACAGTACACAGAATTGTATTGTAGGAAGTTTGTTCTGTTCTTACTCGTTCCCCATCAGGCGCTGTTCCACCGGGGTGTCTTTAATGTGCTGATTTCAAGTTCCAGATACGCGGCTTTTTATATCCTTCTTTTTCTTGCATAACTTCCTAAAGGTATTGGACCTATTGGTTCTGTTGCATCACATTCACTTCAACCACTCTACCCACTCTACTGCTCAAGTGGACGCCTTTTCTTCTCTAGTGTCGAGCTAAGCTGTAGTTTATGGAATTACTATCAAGTTTCATTTTTCTGAAGTATAGTCTTGGATATGCTCGTATTAACAACGATAAGGAGCAGACAAGACTTTATGCAAGGCTTTGAACCTTTATTTATACCCTCCGCGATACTGCTCTCGAGTCTGACTTCAACCTCACTATTGAGTAATGGCATGTGTTCAATGAGGTACACATCCAGAAGATCTATGCCGTTGAGGTACGCCTTGGGCTTTCTTGTTACGAAAGGACTCGGCTTGAGTTTGTACGCTGCTTAGACCAAAGATATGAAGTGCTGTGGCAGCCCAGTCACTAACGATATAGGATTTATTGGAAGGTGCCAGATGTTCGTATATCGAAGATATCCCAACATCTTCACTGTGTGTATATTTAAATGGTTTTCACTGCCGTCAATTCTCAGATTTTCATCAATATTCCATCTGGCAAATCATCCACGCAGCATCTGAATGTCATTACAAATCAAGAAACAAACGGCCTCAAGTCCGTCTCAATTCTCTCAAATTTATATGCCTACCATGAAACTGCAAAGCTTACTTTCAAAGAGTGATTTTGCCACCTTGCTCTCCCCTATCTTGAGGTTCAGCGGTGGTCAGCTCAGCTGTGTCGACTCCTGAAACTTGCAGCTATCTCTTTTTATATCCTCTGTACGCCGTTCCACTTACTGCTGCTAACATAGCATCCACACATCATGCCAGCTTCCATTCAATACAAGCGCTCCTTCGTACCAAACATCATGAGCAATTCTTATATATACAACTTCCTACCACTTCTGACAGTAAGAAAGTCTCTGCAGTGAAGCTCCATACAAGCCACGAGTAGTGCCTTAAGAGGCATGAATATTTCGCTCAAACCCCTGATTGAATCAACAGATATATCCGGTCAGCTTCACTCGTGCTAAATCGGACATCTTCCCATCTTGCTGTTTTGTTCCTGCCGTAAAGACACATAGAAGTCTGTATTTCCTTTTTAGTGGAAGATAGAATGGTTATATGTTGTCAACTCCTCAGTTATTGTCATCCGTTTGTCCAACTGAGATATCATTTAAGGGCCGTGAAGGTGGTAGTAAGAAATTGATTTCAAGCTCTTCCAGCGTTATGATGGTATCTAAATTCCTCTAGTAATATTAACCTGCGTATACTTGCAAAATTGGATCCCTCTCGCCATCTTAAGGTATACGATATCTGCCTTTGACAGTCCCGGAATTCTACCGCTTTCGAAGGTTGTGGCTTCTTATATCTAGCCCCTTAAGAGAAATCCAAAGCAATTGCCTTTGTTACATCATTTACTTGACGACCCTTCAGCTACCGATCTCTTACTCTTCTTATCCCAACTCATATTGCTCTTCAAATAAGAAAGGCTGTAAAACAATCCCGTTTAACTGTCCTCTCTAATTAGACCCACCAAAACCCCTTTCCCGTTCAAGTTCCTCTCAAGATAGTTCCTCTGAAATATTATCACTCCTCTTTCCGATACTTAGTCTTTCGTATAATGCTATTAAAATCTCCAGGGACTACAAGATGTGCGAAGTATTCTCAAACAATGAGATATTGGTCTGAACGCCGACAAGCAACGGACGACTCGTCTCCCTCATCGGCCAGCTGGACTGTATGAGCATGCAACCAAAATGGATGAAGTGCTATGCTAATCAATTTCCACTATTGATTTATCTTTTTACATACTTTGGCCTATTTACTGTTACCTGGAAGCTTCCAAGCATTTTCATCGTCGAAGCTTATGTCACTGCCACGTAGGCCTCTCCTAAATTTCTAGCTTCTTGCTACCATACATTGCTCTTGGCTTCACTACTTCATGGCTTTTGGCTACGAAGCACTTTCATCATCTGGATGATTGTGAAAGGTATTGGAGACCTATTCGAGATCCGCTGGAAACACGTATCTGTCCCTTGCGATGACCATCGGGATCCTTTGTCAACTTCTGTCGGGGGCTCCTTAGTTCCTACGAAATAAGTTTTATAGACCAAAGGTGTCGGCAGCGAGTCATTCGCTTAGTAGACCTAATCGAGCCTCAGCCGATTAGCAGTTATATTAAGGCTTCTACCTTAAAACGCTTCTACGAATTACACAAAATTGATATCAGAAATATCGGTATGTGCCAACCCCCTTGGGACACCGACAAAAGGGCTACGGAGTATCGCCTGAACTTTGAATTTCAGGTCGAATACTAAATCATAGCACGTTTAAGGTGAGGAAAAGAAAAGTCTGGACTGCCTTGAAGTACTTAATTTTAATAACGTCTTTCTTAACCCTGATAAGTGTCAGCTATAGTGACCTAGGGCCATATTTTCGACCGCTCCATAGGCATAGATAGTCTCCTCTTGTCTTAAAAGCTTAACAAATCATTAACAAAGGATATCTTACTTGTCAGAACATGGATTCGAGATCTGTTGCGCCAAAGAGTAAAGTTGCCAAAAAAAAATGATTCCGATGCGTTCTCGTTTTGACAAAATAGGTATATGTTAATCTTGATGCTGTTAAAGGGGTTTATCTTAACTCTTTGTTTACTACTACTTAAATCATCCTCGTGGTTCCCAATGTATTTTCTGAAAGCTTGGCTCGTACCTTGCCTGAGAACTCATGAATGAGAGCATCATTTGAACGCCTTAAAAGCCAAGACTCGCTATTTATATTTACATTAATCTCGTACAGACCTGTGGGCTGACTTCGAGCAAGCCGCGTCCGACCTGTCCGACTAGCTTGCTGACATCATGATAGATGATGGCCGAGGAGCTCCAGTCTTCCAGCAACGACGCTCTTGACAAAGTCGTATGGTTATCTTGGCATACTTATTATATCAGATTATCAGTACTATTTCTTAACTTGCATATACCATTTTGCTATCAATTCTCCCCGTATCGCTATCGGAACTCGCTACGCACCACGACTCTTCCCCAGACCTTCGTAAGATGCAGCGGCCACTCTCTATCAAGAAATTAGCTATTTAGTCTTCCCAAAGCTTCCAAGATTTTCCTCTCTAGTTTCGAGCCTCTATTTCGGCAGGCTCGGTCAGCTTCTTTTGAGAGGTGGTTTTGGAAGTGAGTGGTTGATGCTTTCGCTTCGATACGGCGCCTAACGGCCCTATATACAGTAAGTATATTGGCATGATCATAGCGCTACTGCTCCCATCAAACATCTCTTATCTTCAACTCTTGCTTTCTGTAAGTCTATGTTACTTTCAATTTTCCTTCTCAATCGAAGCCTTGTCAGTATTTTTTTCATCTACACCTTTCCGCGAACATGCGCATTGATATTCTCGAGGTGTCGTTCGGAAGTTGTGACTCTCCAAAGCTCCTATAAAGTAAGGCAAGTCGGAGGTAAGCAAAGGTGGAGTATAGTTCGAGAAAGAATTGTAGAATCATGCTGACATAGGCATGGTTACAGATAAACAAGGCTATCGATTATTTTCACGAGATATAACCCTTCACTTCGCACCAAAGAACTAACAAATCCACTCCTTGTGAAGCTGCGATCGGTTCCAGAGCAGATCTCCTCGTCTTTCTTCTTGGTGTCAAGCTTCCGGCCACTGTCAGGATTCTTTTGGAAACTCTTTCCACTTTACTGTTGCTTTACAAAATAATCGGGAGCTTAGACCCTACCTACACAGCAGAAGCTTTCCTCCCACCTTATCGATTTACGATAAGTGAAGCCCATTTTAACACGGAAATGGGTATCTTTCTCAATGCCTTCGATGCTCAACAAGTCTCCCGTCATCCATACGGCGCCATAACCACAGCAGTATCGACTATTGTGGAGCAAGGAAAACTGGAAGCGAAAGTGTGTTCCTATACCCTCCATACCTATGGACCCCGAGTGAAGCTTTCTAATTTTTTACACATGTCTTGCTAAGCATGACGATAATTGGCGTATTCGAGAACGGCTCATATGTCATAGCAAGTTTTTGTAGAATGCTAGACAGGGTGAAGGTTCTCGATTTCTCAGCTTCCATAAATACGACATCTTGTCTACTTTCAGCTTCTCTCTGGCAATTCCAAACACCGATTTACGGCGTTGTTAGGATTACGAAGTCCGATCGCCAATGGAGGTTGACGATACGTGCAGCAGCCTTTCTCAAGTTATGGTCTTGAACACCGTCCTTAAGCTGTGCGATCCCCACGCGAAGTAGAGTAGCTCTGATACCTTTGGTAACAGCTTCATAGTAGAATCCTTGTTGTCATTGATCATTTGTTGTCAGCTCTCACTAATATTTGCCGATAACTCGCGAGGCTTTCCTTCGAGAAAGTCATAGATTGAGTTGAAGTGTTGCTTAAATTTGAGAAGAGTTTTCGCCGCCATTTCTTGCTGTTTCCAGCGTTGCAAACCAGTACGTGATTGCGTACAAATGAAATCCTTCCAAGATGATGAGATCGCTCACACTGGATTCTTCGTTGCAAGGGGATTTCAGCGCGATATCGGGTGCAATCCAAGATATATTTTCTTTTCTTTGATCTGGGAATGTATCTTTGTCACATAACCCAATTTTCCCCCTTCATATTAGTCCGTAACCATTTTTCTTTGGAGTACACCATAACGCCTCATGCTTCTATCTTTCTTCTTATCACGTTTTGCTCCCTCCAACAATCACTCTCCCGATTTCTTATGTGGCTGTATTATACATGGCTGTTGCTGCCAATTAGGCGATCACTGCCATGCGAAGAACTTTCTTGGCATCTGTGTATTTCGAAGATACTCCCATTCTCTGCCCATGGTGTTCGGATCTTGTTGTAGTTTGCCATTGCACATGTGAGCCCGTCTAGTCCTACCGGTAAGCCGATATTCTGAGTAGCTGAATCATGTGCGGTTGGACAGATGCGTGTCCAAACTCATTGATCGATGTTAAGCTTCAGTCCTTTTCTTTTATAGAGCGACTTCAAATGTCGCCTGTTTCACATGGAAGGTACAAATTCCATCTTCTCTCAACTCTACTCGTATGTACACCAATCTACCGGGTTTCCAATTCTCGGTAGCAACTTTCTTGACGATGTAAATCGGGTGCTATATCGTAGCTTGCTTCTCGCATCTCACGTTCTTGAATTTCGTCTTACTCGTCGGGTGCAGCAAAACCTCTTTCCATAGTTGTATAAATAGTGCTAGGCTTTACGGGAACTCGAGCAGCAATGGGGGCCAGAAAGCTTGCTTGCACGGGGTGGAGATGAGCCGCCATGAGACAGTGAGTGGGAGCTTCGTTAGGCTGATGCGTCACTGGCGGTCTGGAATATCATATCAAGTATGACATTAGCTGCCTCACTCTCTCAATAAATTACTTTACATTTAGTGCCCCAAGCCTGCCATACGTCCCTTACTTCTGATCGAAGCATAAGCCATATATAATAGCATCTTATCTACTCAAACGTCCTCATTTTGGGCTCAAAGGGATCAAGTTCCCAGGAGTTATTGCATCAAATTGGTTTCGCTGCTCTGAATGAAGTGGTTGAAGTCGACAAGCATACTCGATCTCCTTTTCAACCACCTATGCCCGTCAAAATGGGATGTTGGAAGTTTCTGTGCCTACACATAACTTCCAAACATTGGAACACGAACCACTTATATAGTTCCCCAGTTCTCTAATCAGGTTATCTGTATCTCCTTATTCAGAAGACTCCAGGTGAAAGACTCGCTTAAGCCAACCTCTACTCATCAGATTGACCACAGACCAATCACTTGAAGCTTCACGGGCAGTTCTCCGGAACTACGAAACCTTGAGAAAAGGAATAAAGCAGGTTAGTAGCTATACATATATAATTACCAGAATTTCAGTCTATGACATGTTGACAATGACATGTTAGTTCGAGAATATAAAGACTTAGTATATGCAAATAGCGGCCTTTGAGTTGGTTGTATTTTACGTATCCTTCTTTTACATCGAAGAGAACTTGGGTTGCATTTATATTCTCAAATGAGGTCCTCTGGCACTGGCTAGAAGAAAGAAGCTGAAAAGAAAAGATCGTCAAATGACAAAGCGGCCCGAATGACATTAGTCTCGTTTAGAACTACTAGAGTTGTATCGTCCGAAAGACATAGGCAAAATGGTAGAGGAAAATCCAGAAGATCTAATAGTAGGTCTCGAGGACTATACTTTTCGGGCCCCATTTTTTCTAGCTATTGGCATTTAAAGCTTCTACCCCATATCTAGGCATCATCATCCAAGACCAATACCATATTCTGACAACAAAAATTAGCTTCTGTTAATCACGTCACTGTTGTGAAAGACCAATCACTTATACTTTCTACTCCAAAGGTTGAGATTCCTAGTCTCTTAAAAGCTTGATTTCAGCCGTTGGAAGTCAAACCCGATCTCACAAGGTGTCAAACAGAGCGTGTATTTTTACAATACTCCATACTTATTGTCGTTCAATGCAATTCCGGACACTGTTATATGCATGATTTTCTCCCAGAAATTTAGATTGTAAATTAACTTATCTTAACACGAAGTTGGGCATAGAACAACTGCTACAACTCGACACATTTCCAGAAAGATCTGAATTCGACCTTCCTCAAAAAAGTATTAAAGATTCAACGGTCTATTGGCCTGTCTCGATCCTCGCCTCGTGAAACATGTATCTTCTTCTCTTCATATTTTGGTGTATGATCCATCCATATTACGATATTGTTATCATCTATGATGTCGTCCTCACCTCAGATTTTACAGTCACTTCAGACCGCCCTTCACCTATCGTTAGTGGCCACTATCGTACTTCTGGTTAGCAATCTGACGACTGGAAGCAGTGTACTTATACACACACACAATAGTGATACCTGGTGCTGGACATGGTAAGTACCGAGAGGCTTCGGAGATTTCAGTCGAGATTGAATCATCCACTTCCTAGACTTCGCGTTCTGACAATGTTATGTTCTTGGTGAGTAAAGAAGTAAGTCCCAATATTTATCGATGTTATGGATATGTACGTCAGTTTTGGTCTTTAAAGCAAATTCTTAAGTCCAGTCTGTTCAATCTGCTTCACCATACCTTGGGATGAGGTTTATAAAGATCAGGACTCTGAAATCAAAGGCACCCAGCAAACCTCTGAGATAGGGCAGTCTGTGATATTGGAGGTATTGCTAGCAATGAAGTAGTCTTTCTTAGTATCCGAAGTACTTTCACGCAGCGTGTTAACTGATTAGATTAGATTAGAATAACAACTATTATTCTAATCTAATCAAATAAATTTTACTACTAATCAACTCTAATCTAGATTAATTAATTAGATTAGATTAATATTCTGATTAATACTAAGACCTTCGGAAGAACTTAGATCCGCTAAGGAATATAAATAACTATAATAGCTATATAATATTAACCTTAGAAGATATCTCTATATTAAACTAGTAAATAATAACTATAATATGACTATCTATTCTTTATCTTCTATATGAAATAAGTTATCTGCTAATTCCCTCTCAGTCGATATTTTAATTATATCTTTTCTTTCTTCTGTTTCTTCGTCATCTATATATATATTCTAACTCTTTAGAGATATTAGGTAATAAAACATCTCTTTAGAAAGCCTATTTCGACTTTTATTTATAATAAGGGCCCCTTATAAAAATAACCTTTCACTACTAGCTGAAGTAGCAGGTATTTATAAATACTTTCGAGCTAATAAAGATAAAACCTTAAATCTTTCTTTATTAACTTTCCAGTAAGTAAGAGGTATTACCTATTTAGATATTAGTAAGCTTTATTATATAAAGATATTATACTTATACATCTAGAAGCTCGCTTTTCGTCTAAATAAGTATCTAACTCATCTATTATTCCTTCTTCTTCTTCGGTATTAGTATATATATTATACTCGTCGTCGTCACTCGTATCGTATAGATTAGAGGTATCTAAAATAGTAGGATTACTAGATAGATAATCTGATCTTAGCCTATTTAAGGAATTAGTATTATAYATAATATATATATACTCTTTAAAGTAATCTAATTACTAGTTATATTCTTTACGTAATTACGTATATATATCAGACTCTAGACCTGAAGAAAGTCCGATATTAGATAATCCTTCTCTTTTAATTCTAGGGTCAAGGACTAGAGCTATATATAGAGCTCTATTTCGTGTAATATCTCCTATAAATCCTTCTTTAGGATAATATTTTCGAAGTTTAGCTAATTCTTTATTAATAGCGTGTATAATTAACAGATCCTAATAATATTAGTAACTAGATATAATAGATTTAAGAATATAAACTTACTTTAGATCCTTCTTTAAATTTATCAAACCTATTATATATAATATAGACTTCAGGGACTATATAATATATAGTAGGATATTTCTCTACTTATAGTTTAATAGTAGCTTTAATAAAGATACTTAGAAGATTATAAATACTTCTTAAGTATTCTATCTCGCTATTACTAAATACTTTAATATTCTTAAAAGCCTTAGATTTCGAGCTATTGATAACGTTTTTAATAGGCTCCTAAAGGTTCAAGAAGTATTTAAGCATACAATAAGTAGAACACTAGCGTGTTTCTTGATCTACTAAATATACTAGCTTTTATATAAATAAATACAAGTAATATAGCTTACCTAATTGCGGCTTTCTATTACTCTCTAGCTTACAAGCAAGTAATTGCCCTTCGAATAGCCTTCGATTCTCTTGATTATATTTTAGACTTATAATATTCGTTCMTATACGTTTCCAAATCGAGTAATTTATATCTATATAGAGGTTAGTTATTATTAATATAAATAGATATAATTTAACTTACTTCTAGGAAGATCTTCTTCCTCTAATTCTTCTTCTTCTTCTTCTTCTTCTTCTTCTTCTTCTTCTTCTTCTTCTTCTTCTTCTTCTTCTTCTTCTTCTTCTTCTTCTTCTTCTTCTTCTTNAATAATAATAAGTAATATATTACTTACCTAGTAATATTATACTTTATATTATAGTCCTTTAAGGTCTTTATAAGAACCTTTTTAATATATCTACTATAGTATATAATTTCTAAAGGAACTATAGATAATAGGTAAGACTTTAAGTCTAGATCGAAGTTTATAAAGTGACTAAATACATTAGTATATAGTTATATATATATATATATATATATATATTAGATTATAAAAGTACTTATATAGTAACTCCTAAATAGGCATCTTAGTTTATAGCAGTCCAAGCGTCTAAGGTAATAGAAAACGATCCTTTAGAGGATATATTTTCTAATAGCTCTTCTTTAATCAAATCTTTTCTTATATTGTAGTAAGAAATAATCTCATTTTTAAGCATTTGATAGTATATAGGAGGTGTTTTACTATATTAGAGTTAATATCTTAAATAAGTATCTAAAGATATAAGCTTGACTTACTTATTAAGGTAATTAACTAATTTATTAAAGCTTAGCGAAGAAATAGCTCTAAAGCTTATATTATTTAATATAATAAAGTTTAACAGAAGCCTTTTGAAGTTTTCTTCGGTAAATTGACTTATAGTACTAGTAGTACTACCCTCTCTATTAAAGCTTTCTTCTATAGAGAGTTGACTATTTATAGCTTACATATTAACTAAGTCTTCTATTAGAGAATTAGTAATAGTATTATAAATAGATATAATAGATAAATAACTTACCTAAAGCTATATTATTATCACTTAAGAAACGTAAGTTGATTGCCTTATGCGAGTGCTTATAGTAAGTAAATAGGTTACTTATTGATTCGTTTACGCGTAGGTTTCTCCAGGTTTTACTATTATAGTTAGTATAATTATTATATATTATATAATATAGAGGTTAACTTACTTGCAGTATCTATATAGACACTTAATAGTAATAGTTCTATAATTCTCTAATATAGAAGGGTCTTCTTTAGGAGGGTCTAGAACCTTAGAATAATAGCCTAATCGAAAGATATTCGGCTGAGTATCTAAATCTAAAGTAAAATTTTAGCTATTTTGCTTTATATTTAGATTAATAGAGGATTTAGAAGCTATTATATTTAAGTATAATAAATAGTAAGGTCGTAGTAGTATTAGTTATAATATAATATGATTTAAGTAAAGAAGAAAGTTATATTTTCAAGAGGGAATCGTATATCTTATACTTGAAAATAGATCTCTAGAAGGCTCTTTGATTATTATTAATAATATTAATTTSTAATTGAKAATTAGTAATATATAGTGTTTATAATCAAGCTTTATAATATAGATTATTAATATAGATTACTAATTAAATATCAAAGAGAGTACTAGATTCTACTAGAATCTTCGATTACTAAGCTACTGATCTTTGCCGAGGTACTCTATAGCGTAGTTTCTAGCCAATCAGGCGACTTCGGCCTACGGAATTAGATTCTTCCTAGAGTCTTGGCATTAATCTGAGTAGTAATCAATTAATCAGATTAATCTAATCTGATTAATCTACTAATTTACTACTCAATTCTAATCTAGATTAATTGATTAGATTAGATTAATATTCTGAATAGTTGAATAATTTGTGAACACGCTGCTTTCACGAATGTTTTGACTCCTCTAAGACACCTTTCTGTTCCACTTTCCTATATCTTGCTTTATTTTCTCCGCCAAGAGATGTTTTTACAATTCTTTCGCGTTTCCAAAATACTGTTATCATTTCTGAAAGCCCTGTTTGTTGCTGTTTGTTATCAATTCCGAACGGCAGTGCTAGATCTTGAATCACAAAGTGAGCAGAAAATGAGAAGTTTTGACAGCTACGAGCGAGCATGTTCAGTAATATTTTGCTAAACGTTAAATATACGTCTACCCGGTGGTTTCTGTGCAAAGATATCTCTCTCCTTGGCCTGCCATATTCTCTTAGGGCTATGTAATAGTCCAGGCGAGCGTAGCTTAGCCAGGCAAAGAATCTAGAGGCGATAATTTCTATTGCGCCAAAGAATGAAGTCTCGCAGTATCTGATATGAACAAAGGAAGTGAACCTCCTCCCCTTAACCTTATAAGAAAGTCTTTCCATAAGAATTTATTTGTCCTTCCATATGAGCTAGTGAAGAATTCTGATCATTAAATCGCCTGCCTGATGTTTTGCAGATGCTGCTATCATCTCCTGTAGCTTTCCACTCTCGCGTCACTGTCAACTGTAGATAATGCTAAGCTTTCTTGGGAACCGGAAAATCAAGTATTGAGATTATATATCTCTAGCAGAGTATCGTGATAGAAATTTGTCTTTGGATTATGATAAACGCTTTCTGTCTCTATATGAAAACGAAACGTTCCCTCGCGCCATCAACCGGAGCTGACCTCCGTAGATCTTTTCTGTCAAATTTCTTTCGTAATGCTTGGAAAAGGCTTCGCACAGCGCCTTACTTTTATAGGCCTCACGTCAGAAATCTGCACCGATGGATAATATGCTGATTTGAGGAAAGTGAGACATGGCGAGTGAAAATCTGAGTAGGTAAGTTGAATCTCCATCTGTGACCGGATCCATAATACTGTGCTAGGACCAGGTATATCTGTGAATTTGTCTCCTACTCATCTCTCAGATAGATGGTACCGTCTACTTATAGCGGATATCTCAATTTCCCATACTTCATCCAACGCCACGCAATGCAGAAGCCGACCGTGCCTCCATGAACGCCCTCAACTTTTCGGTCCGTAAAATCCATCACTTCATGATGCCTGCGTAGGTAAGCTCACTCACTAGTAGCATGCATCTTCTCAAACTTCTCATGCCATACCTCCCCAGCCTTTCCCCTCTCATCCCCTTCCTCACGAAATAATTCCAAATCATCCTCTCCTAGATCACTGGTCTCATCCCATAACTTATCGAATTCATCCGCCCTTCCTCCTCCTCCAGACTCCTTCCCCGGTGTAACCTTAGGAATAGCCCAGATACTCTCCCTCAACCTCTTGTGTCTCTCCCTATCCTCCTCAATCCTCGTCTCAATCTGCTTCTTGTCTAACTTCTGTGGTGCAATCGATCTAGATTTGGTATTCGAAGCTGGAGCTTGTGGCGTACTAGGATCAACCTCCTCATCAACATCCATACTATCAATCCCCGTATCCCTCTCCTTCAGCACTTCCTCAATCTCAATAACCGTTTGCGGCAGGAGGAATGTTTTCGTTTGTAGAGCTTGCAGGACCTTTCGAACGACTTTGACATTAGCGGCTCCGGAACCGTCTTCAGGCGCGACGGCGTCGACCATGCGGAGAATATCACGCTGCATCATTCGAATGTAGGCTTCGTGGTTTTCGCGGGCGGCCATGTCGCAGAGGTGTTCGATGAAGTACATTATGTTGGCGCGGTTGTTCATGGAATTGTTACTCTAGAAATTGTTAGCTATCGGTTTTCCCTTTGCTCGAGGCCATGAAAACGCTCCTCCAGGCAAAAAAAGAGATCCTACCCTCTCCAACTGCTCCAGAATACACGAATGCAAATCCTCGTCCAGTTCCCTAAACTTCAACGCATATTGCGCCGTCTTACTTGCGCCCGTAACGCTCGCATTCAAGCTTGCGAGTTGCTGCGTGAAGCGTATACGCACTTCGAACGGATCCATGACTGGTGCAACAAGTTCCTTGTAGATGCGGAAAGCGAAAATGAGAGTCCTACTGTTTGAAAGTTTCTTGGTGAAGTAGAGCTGGTAGAGGCAAGGTTGAACTCGAGCCTTGCCGGAGGTGGGACGAACATTGATCCGGACTGGCTAGAGTGTTTCGAGCGTAGTGCTGCAAAATATTGGGCGATAGGCAGTGAACCGAGTGTCAATAAAAACAAACAACCACGGTTGAGCGTGAATAATAGTATTCGCGTCAGTGTTTTGCATTCTGTACATCAGGACTATCGAAGAGGAGATCAACTAATCTGAATTCAGACTTTGGCTGGCAACCTACACTCCCGTCTTTACTTTCTTGATAATATCTCAAGAACTTTCTTTCACAGCGAGGATCAGACTATAGCTTTTAATTGGTATCATTGAGGTATCTGACTGCTCTTTTAGACACACAAGGAGGCGAAACAGTGCTACTAGGCTCTAGAACACAACAGACACAAGAAATTTTCCTGTGGCCTGATTGAGGTTTTATGAAGGTGTTCTGTCTCGTCTTTCTGCAATATGACAACATGATCTCATCTTTTTGGTTTATGCAGGGTCCCTTAGCGCTGAAATCAATGAAAGGACGATTGCATTAATCATGGTTATCGAGCCTGATACATAATCAATGAAGAGCTGGCCCTGCAATTTCCGCTTCAGTTGGATGGATGAAGTAGATTCATGTCGTACCGACTTATTGTCACTATGAATGCCCAGATGATCTCTACGCCATCTCTCCTCTCCCTATCGCCTTTGACTCCATAGAATCTTGCACAGTCTAGAGGACCAGTGTACGCGATGCCCCATAGAACGAAGTCGAACTCATCAACAAGTCTGGAGTGTTCAGCAATGAAATCCCTCAAACGTCAAAAGTTGCCAATGGGCTTCTTAGAGCATGTAGTCAGATAGGATCTTACTACTTCGTGGACAATGGAATTCCCGAAGCCACAATAGAAGCCCTAAAATGTTTCCAAACATTTCTTCAACCAGTCGGTGAGAAGAAGAGCAAATAACACTTCCATCATATCGGAGGATATCATCGATCAAGAAGAAAAATGCAGCAAGAACACGTCGGGTGTCGTACTTAAGAACTTGAGAGTCGTGTATCGCCTATCCAAGGATCTGAACTAACGCAATATTTACAGACAACCCATTTCCATGGGACGGAATGACATTAGGGTCTCCGCTCAAAAGCTTAACTCAAATAATTAATTTCCGCCCGACTCGCACCGGCACCGGAAAACTGCTCCCTATATTTGCTCTGGCCTTATGATGGGATGAGGTATATGTTTATGCCAAGTTTACAGAACCACGGGGAACACTTACTTCCAACGACTATCCCGAAAGAAGGCACGGTATGAGCAAAGCGAGCCAGCAGGTTTGAGTTACCAGACGGACTTCGGCTTCCTTTACCATCCTTCCCTTACAGGAAAATGCTGGCGGATTTCCAGAAACTGTCTACTGAGGGCGAATTGGTTCGAGCAAAACAGATCACTGAATCTCTGGCTTGCAAGATACGCGATCACCAGAGGTAAATGTATCAGCAGCATTGATCGCGCAAAGACGAAGGACGAAGGGTGTACATGAAAGATTATCTGTCTCCTTACTTCTTGGGTTTGGGCTGAGCATCAATATCGAGACATGCCGAACCTCTGCTTATCCAAGGGGGACAGACGGTTATATAAAGGCGCCATGGCAGGAGTTTGGCCGAATAGTAGAATTGTGGCTGTCAAGCCTGCAAAGCAAATTATAGATCAGATGATCTGGATATATATCCACGGAAGCGCCAACATTTATGGCATTGCAGGATGGGTGGAAGCTTATCGGTGTGACCACTACTATTCAGTGGTATTGCTTCCTTGTCAAGTCGAATTCTTTTCGATGTGTCCAGGGTCAAGATGAAACCACCCCTCGCGGATCTGCATATCACTGCCCCTAGCTTCTTCGCTGAAAGGTAGATAGATGATTTGCTTCCTGTGTGTATTTTCTTTCATGCAGTCCTCGAGTCGTTGAATGCTTTCGTGACCTTAGTTGAAGAGTGAGTCAAGCCTGCTTAAATGTCGATGGTTGGTGACTTCATCCATCCTTCGGCACTGTCAATAATTGTAGGAGTGATTAACAGCAAGTAGTAATCTGGCGCGACAAGCACTTCTCATACATGATGACTGGTGGAGACATTCGGGTCGATTAGGTTCGATTGAAGCGCTGAAAGCTTCATCTCAACCTTGTTTATCGGAAACGAGCGCGTTCTTGTGAATGTCCATAGCTTCCACCCTCACGGAATCTGATCGTGATATTGCGAGAAAAAGCAATTGCCGTAAGTAATTACCTCACGACCGGGCCGAGCCGTTGTCTGAAGTTTACATATCTGTCTGATCTGTCTGTCAATCTTGTTAATACAGTAGTCTTGGTCTCTGCGTAATTACGAGGGATTTTGTGGGCAAAAGTGGGATGACCGCGATGGGTCCTGATCTTCAAGATCAACATGCGAGATAGCACCTGAGATGTTACCGTAACTTCAGAAGCAGAACTTTCAAATAATATCTATGCCTTCAAGTGGATATTGTGTAGTATTTACAGCTCCTCATTGGATTGTTGGGGTGACAGTGTGAAGTTAGAAGCCATTAGACCACGCCTGCCTTGCTTCAATGAGGTAATTAAGCCCCTTTCCGGGGATTCGAGGGGTGCAGATACGTGCTATGAAATGATACTGCCGCAAATACTATATATAAATCAAGAAAACATTTTCTACGCTCCTCCTCAAATTCGACTTCTATCACTATGCGTTCCCCAGACTTCTCGGAGAAAAATGGACCGACCACTGGGGCAGATATTCAAGTCTCCTCATCCAAGATCACCTCGATAGAAGGCTCGAATCCGAAGAGGTTACATTTAGTGCAACGAGGAGATGTGATTCTCGAATCAGAGGTTTCAGATGAAACTATCACAGGTTACGATGCGGATCTCATGCGAGCTAGAGCTTCGTTGACTGCAGATGAAGAAAAGAAATTGATGAGGAGAGTTGACTGGCGAATTATACCACTTTGCGCTGTTATGTATGCTGTGAAAAACATCGACTCTTCCAATGTAAGCGACTTCGAATCCGTTTGGCGGAATTGGCTAACTTTCATCAGGTCTCTAATGCTCGGATCATGGATAAAGGAACGCCGTATAACATCATGACAGAGCTCAAGATGACAGAAAATCAATACAATTTGGTCACAACGATGTACTTCGTAAGTTTCCCGAAATCGGAAGCATACCTCACAGTCGCTTACACTCATCGCAAGATTCCTTACATTCTGGCTGAAGTTCCCTCAAATCTCCTGCTGAAAAAGGTGCGCCCATCAGTCTGGCAAGCTCGAATCATGGTACGTAATAGCATCTTGATACTCGAGCAGATTTTAAGCTTGCAAGTATAGATCTCGTGGAGTGTTGTCCTACTATGTCATGCCGCAGTGAACAATCGTCAAGGTCTTTACACCGTCCGCTTCTTCCTCGGTCTTTTCGAAGCTGGTTTGTGGCCTGGAATTGTTCTTCACTTGTGCTACTGGTATCGCCCCGATGAGATTGCTCCTCGTGTGGTTTGGGTAACTCTGTTGGGAAATTTCAGTCCTATTGTTAGTGGTGTTTTGGCTTTCGCATTTAATGGCGTGAACAAAGGACTTTCTTCTTGGAAATGGTAAGTGTATTTCTAAGTATATGTATCCTATTGGCTAACATATCTCAGGCTCATTTTCACGGAGGGCCTATTCACCGTCCTTCTAGGACTTGTTGTCTTCTTTCATCTCCCAGATTGTGAGTGTGGAAATCCACCATGATCAGATTTCATTCAGCTGATCGAGATAGTCCCTGCCACAGCCAAATGGCTAACAGATAAGGAGAAAGCATTCCTACAAGCCCGCCTCCCTCGAAACTCGCCTCGAGCAGCAGAGTCTAGTTTCTCGCTCAAGGAATTCTGGGTGTCGCTCAAAGACATCAAGATCTGGCTCTTCCTCCTCTGTTGGGCGTTTTACACCGTTGGTACATCAGGGTTGATGTTCTATCAGCCGACCGTCATCGACAGTCTTGGCTTCACGTATGTTTTCCTTCCGCATCGTTTAAGATTGCCGAATTAATATTCTTTATACAGTGGCATCGCAAAAGCTCAGCTTCTGAATATTCCGCCAGCAATATTCTCTTGCCTGTTGACGATCGCATTCGGGATATGGACTAATACAGGAATAATCCCTCTACCACTTATTCCGTTGGGATTCATGATCGTTTTGCTGGCTTGCTACGCCGTTCTCTTCACGTTCCCAAACACAGGTAGTGTTTACGCAGCTACTGTTATCGCTGGCGGTTTCTCCATTGCATGGTTAGTTATCATCACCCTCCAGGTTGACATTAAAGAACGTGTTCTGACATACATAGGTACACCGTGATGTGGCCATGGAGAGTGCAGACCACGTCCGGGGCTACCGGGTCCGCCTTCGCAATTGGATTCACCAACTCCTACGGCAATGTCGGTGGAGCGGTTGGAGCACTCGCCTTCGATTCCAAGTATGCTCCACGCTATGCGACGAGTTTTGGTATCGCGATGGGCTTTATTGGTGCTGCTATCATCATGAATATCATTACATGGGGTTTCACGTGGAGAGTGGATGTCGAGACGAGGAGATTGAAGAGAGAAAGGATCAAGGCTGCGCGGAGTAATGCAGCCGTCTTAGATGATGTGGATATTTTGAAGCTGTCGATGGGCGAGAAGAAGAGAGGCGAAGCTTAATATTGGTAGGCTTATTACAGAACGCTTCCCAAGAGGGGTTCATTGTCCATGACGGTCCACCCTGACACCGCCTGGTGTTCATGTTTGGGGGTGACTCCTTGCTGCATCCTGGTTTACGGACCTTTTCTACAAGTCCGTTCTTCATCGTTGTTTTAGAAACACGACGTTACATATGGCTGAGATTTGCACTTCTTTTTGCACAAGTGTTTCGTCGTCTCCTGGAAATTAACCACTACATGCTTACTGGGAGGTCGCTCTGGTTTGATTTTATTGCAGCGAGTTCAAGTCGAACATGATATCTCGCTAAATTCTGTCGAAGTCCCGAATAAGTCCTGAATGAGTCCTGAATGAGTCCCGAATGAGTCCCGAATAAGTCCCGAATGTGTCCCGAATGTGTCCTGATACACATATGTGACATTAAGCGGCTACATGATACAAAGCAATGTTATGCTTTTGTGTTGGTCGGCATCACGACTTGTAAATCAAAATCCAAGGGTGTTACAAGTCACAAAGTCGTATATGTAGGCTACATTGGTGGCGGAATAGCCCAGCTTCCCTACTCGTCATGCCGCCGATGATGTGTTAAGCGAGTCTTAATACGTGTTTGTTTTCTCTGAACCACGATAAATGATAAACAGAAGCAGTATCTTTGTTGAGTCAAGTAAGAGAAATATGCGGTATTGTCACATGTGGTGACGATAGAGATGTTTGACAGGATTAAGATTTTATAATTGAAAGTTTATCCAACACAATGTTTACTCGCTGGATCTGCTGAATCCTAGAGCGAGCTGCTTAATGAAACGTTCGTGCCTTTCGCAAAAGTTGATTGATTTCCGAATACGACGTACTTTAGATTCAGTCGATTTGTGCCCATGATAGGAATAAAGTGATCAATGTGTCTGTCGAGTAGTCCCCATTCTGGAAATACCCCGTGGAAACCCTCTAGCTCAGCTCCAAAAGCCTGAAATCTACATAAATTGCTTCATGGAAATACTAGACTAATCAGATGTAAGTGTGGGGGAGTTTAGGGGAGTGAATTCTCATACGCGTAGGTGGCGAGGTCTCCAGGTGGTTCTAAAAGCGATGCCGCCGCAGGTTTCACTGTCCCTCCGAAGACCGGAAGGAAGTAGAGTTTTGATTTAGAAAGGGAAGGGTTTTGAGGCGGCAGTAAAGCTTGACAGGTCGCTCGCTAGAGAAAGTCAATTAGAGACACATTACGGAAGATAGGGCGTATTTCGAGCAAAAAATGAGTAAACTTCCATTTTTGTATCCAATCAAAACCGACAGCAGTAGATGTGTTGTAATTTGCATCTCTTTAACTTTGATATTATTAGATAGGAGGTCCCTTAGCCACTAAACTTGATTCTACTCGGTCAGCTTTCGAATTACATGGGTAAGTTCAATTGCCGCGTTTAATTACCTTGATGACTTCCCGCCCTAAATGAGAGCGGTCGTGCAAATTTTGAGTAGTAGAGGCTAAATAAACCGCTTCAGTCTCCCTAGAATGACTTATACACCCGGCCAAGCCGAATAGAATCTGCTTAGCAACCTTGGGCTTGACTTCGGTACCTGACCCGCTCAGCAGGTAGGATGTATGGGATCCCTTCGTGCTGCAAGTGTTGTTTAACGACCACACTTAAGCCTTGGAATAAGTAAAGGTCGCAGGGAATCGGCAAATGGAACATTCGTGGAACAATTACGAATTAAACGAAGCATTCATTACCTAACTATTGCTTGATTGATTCGTTCAGTCGCATGAATATGTTTTTCCCGGAGCATCGACTATCTCCTCGATGGAGGTAAGCGTGGTGGATGTGGTTTGTACACGATTGAAAGGCAATCACTGCCAAAACACGAAAGACCCCAGCGCAGGGGAGAAGTAATAACTATCTTTAAGGAGATCGTAGACTAGGGTAATTTAATTTAATAACCAACTAAGCAGAACGACTGTGGGCCATAAGCGTAAGTAGCGATGACTATATGTGTAACAAGCATTCTGCTTCAGTTCTCAAGATCACTTTTACCATCATAACCACTTCTCAACATCTTCATAACCTCGCAACTTCACACCCTTTTAACCCCTTGCCATCAACGTTCACTCGAAGTCTCGTTTTCAAGATACATTTCAGTCTCCTAGTCGTTGCTCTAAAGCCACAATCAAATGTCAGCTTCCCGCCAATCCCTGACTTCTAAATTGAAAGATAAAGAAATGGAAATCTAGATTAGACTTTACGTGGAGAAAGACTTTAAACGGTTAAGAACTATTGCTGATTCTTCTACTTGATTATCCTTACTAGTAATCTGTATATCTTTAAGGATTCTAGAAAGGGCATAGAAATGGACCAGCCTAGGTGCCCTACAGGGCTGTCCCCTATACCTGAGCTTTCCCATGACCCTGCCTATCGGCTCTATCCGAGCCTTATCACTTAGGGCTGGGAAGTTTAAATAGCTACTTTCTAGCTATCTCCTTACCTTGACAGCTACTAGTCAACGATTTTAAATAGAGAACTCTACGCTTAAATCAATCATGGTTTACATGTTTAAGTCAATGCTCTTTCTTGGAGGCTCTGATCTCAAGCATGGATTCTCGTATTCTGGCCTTCAACCTTAAAAATCAGGGATGTGGCGGGAAGCCTTCGACGCCATACCGACATTTCATTTTGGGATACCAAGGAAGTCGGATTTCAGTCGCAACAAATTCGGCGTTCATTATATGAAAGGGTGTTCCAGAGGGGGCTCGCCAACCCTTGTAAATCGCCAGGTAATTTCATCCACAGAATGATGTCGAGCAAAACGAATTCGCTCCACAGATTTCCTGTGTAGATATAGTGCTGGGCGAGACCCAACCGAAATCCCCTTTTGTACAGATAGCGGGTATGCTGCACACACAAAACGCCTGCGAATGACTCGATGAATTAGAGATACAAGCACATATTGGGAAAACAACCCTCCACATGACTGGCGTAGAAAGTCTACTCATGATCCACAGTACCGGCAGATGACAGTCCGGTGCTTTGGCTCGGGTTAGGTCTAAGATGAGGTTAAGTTTATTTTGTATGCTGCGGTGCGATAAAGGGTTGTTTGTGGGCGTGTTTGTGGTGGTGTGTGCAAATGGTCGGCTTAGCAAAGCTGTGTTGTCGACTTGGCTAAAACCTATCCATATGGTATACGAAGTACTTCATTTCCTAATCTAGACTTGACCGAAATATTGGATGGAAATTCGACCGAAAACTGTATTACATTTCAGCTGGCGATAGCAATAGCATCGTCAACGGTGGCGCAAGGTTTCAATATCCGACAAGGTTCACTGCCAACGCCCAGTTCGCAGCCAGTGGTCCAATTAAATTCAGCTGTGGTTGGAGCCGCAGAATGGAAACTGGACTCTGATAGGACTCTTAAGAGAGATGGACCGGGGGGGTAAACTCTTCGATATTAATCGACTTTACCTATCTTGCCCATACAGATTGCTTATCTCGCCCACACGCAAACTAACATGTGAATCACATTAACCTTTACCGCAATACATTAAAGAGCCCTACTCTGATCCTATCGCTATTTCGAATCCTAACTTTAACCTTAATCTTAACTAATCATAACCTTTATAACATATTACGTGCAGATTCGCAATTGCTTATACTTACTCGCAGGTTCGTGATTGCATTCCAACCCTGATTGCTAACCAAAAATGAGGGCATTGTTGCACAGGCTTGAAGGTGTGGGTCGGTGGCCTTGGAAAGTACCCGACTCAGTTAGTTCTTGGGCGGGATAGTAGACATATAAGGGCAACATTACTCGAGTATTGGTAGCTGGATTGGGCATGTTTAGTATTTCTTTTGCCGTGGGCAGCAGAGTCCATGTCATAGGTCATGGTTCTTTAGTATATGACGGAGTAGGATCTCGAAAAGGAAACAAGGCGAAGGTAGATATAGTAACATGATACGAAAATGGCGGAAGTCCTCTTATCTGCTTAGATACATCCACTTCTTCGCTTTTGACAACAGATAAAAATGCCGTGACAGTTCAGCTTGCCCTGCGCCGCCTACAGGGGCCAAATATAACAATTTAACAAATCACTTCCATTGAACTAATACCGTTAATGAACTGGTTTCATCCAGTCGGGATCAACTTGTTGACGAAAATAAATTGTAAAAGGCGTCAAGATTTGGTTTTCGTACACACTGATTCGGAGCCGGGTCTCCGGTCTTGCTCGTTTCCTTCCTACTCTCCCGTTTCTTTTTCTCTTTCCTGCAACACTTCTGCTCTCTTCCCTACTATTGTGATAATTTATTAAATTTTTAACTAGACATTACCTCCTTCTGCGTCTTTATTCTTACTGTTACGCTTCGGCCTTCGCCTTTACCTAAGTTTATTTACTTGAACTTCGATGCCTTAATTTGAGGATATACCTACTTTACTTCCAAGCCTCTAAATTAGCACGAGTCAGAGGATCTAAATGAGACGAAAAGGTGGGTTATGAGTTTCGGAGTGATGGTCACGAGTGGTCGGAATGGAGCTAGTGGTTAGAGATTAAGGGTTGGTACTAAGTGACTCAACTTCATAGAAAGCGGATTTGGTCATCTTTCCAAACAAATCGATGATGCCCTTACTTACATACACGAAAACGTAATAGTGGAATAGATTGATCAATTACAGGTTCATCAATTTGTGATCGAATCAATGGGCCCGGAACCCACAAGTTCGCGCAGCTCAAATGCTCATCTACCCTAGTTACCGCTTTGAAACGCCATCTTCAGTCCAACAATGAAATTTCCCCAGGATGAAACATTCCGGAGATCGAATTTGGCCAGAATAGCATGTTATTATTTGCGGAATCTGCATACCCTAGGTAGATCTGAGCAAGTATACATCAATGTAGTGGAAAAGACTCGGGCAACACCTATCTAAGCTTACTCAGTATCCACATCCCTCTCTTGGCGGCCTAGATCCCCATAGGTTGTACTGTTTTGAGAATCTTCTTCATCCCTCTGGGTTACGCCCGAAGCATAATAGAGTATGCAGTGTCACGTTAGTACCATAGTAGCATGTCACAGTCTATGGACCGTAGTTGTTCAGTAGATCCGGAACGTAGTAGTATCTGCTTCTGGCCCAGACGGCGGTATCTCCGCTTTTAATTTGAGAACTAGAACCAGATAGCGATGATTTTGTTTCCAAAGGGGCCTTTTCGGAAACCTAAAACTTACTAGAACAGATCCACACCCAATCATGGCATTTGTTTCCACCATGTTTATGGTACGGAAGGTACACGCCATGAGGGTGCTCACTCCCGCTGTTGCCGTTACATGGGACGAACCGTGGATTCCCAGCTTCGTTAACTAGTCAAATCTCTACAACAAGGCATCACAAACTCCAAGGCAAGTATAAGTAGTCAAGATTTCTCGACCTTTGAATTCGTTTTATCAGCTCCTCATTCACTTCTCTCACATATCATCTACACAGACTCCCAACAAATCATTTCAACTGATTCCTTCAACTCTCAACCTTTCGACAATATGAAGTTCCAATCTATCATCGCAGCCCTCTCGGGTCTCACCATCACCTTGGCTTCTCCTATTGTAGAACAGCCAGAGCGCAGGGCTGTTGTCAGTGGTGGCAAAGCTACTTTTTATGGCGGAAACATTGCTGGAGGTCATTGCTCCTTCACGACCATCGAGAGGATTCCCAACGGCATGTTGTATGTGAAGTTGCTCCCTTCAAGTCACAGTTATCTCGGATTAGAATCAATCGTTGATTCTGATCCCACCTGAAACGTTGACAGTTTAGCATGCTAACTTTTTGAAGCGGAACGGCTTTCTCAGGGCAGGTGTGGAATCATGGCGGCATGTGTGGTTCTTGTTTGAATGTCACCCGTGGTAGCGAGTCTATTACGGTCATGGTAAGAAGGAAGCAATTATATGTGTCGAGGATAAAGTTAACTGACACTATGAAATAGGTTGTTGATGAATGCCCAGAATGCGACCAAAAGCATTTGGACCTCTTCCAAGATGGCTTCATGAAGCTCGGTACCGCTTCCGAGGGCATCATCCCTATTTGCTACGAGGTTGTCAACTGTGGCATCGCCTCGCCACTCAAGCTGGTCAACAAGGTGGGAACTACGAGATGGTGGTTCTCGATGCAGGTTGTCAATGCGAACGGCGCCGTCAAGTCACTCGAAGTCAGCACCAATGGCGGCAAGACATGGCAGCCAACGACAAGACGGGACTACAACTTCTTCGAGAAGAATACTGGCTTTGGCACCGAAAAAGTCTCTGTACGAGTTACTGGTGCAACTGGAAAGTCCGTGATTACCCACAACGTTGGTGTTGGTAGCCAAACTCAGTTCACCGCTGCGGATAACATTTAAGCCTGCAAGGAAAGGCAATGGATGATCTCACAACAATGTACCAACTGTATCACTGGGTTGCTGAGATCTGAAACGATTTACGACTTCAGTTTCTTGTGGATAATTTCAGGTGGAATCTTTTTGAAGGACACGATTTTAAATTTCATTTTCATGGATATATTTTCACGTTGAAGCTTCTAGGTTTGGACTCGATTTTCCTTTTTCTTCTTCACTTATACATATTTCAAGTTGAATCTTTTAGAGCTGCTCGACCGATATATTTCAAGTTTGCGCGTTTTTTCTCAGGCAGGAATTACTACAATTTCTTAGATTTTCATAGAAACCGAATTGATCATCATTCACGTACAATCAAGTTTTTCAGAGATGAGACACAGGGGCGAAGTCTTTATTTATTGGTAATATCTTCCTAGTGAAAATTGATGCCGCTAGACGATCTTTCCATTGAAGCGCTATCATTGGAGACTATAATATGCATGATTTTGGGGTACTGAGTGAGATTCAGGATAAACAATACATCACTGTGTAAGTAGTTGCGATGTGGCCAAATGTAAGCAATATTGAAAAATTTAACCGAACTATCAGTTCGTTAAGATTCAATATCAAAGATATGCTGTCAGAGAACCAGACGTAAGCTCATGCTGAAAGTGACATGGAAGACTGACGGGGAAATTTGAGTTTAGGGCGAGACTCAAGGCAGCTCGCTTAGAAAAACTCAAAGTTCACCAATGCGACCGACCTTGTAAGGCAACTTGATCGCCCTTGAAAGATTTTGCAGTACATAGTACACGACTAATAAAGGTCATATTCTCGTCAAGCTTAGCGAGATTCCAACACCCAGCGATTCTCCATATTGCCATGTCTCCGACCGCCCGCATTTTCACACTTTCTTCAATCTCCGCATAACTTCATGTCAGCCTTGCTACAAGTCCCAATAAAAGGTATGTTAAAAGAGCCCAAATTGGTCTTCACACTCCTCTGCGTAGTTCCCAACAGAACGTCCACGGACAGTCCGCCACCACCCGGAGCACTCTCTCCGGGCTGCGCAACAAGACCCTGGAAAATGGTGTAAAGACCAGAAGTTTTAAATGATGTCAATTGAAACTTGATTTGTGTGTATTTTGGAGCTTTAGAAAGCTGTTGCGCTGCGGCCCAATAGAAGATACCGTTGAGCTTAGTAGTGGGCGAGGAAAGTGTGGTGAGTAGCTAGAAACGGTTAGATCAGACGATGATTGGGATGGGAGAACGTACTGCTGCTCGGATGACGAATTTGGGGCGGTTTGGGTCTGTGTTGTCTCTGTATGTTTGGGATGGAACGACGAAGATGTTCAGATTGATGTTTTCTGTGTAGGAGTCTTTCTTGTTTATATCCTGGATATTGATTGATTTGACTGTCGGGGTGTGGATTGAGTCGCTGAAGGAGTAGTAGGCAATATCGCCGAAGGGATCCGAGATAACGTGGTTGACAATGTTGTCCTGGATCACTGTATGGAAAGTCAGCTTTTGCTTTCGGGACTCATTATCGAACAGATCTGACCTTTGGGCCCGCTAAGTAACGGATAACCTGTATTACCATTTCCCTCTGTGCTATAGTAGTATATGGCTTGATTAGGCACGGGCGGCCCGCCACGAGAATAAGTAGTGATATTACCCGAATACTGAACAACACCCGAGCGTGAGAGATCTAAATGACTCTCTCGCAAAATCCACCGTCTTGGCGTAATGGGCTCGGATAACTTCATTCCTCTCGGAACGGTATCCATCATCTTTTCGAAAACAGCGAAGCAAGTATCCAGGAATGTTTGCGGGGTAGACATCGCAATGATAGTTTTGTTGAGATCGGAATTGAAGATGCGGAAGTCAGAGCGGAATGTTGTGTTTTTAGATGTTACGAGTGGTCCGCCTGCTTTTCCTTTCGCGCTGAGGTATTCTTCGACATTTTTGTTCTCATATACGAAGGGCGTGCTGTCGAATGTATCTGCTCCGTCGAAACTAAGCTGTTAGCTATGTCTGGGTATGTTGATCAGAATGCTCACTCTGGTCCGCCTCCTGTGACTTCATCGTCCAGGACTGCACAGTGTTACTAATAGTTCAGTATCTTCAGTGGTTTGATAGTTGAACTAACCGATTTCAGGGTGGTTTCTTCGATGGATACCGCCTATAGTGTGACCGCATGCTCTGAACATCTATTAGCCAGGTTCATAACACGCTTTCAGAATATCTCGAACATTGATTGAATCATTTCCTTAGTGGTAAATCCTGCTTTGATAAATGTTGCATTGGATTTGGCGACAGAGTCCTCGGCACGTGGAACTCCTTCTGGTCCTGCCTTGGTAGCATCGATTCGGCCGGCTCGAAGCTTGATCATTCGCTTGTTTGGATCGCAAGAAAGAAGACTGACTGCCAATCCCTATACCCATTGTTAATGTCTCGTGAGTTCTCAAGGGAGAGCGGATTTAACTTACCAAGGCAATGAAATCCGCTGTAGAGACTTCAAGTGTTGAAAACAAGTTGAACTTACGCAAATTAGTGATAGTCCTTGTGAATGGAAGGAGTGACTTACACCCATGATTGTCTCGTTTATGAAGGACTGACGAGGTCTGGCCATGGTAGAAAACACAAGTCCAAGATTTTCATCTCGATCAGCTTCAAAGCCGACTGATGCATCGAGTCCACTACACAACAATGTCAGAGTGTGTATTCAGGTATTGCTGAGGATGGTGCTTACCCAGTACCAGCAGATATATTTGCAGTGATGAAATCATGGAATACAGTCCGCACCCATTGAGCTGCCGTTTGAGCACCACTGATTTCTGGAGGTGGACCATTGAGTGTCAAGTTACAAGGCGTGACTGGGAAGATGATTGTTCCTGGCGTAAGGAGAAGTCTTTCGATGGCGAGAACTTTATCTGCAAGAGATAGTCCATTGGAATCAAGGTCTTGCGCAAAAAAGCCAGTGACCTGGAGAAGGATGATAAGAATTGCTTTAACAAACATGGTATGTGATAATTTGATCATAACCTGGAGAAACAACGAGGGATTCGGTGAGGTTTATATCGGAGTGGGAATAGGAGCTCTAATTCTAGAAGCACATCAGCAAGTATGCGATGGCAATGATTCGCTTAAAGAACGTAGACCAATTCTATAAAGTATTGAGACATACATGCGGGTGCTGTAGGGGACTGAAGTAACATCCGAGCAACCTTGAGATGATGGGATTTTGAAACTAACTTCTCATTCTGATCCTGATGTCCAGAAGTAGGCAACCGAGCCCCGAGCAACAGATGAACGTGTTCTACCCAATCGCTTCCGTTAAAAGCTAACTACTCACTTGAGCTATTCATATGAGCCTCGTATTCAGTTGATGATGTGCACCAAAATCTCGCACTCAGTTCTTGCCATGTTATGAATGCGCCTCAAACACACCGTCGCTTGACCATAGCAGGCTAGAACACCCACACACAACGTAATCAATAGAATGTAAGTGGTCGAGACCATGATGAAAATATATGAGCCCAGGAAAGCTTGAGAACAAGCCTTGCCGTGTCAGTACTCGGGAATCTGGGCTCTCCAGAACGCAGCGGACAGCTGCAGCGCTGGATTGCGAACTCTACCAAGCATGAGCTGAATTCTGGCAATGGTAGTAATCCCACCAAAACAGAAGCTTGAACAACGGTGACCTTGCAACGGATATGCATCTTTACTCTGTCGGCAAGGGAAGCATAGCCATGATTACCGTCGAGGTGTCTCTGGTAGGCAGGTCTGTTCGCATATCTGTCTTGCGCTGGGTGGTGATTCTGGTGACCAGTCGATAACCATCCATAGTTACTGAATGCTCTAGTTGAAATACAGAGCTATAGCTTCAAGCTACGATCGATGGATGGCCAATAGTACCTCTTGATATGTAGCCACCAAAGCCGTGTGCTTGTTCAAGCTATACGAGGGGCCAAAAATTGAGAAAGTTGGTTACCAAGAGACAAGCCCCGTCAAATAGCTCACTATTTGGATTTACTTGTTTACACGACATCGCTTTGAACAATCATTGTGGTAAGATGATGACCTCGCATGAAACGGTGTGCCATTGATGTGATAAAAGTGGAATGTTGTTGGGAAGTTCCTCATAATGAATTCCATATGGTCGCTTTAAATCAGTCAGCCAAGAGACTTTCAAATACTCATCTCACATAACATGACTTTGAAAGAAATGCTCACCAAATCCCGATTTATACCGGAAGACTCCAGAAGCTAGATTTTCATAGTGGTATTCAGGTGATATGGTAGCAGCCGGCAGTATCTCCGTCAAAGCTTATCCTGGTTGTTACAGAACGTGGCGTTATTTTCAGAAGCTTCTCATGCAATATACAAGGAGCGGTCAGTTTTCGAAGAGATGGCGCTTTTGCACGTGGAAAACTTCAAACAGCTCCATCCTAGTACAATTTCGTGCAAATATCGATAACGGGTCGTCTGTTCCTATTCAGACGTAATCCAACGCCCAATAAACTTAGAAATTGGTGTGGACTGCCGTCAAAATACCAGGCTTTCGCTTCAATGGTTGATGTCAAGCTTGATATGAGGGTTGCCGAATGCTGACTCGGACGACTGTCAGCCCTAGGAGCTTTATTCCCCCTTCAAGTGCACAGGCCTGGAGTAATTTGTCGTATCTGGATAGCTAGCTGCGGAGGGAATGGGTGTTGAGGTTCCGAAGCACTGCAAATTGCAGCCCTTTATCGAGAAACTCGTTGCTGACGAAGCTTGACGCCTAGGAGAATCTTAATCCCTGGTGTTGAAGCTTTCCTCTCGTAAGATCTCCGCACTATCCAACCCTGAGGTCGATTGAAACAAAGTTTACTGATAGTACAGTTCCTCAAAGCACCGTATCGGCACACGAGCACTGCATGGCAGTTGTGTAATTGCCATCATGCAGCCGTATTCGAAAGCGTCGAGGGATAGAAACGTGTAGATTTGAGATGTGGTAACACAGAGTCCTGCACCTGTGGAAGATAGCTTTGCCTCACCACCGGTAGCAAAAGACTTGGCTAGTGCTGATGTGGACGACTATTAAAGTTTCAAGTGGCTGGAGAGCGCCAAGGGACTGGATATTTTCGTGATGGCGGCTGAGAAATCCATCGTACCAGGAAATGCAGACAATGGGAATTTTGGCTTCGTGTTTAGTGGCGGCCGAGGGCTGGAAAAATCGCGATTCGCCGGCCGTTTCCAATGTCAGCACCATCTCCTGAGACCGGATTGTGTCCCATCGACAAAGGGTGCTGCGATTTGCGATCAACACCAATCACCAACAAAAAGACTTCACACACTCTTCGCATACGATGAATCTAGCCATCGTATCTTGCCACATCAAACTTGAAGAGAAAGCTAGTGTACGATCTTCAACGCATGTGTTTGTGTCAGGAGGAGGCTTACACATCGGCACCTCCAAAGGCGTAAAAAACGTGCAGACACAACTTTCTGACAAAGAAGAGCCTCTCGGGATGAGGTACGTTTCTACTGTTAAATACTAGCAGTCGCAAAAAAATCAAGTAAACGCTACTAACTGACCTGGTAGAACGGAGAGGCCCTCTCAGAAAGGCATTGGGAGGCAGACAATGATTTCGTTGCGATGAAAGCGAAGGTGATAGATAGCAAGGAATCAAACGAAAAAACGCTCAGAGCTGTGTAAAGAAATCGACGATAGCAGCACTGAAAGTCAGTCATGAATCCTGTGCGGCATCCTTCACACTTAAGGAAGCGAGAAGACCTGAGTCAAGTTTTTAGCATTTTGCCAAATTCATAAAGTATTAGCGACTATCAGACTATAGGCATCAGTTAGATGATCCCAACTCGTAACGAGATAATATTGCGACGATCCTGCGTTGTGATATTTAACTTTGAGTATTAGCCTGAAGTACGACTGCTGCGTCAGATCTTCTCGCTTGGTTTCCCCGCATGTTCGGGAATTAGTTTGATTAGGTTTAATTAATCAATGTGCGGCTGATGAACCACGTTTAACCTTGAATTGAATTTCGAATAGAGCTGTAAGTGGCAATGTTCGGCCTAAAGGGGATGCATGCGGGTTGTGATGTTCGCAAGACCAGGAGATCATCGGACGACCATGACAGTTTCTGGACAAAGTCAATCCTGCCAAACGTGGAAACTAATGATTTCCTCAAGCAACGACGGTGGTCGCGAGACTTGCTGGAGATCTCAGATGGATATGATTCCCTAAGCAAAAACTCATGATGGTTGTATGGAACTTTGTAGATTGTAGCGAGATCAAGAGAGTATCACCAACAAGATGACTGCCCATGATACACGAGCTGGGCAGTAATCCTGAGCTCCGCCATGATTTATAACACACAACGAAGGTCAAAGTATTCATGTTTCCGGTAATCAAACATGTTCTTTTATTACACATAAACCAAAAGGAAAGTGTGAGATGGTTTTCTTTCGCTATAACTTCGACCTCTGAATCTTTCCCTTTTCTTGCCCATGTTTTTACAGTCGCGCTTGGGATCTAACCACTTCAATATTTCGTAATAAATCCCGACAATTGAGATGGATCATCCAATCCCAGAACTGTCTTTGTAGCAGCTTTTTCTAGAAGTTCGCAAGCCTTCGAACACTTCGACACTCTCGTATCCTGAATTGGCTTTGAGTGCATAGGCTACTAGCCTAGCTTTCAGATTCTGAAATATCAAAACCCATTTTACTCACTTCAGCCCATGGAGTTTCCTTTTAAGACGCATGTACAGAAGAGCCCTTCTCTATACTTCGCATCCACCTTAGTACGGTATTGCCCTCGCGAGATGAAGGTGAATGCGCCAATATAATACACCTAGGTTATGTCCGTTCTGACATGACAAGCACAGCTATCTAGTACGAATATGAGCATATGTTGACTAGATCTTGATGCTGCACTTGCCAAATATTTCAACACAAGCACCCCCACCCCNTCCCTCCCCCACCCTACACATCCCGAAATATGGACAATAAGTCACTAACTAAACCGTAACAGTCTGTATACTTGTGTTTCTTTATCAAAACATAGATAACATCTGTTCTCAGCGAATGACTTCTAACATATCACAGGGAGATCTTCGTCTAGAGCTTGAAAATTACATTAGATTCGAAATCGACGCATGCTTAGGGTAGCATCAGTGTAATTTACACGCTGGGAAGATGTGTAGATTTGCTGCGAAGTAAGACTGGGACGCTTGAAAAGACCTATAGACCTGTGCAAGATTGTCGGGGCTATGTACTAGATATTAATGCATGGGAAAATCATTGCGCGACCTTGCCACGAAGAACTGTCTTATGCGTAAAGGTAGTTCGAGAGCGAATTGATAGGCTCAATTGATTAGCCATCCTCTTGTTATATATAATTGAAATAGAGGTATGTCAAAATTTGCATGTTACTATCGTCGGACGAGGTATAAGAATCCAGGATAAATTAGATCGGTTGCTTCCCAAAAAGTATAGAATAGATATGGAACTCCGCCTTGGGCAAGGTTATGTGCAGTAACATTCACGACATGCTAAAGCTGCTTGTGACATAATCTGGGCTTCAATCTCGGTATACATGCACTTCATTGCTGCATCGAGCTTAGACTTGGCATACCTTATGCTTGAGCAATACGCTCGGCTTTCGATCTCCTCTTTCGTCATATAGGTAAATTCGATAAACCCGAATTAACCGAAAGTCAACAAGGAATATCACGTGAGTACACTACCAGCCAAAATTTCGTATGGGTATCTTGATAGAGCAAAAGACTTCGGAGATGGAACTTAGCACTTCAGATATTCTCGTTCTTACCATAAGAAAGGCTCAATTTGGCAGCTGTAAGCACTTGTTCTCTACGGTCTGACAGTCAGCCTGCACTCAGCATGCACCTTGGCTCCGCTCCCAAATCTGCATCGCTTCACAAAATTCTCGCAACCAAGGTCTCAGTTCTGAGATCTTGAGATGAGAGATATTGCTGCAACGGGCCTATAAACAAGAATATAGATTCTTTGACTTGATTGCCTTGGTCAGTCAGGGCTGCTAGTCGGGATGATTTCGCAAGTGATCTTGCTATCAGCCTGGCATTCTTTCTGGGTCATGTGATTAAGCAATACTTGAGTGAGTTTCTCAATCACATGGAAAACATTTGTCTTCGCCTAGGGCGTCGTTGGGACTTCTACTGCAGTGGTGTCTGTGATTCTGGTTTATAGTGAAGAGTCACTCCGAGCTTTCGAGCACAAGGAGAAAGAGGTGTAGCAGAAGCTGAGCTGTACTCGTCCATAAGTCCAGATGTGTGTGAATAATGAAACAATGGAGGTATTGCCCTATTCATCGGCAGCCACAATGATCATTTTCAGGCTGAAAACCAGAATATTGGTGACTAGGTATTTTAGGCTTTTGCTCATAGTACGTATCGACTACTTTACTACATCTCGGAAAGTCCAAGAGAGACAGACGAAAATTTGTGTAAGGGTAAACTCTCCACGCCAATTGCTACCACTTCGTGGAGATCCAATGATGGTTCCAATGTACTTCATCCGTCTCATTCCCATCTATATACCTCGCGCTAGACACTTTAACTAGCTCCATTTGGGTCTACCATTTCCACGACAACAACTCTCTTTAGGTAAGTATCTACCTAGATGAAATATTTCAACGGCACAATCCCAATTAGTGTGATAATTTAGGTACCATTAATTTCCGTGCAGCTTCACAGCTTCACGAATTCGGCTTACAGTAACGTTGTGGGAGAATGGTAATGTACGTCTATGTTGTTGTCAGGCTAATAATCAGGCCACTTGTAAATTATGTGGACTATGTGACTCCAGAAGGTCTGATATGTGGGACAAGAAGTCTGAGATATCTAATGCCATAATAGCAAGAAATCTCGCGTCATGTCAACTTCAATTACGGCCGAAGAAGGGGAAGAAGTTCTCGACTATATCATCAAGGTAGATCGGAACGCAAAGGCGTAAAATTGGAAGAATGCCGAAATGTTCGTGAGCATATTGTTTGATGTAGAGATTCTTCCTTGCTGCCATCCAGTCAAGAAAGTTTCATAGCAATGATTTTGTGTTTGTCTTCATTAGGAAACTTCGAAAATAAGCGTCCACTCTTTCACATGGCATGACATGAGATCGGAGACGAAGAATTAGCAAACCATTGGGAGCCAAGCTTGTTGTTATGAATTATATGTCACAGAATGGATAGTTTCGATTTGAGGAAGAAGGATGTTTGGTCCGGGCACAGGCACAGTCAGGGGGAGAGTGGTAAGGTCGGCACGATTTTTCTCAATGCATATATATGCTCAAACGGGGTGCGCGAACGGTCGATTAGTGGAATTCACCTTCGGTACAGTTGAAGCTCTTGATTCTCACGGCGAGCCTTCATGTGGAAGTATATCAACGATATATTTAGATTCATTAGAAAGCAAGTACTACACACATCAACATTTTCTGACGGGGAAACTACTATATGGTTGGTAGTAGCTCTGGTGCGGGTTCGGTCATCGCAGGAGATAAGCACTGGCATTTGGATGTCAGCGGTTCCTGGTGCATCTTATGGTTGCCGCCACTGCAATAGATCTTGATATCTTCACAGATAAGGCCTGGTGGAGGCTAACATGGTTGGCAAGCACAATGCTGAAGCTCCTCGTTCCACTGCGGAGATGTCACTACAGGTACGGACTGTCGAAGTGGGAGAACATCGAGTGCCATGTCTACCCTTAATTTTTTGGGATTGCTCCAGATGGGAAGTGAGTGTTACTTACGTGTGAATTATGGTCACCACAAGGGCAAAATATCCTCAGGGATAGGCAATGATCATCCCGCGGAGTTGTTGTAGGTGCAAGCGCAGGAGCTAAAGCTGGTCTTATGGGAAGTGAGACCTCGACGACTTGTCGCTTGACGGGACTGGAGACTGCTGCTGTTGAGGGCGGACATTCGCATTTCTTGCTATCGGGATTGAAGTGCATCCGATGATCTCCATCATTGCAGTAGATCAACAAATTTTCGCATCCAAACGAGACAACGGGAGCACACGGAGGACACTGGCAAGCTTTCTTCTCATCGTCCCAGTGCATGTAATGGTCTCCACACTCGCAGAATATTTTAAGCTGAGTACATTTATCGACCGTCGGCGCTGGTCTTTGTGTGAGATCCTTTGTTGGAGATGAATTGCTGCGACGCACATTGGAAGGTATGGCGGAGGAAGGGAAGTCGGTGTTCTTCAAACATGAACATTCCTGTGTCGATGGATTCCAGTGTGGAGATGATCCTTCAAGACAAGTAGTTGCTGCGATACAGATAAACTCGGCGTCGCTTCTGGGCTTACAGCTGCATATCTCGGTCTTGTCGTCCCATACTGGTCTCATAGGGATGTCGAATTCAACGCATATGGTCTCTTCAAGACATTCTTTCTCTCGTTTGTCGTCGGGTACGCAACCACAGTTTCCGGTCTTGGGATCGAAGAAGGTGTGATACCCTAAAGTACATCTGGTGTAGCACTGGGGCGTTTGAGAAGGTTTAGGTTTGATTTGGAGGACTTGAGCGGGTTAGCATTGAGTGGGCTTCTGGGTTGTTCTTGAAAGTACCAGGGGTAGGAATCGTGGCTATAGTGGCGGGCAAAGCAAATAAACCATCCAAGCTGACGATCAACAACAAGGCGGTGTAGATAAATTTCATGGTTCAAAAGTGTGTTGCTGCTTTCCGGTTTCTAATAATATTTTTGTGCTTCGATCAATCCTACCCACATTCTATCAGAGTACTTATATACAGATACACTCGAGGCCATCTTTCCCGTCATACCAAGCTTTGTAATGGCACTTGGTCTCTATCGCTTCTGATCACTATAGGCTGAGGGAGTAGCACAGAAAAATACGAGATTCGCAGTCTGGGCGGGTCAGCCAATATATTAGGCAAGGCCGATCAGATGATTTGAATCGCTTAAAACCCCAAATAGTTCTCTTCTAAGTCGGACGCCAAGTAGGACCTCTTGTAGGCTGAAAAACCGACAGTCTATAAATATCTCTATCCGGATAGGCGGAATAGTTTGACCTCTGTCAAACGTTACCGTACGATGAAGGAGTCAGAACGTGGAGTAAATTAAATCAAAGGCATTTGATTCTGGCTTTGCTGGAAACCTGTTTGTTTCCAGGAAACGGTAAGTTTTGTTTGTCTGCGCACCCAAATCGTCGTTATAATTATTGACGTTTGCCACTTTTTGTCAAGAAGAGCGACATCCACCAGATCCTTGTGTCTCAACTTGTTTAGTTCCCTTTTTTCACTGCTTGTTTGTTTGTAGATGGAAAAGCCCCTCTACATTTGTGACTGGTAATGACTGGAATAACGAGATACAGTTGTGTACGATTTCAATGTCAAGTAAAGAGGTAACGAGAGGCGTTCGTGTTCCAAGCTTCAACCCCGACGTGTATATTGGCGAAGGATCCATCACAAAGCATACCACAACAACCCTTCAGTACAGGCAGCATTGGTAATTACTTGGTCCCGGGCAGTAACCACTACAACGCAAAGTTAACCTCGCTGAACAATAAGTCAGGCTCAACCTGACAGGATGAAGACCTACGCGACACTGGATCGTCCTTTGCTGCTGCACCAGCTCGTTGTGTGACAAGTACCCGTGTGACTCTTACAGTCAGGAATGTAACAACACTTAACGTTGGCTGGGTCATTTGGGCAGTCGCCGGTGCTCACTACGCCGATTTGAGCGGCCGCTTTGCACCAGGACTCCTTCTGACATGTGCCTTTATCGATTCCTGACTATTGTACTCGTGTTAGGGGATCATACATAGATAGAGTTGAAGAGTGAGACTTGACATACGCTTTGTTGACAGAAGCTGCCGATAGCTCGGTCCTCGAGAAGGCCTGCATCAGCTTCTAGCTTGGCTTCTGGAACCGCCGCCGCCATAGCATAGCGCACAAGACATGACACGATAAGGATCTGAAGCTTCATTGTGATACGCTAGATCAGAGTGATATATGATGAGGAGTCCTATGGGCGAGAAGACGGATGAACTAGAACTTTGGAATGTCACAGAAAAATTCTCTTGGAGTCTGCCTCGCCTAGTTATACTTCCCAAAAAGAGGCTTGCTCGACTTCTTCGATGAGCACAATGTTCGCATCTGGGTCCTGGTGGTGGCTCACTTAGGACCATGCAAAGCATTCCATTTCTTGATATCCCCTCACGTAGTAGAGTTTTTCCGTCAAAAGTACCACGCATTATGGGGATCTCGAGTTTCAATTGGTATTCGAAAGCCATCTCCATCAAACCCGCGTCGAAGGATCCGTATGACAAGACGCCACGAAAGAAACTCCATCCACAGAACAAAGTCTCTCTATTGCACGGGAAGCAAGTTTCGCTTGGTCGGATGGAATCCAGACTCTTTTCTCTTCAAGGCTGAAATTCTAGAGTATTTGATATCGGCTAAAAGAGCATTCGTGCATTTCACGTTACACAAAATATTGCCAAGGGCGGGGTCGTGGGCGTTGCCGAGATACAGGAATGTGAGATCGGACACCTTTGGACCGTATGGAGTATTGAGAGGTTTGCTGGTGGATGGAGATTCGTTAGCAAACTTTTATGATTTGCTGAATGGGCTGCACCGCAGGTGGGAGATGCGAGTAAGACGGGACGATCCTTTGAATACACACCAGCATCTGTAAGTGGAGGGTTACAAGAATGAAGACAAGGATCATTCTATCGGCGATTATTGGCTGACTTTCCCACTCAAGATAGCTCGGTAGAAGACCGGATATTCAGCATGCTGCTGGAACGGTTCTCCGAATCAAAAATTCATCACAGGTTGGATGTTTGAAAGAAGAAAAGGGGAAGTCCAACAGGTCCAGAAGCACGTTACGGCGAGAGTGGAAATAAATTTTGTTCCGTGGCCAGAGTCGGTAAGTATGTTAAACGTGGTGCTGATCGCGTGGACTGGGTTGCTGTGGAATCAGCTGAACGAGTTGCGTTTGTCTAGATCTATGAGAAGGCTTGAAATCAAAGCAAGCCAAGCCAAGCCAACCGGTGAGCATGTGGCACTGGCGTGAGGGATAGAATCAGGATCGATTCTGAAGCTGAAGCCTCGATCTCTGCTCCAAGTTCTCTTCTGCTGCAGCAACTAGGGAAGCTTACTGTGACTGGGTCTACTTTGGCGTGAACGACAGGAAAGTTTCTGAGAAGCATCAAGATTTCCAATACAAGGAAGGTCCATCACTGCACAATAAATCAGCCATCCTCGAGAGTTCCAGACTATCTCGAACACTCTCCTTCCTCGGTATCATATCTCTCATTATTTTCGTGACTTCAAATCTGATATCCAAACCCTCCGTCCCGAACATAACCAAAAGTAGCGTAGGTGAAACCCCAGGAACGAACGTTAAAGCATCATGAAATGCTTACTTGCACACAGCTCCTCCGCGGCCTCCACCATAGTCCGACAAACATCGTCAGCGCTCTCTTCGTTCTCCTCAACCACTACTCCCGGACTCGGTATCGAGTCATCTAAAACCCATCCGAGCCTCCGCATTATTACCATAGTGAAGCAAAGCGATTAGATATACACGATCAATGAAAATGCGAACTCACGACTCTCTATTGCCCTCAGTCTAACTAGCAAAAGCAAGAAGCTCCGTCGCCGACTCAGCTGCTCCCTCAAGCGCCCCGAATAACGTTCAAAAGAGACTACTCGCGGCTCTGGAATCTCACACTCGCCTCCCGTCGCCAGCTGTGTGTACGCCGAAATACATCCACTCGCATAACTCGGAAAATTCGGTTCTCCCCAGTATTGAATGTGGTTATGGGTCCGTTGCGCCTCAAACACATTGGTGAACTCCGCTGGGAAAGTGGCTGAGAACCGGTGGTGAACGTGGATGATGTCGAGGGTGCTACTGCCTTTCCCTTGAAGTTTGGAGGCTTGGTCGATAAGATCGAGCATTATATGGGTTTGTAGACGAATAACCATTTCGATCACGGCTTCTTCGAAGGTGGAGGAATAAGCGAGCCGGTGGATGTGTGTGTAACCTTCGCTCTTCACGAAACGCAGGTTTTTGAATAGAGCGAGTGTAGTCCTGAGCCGTTTCGTCGCCAAATTCCGGTTACCTTGCTGGAATTAAAAAAGGAATTTCAGAAGTCCAGCCATGAGAAAAATCTTCGGATCCGGATTTCTAGTCCCGGCAACATACTGTCGGATGTCTGAGAGAGCGGATGAATATTTCTGAAGCGCGTAGGCTTCGTGGATATCATTCCGCCTTTCGTGGGGAAGTGTACGCTTCATTCGTTCAGCACTGCCTTTGGCTGCTAGCGAAAGTGCAATATGTCGCACAAACGGCGCTTCCTGACACGCTTACAGGAGATATCTATCCCATAGTGGCTCCTCGAAGCCACCGCATAGCTCATATATCGTCTGGTCTTGGAAATACCGAAAATACTCTAAGTCATGAGGCTGGCCTTGGGAAAAGTTGTTAGACAATATTGGTCGTGCTCCCAGTGATGGTGCAGCGACACATGTTCCTGCTGCCGATGCTGCTATCTTCAGTAACAGCTTGGGCTTTGGGATCAGCCGTGCGGCCGGGGTTTCTTTTAAGTCGTAGGCTTTGCATTTGGAATTTGATAAGTGACATTTCTAACATCCTGGTGACTGTTCATCCCACTTTACGCGACGTCGTCTGAGAACACCTATTAGCTTAGGTACTTTATCAAAGACTTTTCGCGAACTTACTGTAAATACCTGCATGTTCGGCACCCTCCCCTGGACTTTGGTAAGCCTTTACTGCTTTTCTTGACTCTCACTTCTGGTATCTGGGAAAAATGGGGTGTGGAAATGTGCTGTCCGGGTACGAACGGACAGATATGTCCAAGCCTGTTGTTAATGGCATGTAGTTGTCATTCCCAAGCACTTGGAGAAAACTCATCAATTCTGTCACTGGGTACGAGGCATGAGTGAAATAAATATTGCTTGCAAAATGAAGCTTTTTGATCCTGTTCGAATGTCGAGGTCATCGTACTGGCTGTCGCGTGTGGCGTTTTGACCACAGCCGTCTTGTCTGCCGGAGTTGCGCCTCCTTGACACAGGGAAAGAAGGCTGAAATATTGCAAGATAGGTTCGCAATCGAATATATATCTAACTTCAACATGTGGTGAGAGTTTCTGTGACTACAATTTCTTCAATCGTAAAACTATTTGTTATTTTGTGAGGCTCTCAAATAGCATTCACATCAGAAGTATAACGGAACTGCTTTATCTTCACTACTTCAGTATATATTGGTTCGGAGGGGAACCTTGACAGTCTGACTTTAGACGTCTCAATACCAACGGAAGAACCCGAACGACCAAGTAAACTTCCAGTGTGATCTAAGTTGTTCTGATAAATCATTTCTCTGAGAAAACAAACCTGCTCGCTTGTTTATCATCAGGCGAACGTCAGTAAGGCTTCACTCAGACTGAATTTACCTTCTGCTAACGGAAATATGATGGCTTGGAGAGCCTGCAGATATCGTGCAATAAACTTATATCTCTCACAGTCATAGTACTAATCGCCTTACTAAGGAATATCTGTAGATCGCGAAGTTACATTTTAGCTCCGTGTAACGAGGTGTATCGTGGTCGACAGAAATGAAGACCTTCTTTGTTGATCTGATCTGATGTGGAGATGAATTGCTATTTTCATTCTTCTAAAACCCATGCGTGAGAAATAATCTCCAGATTTATGATTGAATCACTCTATTTAATACACTGACTTCGATCCGCTTTTCCCATCTTGGGCCTCTCGGAGATGCTTCCAAACGATCAGATAATTCCGCGTCTTTCGAAGTCATTACTTCTTCCACCTTTAGCTTGACAAAATACTAACGATTCACATTGATTTGCAAAGAGGACTGTGACATTATACTCTGGTGGCTACGAGCTTATATGCATCAGGCATTAGTAGCACTGTGTCTCTCCTTGAGGATTGTTTGCATATTGATTCCTCTGAACTGAGGCTCGCCGAGAACCATGAAACCACAATTATAACTATTCCTGCAAGAAAGTGCAAGGACTTCTCCTCTAAAACTTATCTGGAACGGGATATTCCGGTTCAATTTCTTGAAAGAGCATCTATAGATCTGGCTTGGAAATGTTCAGAGCAAATGAAGTGAAATAGTGCTGACCACATCACATGATCGCGAAGCTAAGCTCGAATGGCCATTAGCTGCGTTTTCGAAGCTCTAGCTTGAGCCAACTGTGGATGACTTCTGACCTTACAATTGTTCACTCAAGCCAGCGTCGACGCAAGTGAAGACCAAACTGTTCGCTCGCTATCCTCAATCTTCACCAACTTCCAATTGCCCTCGCCACCTTTCCGCCAATCTGCCACAACACGACGCTTCCTGGGATCTCAAAAGCCACAAAGGAACTAACAACAAGCAATACTTGGAGCGAGCACCGCGCAGCAATTCAATACAATACAATACAATACAATACACGCCCTTCCCTCCTCTCTGCGCGCTCATCCGTATTTCTTGTCTATACCTAAGCATAGTAGATACTTCTGCTACGACTGAAAATGGCGTATAACGACGACGCTGTGCTGGCGAAGTTGTCCGCTCTCAATGAGACGCAGGAAAGCATTGTGAGTTGCCCTGACCCTCGACCTGGCTCAATCTGCGATTTATTGCTTCCAGCTCTATCAGCACTGCTAACACCTTCGAAGGTCACTGTCGCCCAATGGGTCATGTTCCATAGGTTTGTTCGCAACTGCCTCGCCCCGCTCAACTGTACTGACTCGGCCTTAGGAGACATGCAGACCGAACGGGCCAGCTCTGGTTGCAGCGTTTGAAGGATTCCGGAAGCAATAAGAGACTTAACCTAATCTATCTTGCAAATGGTACGCACATATACAAATCCTGGGGATGAGATCTGGAGATAAAGGAATGGCTACGTTACAGACAGATATAGAGTTTCATGTTATAGTGTGCATGCTAATCACATTTGGTATTGTAGAAGTCGCCCAGCAGTCCAAAGCTCGCCGCAAGGATGACTTCCTGGTCGCTTTCTCGCCGGTCATCGCCGAAGCAACAGCATGCGCATACAAAGGAGCCACAAATGAGGTACAACAGAAGCTTCGAAGGGTTGTGGAGGTTTGGAGGTCGAGACAAATCTTCGAGATTCCAATTCAAGAGTCAATTGAGTCTAGAATCGATGGTAAATACGCCCACCTATACGTGTTTCTGAAAGTATACAAACTAACTGGAATCTGCCAGACCTCGACAAGACCCGCTCAAATAACAATAGATCAGGCGGGTCCATCTTCTCAAGCAGCGCAAACTCGGTCCCTAGCGAACTTCAACCCCTCGTCACCCCACAGCAAACAATCTCTAAGCTCGTACTCTCGACTAAAACCTCTGTCAATGCCGCAAACCAAGACTACACCAAATTGACAGACCCAAACACAGTTGCGCCTACTCCTCCCGTCCATGCCGCTCGTCTGAACGGTCTCCTCAAAACCCTCGCCAATGCCGAAGGTGCCGTCGCAGAAAGCATCAAGGCCCGTCAGCTGCTGATTGAGGGATTGGAGAAGATCCTGGATACAAACCGCAGCGTCCTCGCATCGGAAGAAGCACAAATGAGCGAGCTACAGAACCGTAGAGCGGAGATTGATAACAAAAAACGGGATGTAGAGGAGAGTATCATGCGTGGCTTCAGTAATAGTAACCCAGCTACACCAGTTGGTGATGGATCACCCGGAGCTCAACATACACCTATGACACCAGGCCAGCATTCTGGGTCCGTTGAGCCTGATCGTCCTGAGGTCGAAGCCTTGACACCGCCTGGATATCCACAACCGCCTGCCGTAGAGCCCATCCCGGAATACGACCTAAACCAGAACAACAACCAAAACAACCAAAACAATCACGGCAACAATGGCCACCATATGCACACCAATGGCCATGGCAACCACAATCTCTACCAGCAAGACTACACATCGCAACAGTCACCTACGGGAGCACCAGGGTTGGATCTCTTGAGCAGTTTGAGCACGACGTATGCGCGACCGGCAAGTAGTGGGAGTGCTAAGAAGAGGAAGCTGAATGACGAGTTTCCGGACCTGGGCGGCGAGGATGCGATGGATGGTTTGGACGATGAGGTTGTGGGTATTTTGAATAAGGGGCTTTGACTTTTAGGCGATGACGAGTTGGAGAAGAGTATTGCTGGGGAAATAAAGCGGCTGATGGATGGATGATGGATGATGGGATGATGGATGAGAGCGGTTAAGGGAAAACCATGGTTGTAGGATAGGTGCTGGTAGATTGGTGGGCGTACTTGAGATGGGAGATTGAGGGGTTTCCATATTGAGAATTTGGAATTGCATGGTATGATGGCTATGATGGTGGGTGTCTAGGTTAGTGTACCATTTGTAGTTATGATTGGAGCAAAATGAAAGTTGCATCGAAAATACCTAAGGGCGAATGTGTCGTAAGTCATGATCTCTTCCTTTTTTTCAAAAATCACATTTGGACGTATCTCATTCCGTCAGTTGCCATGGATTCCCTCGCAGAAATCATAGCAGGAGATCGATGGCAAAGATACATTCCGCATTTCAATAAACATTCCGTCTCAAAGTCTATCCCATTGTACTTTATACAGCTTCTCACAACCCCCTCCCCTCCTTATCCCACCTTTAACTTCCCTCCCAGCGCATCCTTAGGTATCCCAATCATCCATGCCATTGTCTCCCATCCTAACCTCAACGAGCACGTATCTAATTCTTTCCGAACCAAGTCTTGTGTCCCAGGGTAAGTCTGACCATCATGTACATTGATCCTAAGGAGGTTCGTTAGTTTTGCTGTGCATTTAAGGGAGGGGGAAGGAGACGTACCAGCAAGACCACCGAAAAGGGCGACGTAGTATGGGTATAGCATCAGCTTGCTCTTAGGAGTCTATTGGAAGTAAATTATTAGCATTGCGCTTGCCAAGTTTCTTGCTTGCCGATCCTGATCTCTGCTCCTTTTGTAGTAATAGCTTCTCTGTGGTCATCACATGCTCAGAAACCCTCTTTTCTAGATCGATTGATTCATCCATGTTTCCGTCTCCTTCTTGATCGTGGCCGAAATTTGAAGAGGATTGACGAGATGCGAACGTACCTGGTTCCATTGACGGACGTGTTGCTTAGCTCCTTGCTGGAACATGCGCTGGTAATGCGGAACGCGATTTTCGCGGTTGACGAAGCTATGGGAAGAAGTTCTGTTAGCTGAATTCCTCTTGAAGATGTACTTGTCTGAGTCCGAGATCCTAGGCTACGTCAGGGGGTTGGATGGATTCAATTGATATGGCGGTGGGGCGTCCGGAATGCGTCTTGGGTTGAGTTCCTTCATGTGGAGGGAAATGGTGCATCGAAATGCTTGACGACTTTGGCGCACCAAAGAATTGTTGGCGATAGCAGTGTAGAGCTTCTGATTCCTGCATGAACATCCGCGAAGTGGCTGTCGTGTAGAACGTTCTGGATGAAGTAGTGTTGAGCGTGTCGCTATCGTCCCCTGCCCCAAAATCCAACTAGAGCTTCCAACTTCGAGGTTCTTGGTCTTCCAAGCCATCCTGATTATCCATATCTCGCATATTCCGATTCAGTTCCAGTCTGTAAACAGCCATTGACCCCATCTGCATCTGTTCCCTTGGATCCCGCCAAATGAGACCATCCCAAATTCCGCGTCGGCTGGTCGATATCTGCATACCCATTGGTCCGGAAAACCTGGCAGACGTCCAGGACAATAGTGAGAGAATAAACTTMCCCTGCCATTGTGAAGATGCTGGATTCGAGTCGTGGATGAGAAGGGAGAGGATTCTGTTTGTTGATTGGGACCTTTACCATGTTGAAGCTCAGCATGATGTTGGAATTTTAGCGTTGATTAGTCAGCGTTCCATTTCGAGGTCGAAGTAAGGACCAGAAGGTGACCGAGATCCACTACATCCCCAGCATTCGACGGTAAATGCTAAGCAGAGGGATGCAATGGCGATTTTCGATTTGAGACACGCCAATTGGCCTGTGAGGATAAACAGTACGACAAAATGCGACCTGCGCTGCAGAGACTGGTTTCGAGACCTTCCAGTAGAGAGTTGCTGAGGCTACTAGTTGGGCATGACAGAGCTATTGGGTTTTTGGCGCCCGCGGCGTCGGATACGGGGAGAAGGCAGAAGAGATCAATACGTCTGAGGAAATACTCCGGTGTAGCTGTCGCGCCGAATGAGAGTGATCTGGAAATTCAAGAAGCCGGGAACGAAATCACAAATGGCAGTACGAACGCGGACCTTCAGCAAGTCTGCTCGAGCAATGCAAGAAAGCACAAACATACTGGCCTCAGAAAGGATATGATATCTACAGCCACTGCATGCAGTAAACGCGCTAGCAGAGCAACTGAGCTGGGAACAGTCTCCTCAGCCGACAAAGCTTCAAGTATCTCAAAGCCACCAGGAGCGAGGCTTATGGAGAGAAAACGCACCCAATGGAAAGAATCGATGTTCAGCCGTACTCGATTAGATTTTGAGTCGGATTTTGATGCCTCGCCCATCGCAAGCCAACCGCGACTTCTAGATACCCGGCTCGAAAATGACGCTTCACTTTGGATTATGCTTCTTAGCTACAGGAAGCGAATCGATGGAATGCAGGGTGTCAGGTCATTCTGGGAAGCCATTCAGGAGAGGAATCTTCAGTTACCCAGAGAGAAACATCTAGCCGACAAACTTTGGCGGAATTTCCTCGCTCTTGGGTTTAAAGACCTCGATGTTTTGGAGAGCATCTATCAATATGCAAAGAGAATGAAGGAACAACATGACTTGTCTTGGAGCACGCTATATCCAGACATTGTGGGTCATTTTTTTGAGAGCAACCAAGGCGGACTCGCGCTGAAATGGCATAATCGATTGAGTAAACTTCAACAGCCCGGTCTCGGCGTATTTTCAGACATGTGTCGACGTGTGATTTCAAAAAACGGCGACTTAGGCGTTTTGAAGCAGATTTATAACTTGCAGCCACACCGCAATGTCTATGCTTCGATTGTACCGCTGCTATGCCGGAGTGAACAATACAATCTAGCTCTCGAATGGCATACTTTCCTCTACAAGAAAGGCGATACACCAGAAGTAGCCACTGCGGCGCAACCTCTTGTCGCCTACTACTCTATCTACAATCCGCATATAGCTCGAAAAGTAACTAGTGATCTTGTGGCTGCCAACTCCTCGTTCGCATCTACGCTTACACAAAATCTTGAAGAGCATGCCAAGATCTCCCGGGAGATGATGAACAACATTCACGGTAAGACATTTGATATACCGGCCAAGAAGTACAGCGATGAGCTTGGTGCCCGTTGGTTTGCTACCACGTGGGTGTCATTAGATGTCGCCATCAATGCAATACATGCGCTCGGGATGCAAGAGATAGGGCCGCTTTCCCTTCAAGCCATTGCGCTTCGTGCCCCTGATCCCAAAGCTATAGTTGCAAGAATCAAGCAGCTTGAGACACTAGGCATCTCCATCGGCGACTCTATATTTTCCCGTGCAATTGAGAATTTCGCACGAGACGAGAAGTCCGACCTTCTGGCAGCCCTCCTAGACAGCGATGAACACCCCGACGAGTTTCAGAACGTCGAGCTACAAGAAGCCCTCCTGGTCTCATATGCTCAAACTGCAAATTGGACTTTGTATCGCATGACCCTAGCAATCAGAATCCTTGCGAGCCAATATCCCGAAATCAACCGCCGAAATATCGAATTACGAACAGTCGCCTCAATCAATCCTAGGTCCAGTATGAACCGCGATCTCGAAAGCATGCTTATGGACGCTGTCCCCATCACCAAGCGGACCATCACTATTCTCCTCGAAAAGACGCTTGGGCACCGACGTATAGGCCGTCGACCTGTTTCATTGAAACCCGTTGATGGATGGATTGAAAAAAGAGCGCTGAGCGAAGGTATACAGATGATGCAAGCCATTATGAAATCTGGGACGCGTGTCAATGTGAGATATTGGCATGAGATTATCAGACGGATAGGCATGCGCGGCGATATGAGCAGCTTACGATCTCTCTGTTCCTGGCTCGCAAAGGTCTATGGCCCACAGAATCATGATAGTACTGAGGGGTGGTTGGAACGATATCGTGTACCACTTGATGTGAAGACCTCGCATGAATCCCATCCGCTGCGGAAAATGTTCCCCGCGAGCTTGCAGAAAGCTATCGTGGAATGGGGATTCATTGCCTCTCAACCTTATCAAGTCCCTCGCCATACCCATCCTTCTTCCGTCGCAGAACAAACCACCATTCGAACCTTAACAACCGCAAGCAGAGAGTCGCCCGCATCCCTCTCATCCGGAATATCCATCCTCCAAAATCTCAACTCGCTCGGTGTGCATATCGATGGCCCCTCTGTCCGGAAAGCGATCTTCAATCGTCTGATCACATATTACGGACCAGGCTACTCCAATCGCCGCTACAACAAGGGGAAGATGCGCTCGATCGGGAGTCTGGAAGATGTGGCGAAGGAGATTGACACGGCGCTCGGCGGAGAATACTTCACTAGTGTGGAGTTGAGGGACGTTGTAAATAAGATGGCTATTACGAGGTGGGAGAGGAGGGAGAAGAGAGTGAGGAGGAGGGCAGAAAGGAGGCCGGAGTTGAGGGTGAGAGATCCAAGATGGAGTTTCCTGCTGCAAAGTAGGAAACCGATGGTACTGAAACTTGTGGAGAGAGATAGGTTGGAGAAAAGTGAGTGATCTGGCTCTGCGTGCATATGTGTATGTTGAGGTCGTACCTTTATTTGATGCTTGATACCCTTATTTTGATCCTGGTCTCTTCTCCACGCTGCCGAGATGGGTGTGGCATGTTTATACGAACTAGACACTCTCTAAAAATGATACTCAGTCTACCCGACGTTGCTCTGGATAGTTATTGATCAAAGTGATCCTTCACCATGCAAAGAGACACAAAAAGTCGCTTTTACTGATATAATACATGTAACTTGACTACATTCATCTGAATAATTGAGACTCACAGACTCAGAGAACGGCAGGTAATGAAGCATCTGTTTTCGAAAGAGGCGTTAACAAATTGGAAGACTGAAATACCTTGGCCCTCACTAGATTTATTTTGTTCGGGCCGTTCCAGTACGTTTAATTCTATGACTAGGAGTATGTAAGCAGCTTCATGAAGCTTAAATGACGAGATGAAATGATATAATGTTGTTACCATAGAAACTTTTGGCCGTCATCTGACTGTGTAGTCATCCTGTAAGCACTTTGAGAGATGCCTGATTCTTCTTGCATAGGTAGCATAAGGTACCTACCTACCTGGTAGGCTTCAGGCTTCAACCCCACATCTCGTTGAAAACCGCACCCAGACTAGGTCAAATGTGAGATGAAAGTCAACAGTGCGCTAGCGCCATATTATGAGAACGTCTTCATTTCTTGATTGCTCACGTCTCCGCACAACCAAGATTCGGGACTCGATCTGCGGCTTCACAGTCCTTGATCGTTACTAACGTGTGCAACACATCTCAAAGCACCTTCAGACATCTCAGCATACTGCGATATTCTTCTCCTCGAAATCAAGGATTGAGCAGCAGAATCTCTTCAGCTTCAATACTCGTCACTCCCCAGCATTCAAAAATACTATCATCTCTGCAACGCTGCCGCCGAAGCTCAATTCTTTCAACGAACTGCAACAAATTCAAGACGATCGAACCCAATACATCACACTTCATCCTAACACCGTCTTCACGCAACAGCAACATGTCTTCATCCTCCTCGACAGCCATTGTCGGTTCATCTTCCAACTCACCTTCCCTCCCAGCCAATCATCACGATGAAGGAGAATTCTACAGCATCTTCATCGATCTCTTCCCTCCTCGACCTGTTTTCGATGCCGAGGAATATGCTTCGGACCGTCTGAGGATCTTGGCTAGCAATTTGTTGGCCAGATCTGCAGCTATTGAAGCCGAGGTCCGTAGCTCGACAGCCGCTGTGGAGAAGTCGTTGGAGAGTCTGGGTGTGCAGACGCGGGTTCATAAATCTCGGAGGAAGGGTTTGGATTTGAAGAATCGGTTCTGGAGGAGATTTCGTACTTGATCCATGTTTAAGTGATACGTGTCTGAGCGTGGAAGGAGGAATGGGAGGCTTGGTGCGGGTGTGGTGAGCTCGTGGTCGGGTGAGGGAAGTTTGAGACTGAGTCTGATTGTGGACCTTAAGTGTGATTACATAGAGGGTTTCACGAAGCTCATGTGTAGAAAAAATTGGTAAGGGATGAATTCGAAGTATGAGGCTCGGGCAAGAATCTTCCTCGGAAGAAACACACATGAAGCCTCCTACAAAACACTACTCTACCAATCTTGTCATTTGTGCTTTTTCGGTGATAACTAGGCTTCCTTGACATGTCTACCTTCTTGTAGCATATCTAAAGCCAAAGCTACTCCAGCTATCTCATAGGTATCTGAAGTGACCACTTCCTTTCGCATTCCAATGGCGTTCTGACATCTTTCGCGCACTACTCGCTGTGAGGAGTGCGCCTAAAAGAGCGGTGTTGAGATAGTAAAACAAAGGTTCCGACATCTACCCTAGTGGCCTGGTAGTTGTGCTTTTACACTGTTAGTATAGTTGTCAATCTCTACTCGCTTGCAATCTGTATTGGGACTAGCGTAAGTGTTGGCCGATGTCAACAACGCAGTCACGCCATCTGCGCCGAATTGTAGATTCGTGGACCTCCTCCACATCTGCCAAGACGGATACTCGACCCACAATCTATCCAATTCTTCATCCATCATCAGCGTCTGAAACACACCTCGACACATTGTGGTATCTCGCCTTCCACAATTAAAGCTGTAGAAGCTGGCCTTCCTCAACCTCACATCCTCCTCATCTGCCGACCCCCACACCAGCCCCATCACTCTCTACCTCTAAAATTGTCACCTGAAAAGACATAACTTCATCGATCGCCAGATTTTCTCGGCGTAAGGATCGAGACTACGAATCTGCTATCCCACACAGCTGCTCTCCAGCCTCACCTCCCAGGCGCAGCAGAATGGTACTCCCTAGTGCGGCTGAAATGACGGAGCTCATGGCTGTTTGGAAAAAGATGAAAGACTCGTCCCCTATGGTTCTTGTAATGAAGTGGATGGCAGTAATGGTGAAGCATTTGCTTCCTCTTCAACCAGTCGAACCACCCATCAAGCGAGGGTTCCACAGCGTCTTCATCGAGCTATTCCCACCCCAAGCTACTTTCGACACCAAGGTACCATCGATGAATAATGATGCAGGACTTGCCCGAGATCCGTTCTTAGCTTTCTTAATTGGAGTCGAAAGGCTTCAGGAGCATATTTCCCTTGGTCAGACTCTGGAACAGACTCAACTTATGGTTATGTCCCAGGCAAGCCCAAATGGCTCATACTTGGACGTTCTAAAAGCGATTAGCTGGGTATATGCTGTTGCAGCGCATGATGCTTTTGCTGAGGATGAAAAAAATGGGATGCACTAGGTTTGGGATAGGATATGACTTGGCATCAGCTCCACTTGAATGGCGAGCAATCACATGGAGTTCTCTGGGGCTGGTTTGGGATTCAGTCATGTGGGATTTTCTCTTATGGTCTTGTTTGTACGCGGTGAAAATTTTCAAAGAAATGCAAATGGGGCTTTCGACTGGTGCTGATGAAGATGGGACGTGTACAATCAGAGACCCATGATACAAAATGCTTTGGGTAGCTCCACAGAGGAAGATGCTACATTACAACAGGTTGTGACTAGCAGTCAGGATAATGGAATCAGCGATAAGAAAGCACACTGAAGCCGCAATGGAGTTTTTGCCCTCTGATTATATATTTCTAAATGGTCATGTAGTAGGACTGTCCTCCACAAGGGGCGATAATCATTCACAATATCTGGTAAACGCGAAAATAACACTTGCCCTATGCCACAATATTTCTTCACTCTTTTCTTCGTTTTCTCAAGTCAAAAAACACAGAACTCATACCTTCCCGTTCTTGATGAGCGCAACATTTAGCTGCGTGCGAATATCACAGGTGCGGCAACTGTTGAGCGAATATTGGTCATGCGGAAATAATTCAGGCACAACCACTACCCGATATCAAACTCGGGATGCAACATTTGATACGTAAAAAGCCTTCTATGAAGCCATCCTTCTCTGAATCTTTACACATCCACAATATTACAGGCATTTGATACTTGATAATCCTTCCGTAGAGGCAATTATAAGTGCAAAGAGAAGGTGTGAAAAGTGAGCAACATACCTGTTAGAGTGGATAGTTTGCATTCAGACTTCACATTTCATAGGGCTTTTCCGAAATTATACAATCAAAAGGATGAGTGTTTTCGCTGGGGGAGGCTCGGAGAGCGAAGAGCAAGGGGTCAAGAGAAAGAGTCTCCTCATTCCTTCCGATATAGACAGTTGAAGTAAGGAATTCCCTATCGCACTTCGGCTCACTTGTATTATATAAAATTAGTACTATTATATGTATTTAGAAGATAAAATAGGGGTATACCTTAGACAGACTTTATAATAGTCCGATAAGTATTGTTTTTAGCACTCCAGGGAGTAGCAAGCTCCAGAGAACGAGCATCTAGGCACCTATATTAGAGAACCCTCAGACCTCTTGTGTTCTGAAATCGTTCCGTACGTAATGAAATTTCTTTACAAATCTAACTCTCTCAATATGGTTTATTCAGCTACGAAGTAATCTGTGGACATCCTGATAGTCGTCCTTGGACCAATTACCTGCTTTATCGGTAAATTAATCTGAATATTGCTATACTTGGCAAATGTTTACACTTTGGGTACGAATACTCGCTGCTTTTAATTCCTTAGATTTTCTTCTGAACACTTCCACTCCGTGAAGCCAAACATATTTGATTTTGGTTCTGCGATCCAGCCGCGTCGGACCTAAAGTACTGTTTTCGGTACCTACATTTGAGTTTAGTGTTTCGCACTTTTTCCTTTCGACTCTCTCTAATCTTCAACCCGAATATTATTTATGATAGAAGTAATCGTGAATGACCTCATTTCCTGTTGTCTCCATGTCCTTCAACTCCAATCTCACCCACATCTCGCTTGGCGGCTGCATCGGGACTAGTGCGAAATTCGGTCCTTCGCCTGAATGTCAACAATGCCAGTACGCCCGCCAGAAGGTTCTCATGCACAAATCAACACCAGAGAAAAAGTTGTTCCAGTCAGGAAGCTTTCTTTTGCGTCTCCATCAACAGCAAATACGTACACCAGAACACAAAGTGATATCGTACTCCTTACAATCGAAGCCATCTGATCGCCGGGGTTCCTCGCCACATTCCAACAAAATCCATGTCCACAGCCTTGCAAGCCCAGACTGACTGATACTCCAGAATCCTCTGCTAGAGACTCGAATACGACTGCAACTATAAACCTGCTTCCTGCAGCCACCGCATTTCCCCATCTTACCTCCACGCCTCAGAAAAATGTCGTACCTAGCTGCCATCGACGAGATGGGCCTAGCAGGATTCATCAGATCCATCCTTTACCCAACCGCCGTCTCCATAGAGCCAGGATTCCACAGCACATTTATCGAGCTCTTCCCACCACAAGCAATTTTCGACATCCAGGTTCCTTCGACGACAGATCTAGCGGGAGCGATCCGCGATCCGACGATGCTCCGTTTGTCGCGGATTGAATTGATGCAGACAAATATTGCAAATGGACAGAATTTGGAGCAGATCCGGGCCTTTCTTGATGGCAGTGATAGAATCACAGAGAGATATATTCGGCGGGGTCTGAAGAAAAGGTCGAACAGAGTTCTGGCTGAGGAGGCTCATGCTGCTTATGCTGAGGATCAAGGAAAGGCGAGGGATCGGGTTTAGGTTTATATCTCACACTCAAAATCACCTGGTTAGGGAGCAAGGATGAATCAAGCTAGAATTAGACTGGGAGCCGATATTGAAGGGGTTACGCTATACGCTTTTGCGTGGAGGTGCCTGAAGGTATCTAGGGCAGCTGGAGGGCCTTCTGGGGGATTGGAGTTGCTCAGCAATATGTATAGTAGACTAACTATTCTGGGCTTCAAATCAGGTTAGATTTGCAAAATCATATATTGTACTGGAACAGTTTGCACTAGAATTTGTAAAAATGAAGCAAGCTATGGATTCACACATATGAACCCATTTGTAAATGAAGATCCCCCCCTTTGATTAAATGCCTGTTATCGCTTTCGCAGCTGTGTTTACCACGAGAAAGATCTCAGTATGCTTGACTGGTAACCTGCAAGAAGGTGAAAGTAAGCTTTTCTATTTCCGTTTCTGCGCTATGTTGCCGCTATTCACCACTTTCGATTTGAGTTAATTGTCTTTAGCCAAGTCTGTTTGACTAGCGTGAGCGTTTTTATGAGGGTCAACAACATACACGGGCCAACTTTGCTTAATATTATTTTTGGGTAAGCAAACCACATCCAGACAGCATTTCAGCTTCAATCAACGAGAATATCGTCTCCACAGTCTATGATCAACGCACCAAATACTTCCTTTCAAAACGCCGCACTCTCTTCCTTCACAATTAACGCAAAGAAGCTGAAATTCTTCAACCTCGATTCTTCGTCACCCTTCGACTAAAGAGACCGGATTTATCGTCATCACTCTTGTCTTCAGAGACACATCAAGCTCTACTTCCTCACGAAGCGCTTCAACCAGCTGTTCAAGCCATCAATCTATTGCATCGCAAACTCCAACACCTCGAAACAAGATGTCTTCCTCCCTGGCAGCTAGCGCGTCGCCAGTTGCCAGCTCACCTTCCACCTCAAGCGATACTCCCGCAGAGCCAGACTTCCACAGCGTCTTCATCGATCTCTTCCCACCTCAAGCTCCTTTCGAAGTCGAGTCTTCTACACTTGATATATTGAATATTCCCACTGGTGTGAGTGCTGCCATGAACGCTAGGCTCACCGCAATTCATAACATGCTCGCCAACATGGCAACTGAACGGGAAAGTATGAGAGCCGAAATGGAAGCTATGAACAAAGCGAGGCTGACAGCGATGGCTGATTTACATCAAAACCTTAGAGCTGGTGTACGAGGCCTCGAGGATCTAGCTCAAGACGACCGAGTCAAACTTCAATTCCACTTTGATGAGATTCGAAGACACCACGACGACAATCAGCGCAGGTTGGATGAGAATGCATGAATAAATGATATCTGTCAACGAGAGATGGGTACTCGACACAAGATCTGAAGGAGTTGAATCTGCGATGCCGTGAAGCTTTGGTTGCAGCTGTCGCCAGGAACTCACGACATTGTTGGTGCTGAGCTGCGATGCGGGTGGGGTAGAATTTGAGTAGAGATTTGGGATTGGAGTTATGGCTCTCGAAAATACCAAGGACAGAGCGAATGGAATATGATGATGGGGAATTTCTCTCGAGCTGTTCTAGGGACCTTTCAAAGCTCGATTTCGGGGGAGATTGCGGTGAAGTGGCACGAAGCCAAAGTCTCGAATGCGAAGTCTGTTATCGAGAAATCTCACGCAAAGGCGCAGTGAGATAATTGGTTGAGAATCCTAAGCACGACTGTGTCTATCCTTTAAAGTCCCTCGCATGATCAGCATTGATATTTCAAATCGAATCCTCGCCATGAGCGCGAGTGCCGCTTTGTATTCTTTAAAGTTCCAAAATGATTTGCTGCTTAGTTTGTTTCCAATTCCTTGCTGGCCTCACCTTATCTGAATCTAAGTCGACTTTAGGTCAGACCCAACCTGACTCTAATCCAGCTCGAAAATAGCAGACTCAATTCAAATCACCTGATTTCGACTCGACTTAAAGTTGGCTCAGAACCATTAAGGTACATCAATCACGCTATATCGAGAATCTACGATTTAGATTCAAGACATAAGCGTCTAGCTCCACTAAATTTATCGAATCACTCTCAAGGAATTGCGAAATCATTCCCTGCGCAATCAAAAGGGGTCTATAGATAAGTCCCGCTCCTGCGACCTCATAATTCGATTAAATCGTGCTTCATTTTAAAAGGTCAGTTACTTTCTCTTGTTCCCATCCTGATAAAATCTGAGAATTGCCTGTAGAGCACCTTTCTCTTTCATGTATAGCTAGGTATCCGTGCTCTCTACTGATCTTGTCTGAGTGCTTCTCTACTGATCTTGTCTGAGTGCTTCTCTACTGATCTTGTCTGAGTGCTTCTCTACTAAGCTTATTGCCGCTCACAGAATCTTTACAGACTCTACTCAACCGTTACACGGATTGCGAGTTATACGTACGTTCGCGCCTTATTATCCCGCGGTAAAGGCTAACTTTCGTAGGTTAGACCATTTACTTTTCTCGATCGTATTCCTGAGATCTCAACAAAGTCAATCATACGAGCCTGAAACCGCTCGTTGCTGCGTCTTGAAATACCCATCCAGATTCCCATCAAACTCAAGTTCTTCTCGACCTATTGGCAGTAACTATCTAACTGCCACTGTATACTTTGATCAACAGAGTCTGTATCCGTATTTCTATGTGTCTCGCCATAAGTCAAGACCAAATGTCAGACCGCGCCTGAAGAATGGATGGCTATTTTATCTTACGAAGTACGATGAAGATGGTAATACCAAAGGGCAGAAGAAGGAAAAGGAGGGCAGTGTTGGCAGGGGAAAGTCACTGGCAAAGAAGGCGAAGGCATTGGCGTCGCGGATCTTTCGGCGACGGAGCAATGACGAGCCCGAACGATAATTTCTTTCAGGAAAGTGATTCTTTAGCTCACGGAAACGAGATGCTTGAGAAAATGAGCTTCACTGGTAACACGATATTCTTTTATAGTTAGGTAATCCTGCAACTTTCTTTCCAAAGCTCACAAAGAAACTGTAATGCAGTCTCAAATACATTTTCTACCTTCTCAAAAGATTCTACCAAGCTACTCTGTGACCAGAAACCAGCGACAAAGTCAGGCCAGCACTACCAAACACCGGACCAGAAGAAGTATCCAGGACTGCCTTTGTCATGCAAGGCAGGAGCTGGATTGGAGAGGAGCTTCATCGCTACAGTTCTCGGTTGATACAGTCCTCTAATCAATGCGCGTTCTAGTCACTTCCGCAGGCTAAATTTCAACCTGACCTGGAAGTCCGTCCCTTCTGTAATACCTTATTGAGATATGAACAAGTATGAGAGGGGAACAGGCTAAATGGATCGTGGAAAGTTTTGGAAAAGATTGGAGTCGCGGTTAGGGAATATGTTCACGAAGATAGTTACATGCAAGATAAGATGTCTGGGAAGACGGATTTTATTGCATGACAAAGTTCGTAGTTTTGGGCAATATATGAGAAAGATTATTCCCATCGAAGTGTAACAGCAGAGAGCATGCCAAGGTGCAACATACCATACAATTAGTGATAGAGCAGGTTTTTTTCGAGTATGGAGAGTCTCCAAATTCACAATAATTCAGTACAGAGAATGATTATGGAGTACAATAATCTCAATTTGGAAATCACGGAGAAGAGATAAAGCAAGCTGTATGTCTGCCCAAATTGCATGTTTTCATATCTGCCACCTTTCAAACTTGTCTCAGCAGTAATCAGAACAAAGGCTTTGATGGTTAAAAATACAGGTACAGCCCAAATGACCTCTTGGTTTTCCGCCGCAGCTTTCTGAGACAGTTTGCTACGATAGTTTGCCTATCGCGGATAGTTACTGCAGATGATTGTAGGCCAGGCTAGAATTTCCTCCATATCCGTGTTGGCGCTAAGGCAAGGAAGAGAAAGGTGGCAATCAGGAAGTGGATTTCCGCCGCAACACTAGGCAGCGTCTCCCATCCTTGCCGACCACCACTTCTTTTGAAGTCACACAGAACAGCCTCGTCCCTGGAATATTTTCGAATACAAATTCTATCCCGAAAACACACTTTCAGAACAATATCCGATCTTGACAACTCTTCAACACCAGCACACAATTACCTCGACGCATCTCGTCACAGATGTCTTACAGCATGTGCAATCACTACCTTCCTGTCATCACCGCAGACCAAGACAGAAATATATCGTCGAAGTGCCCAAAGACAGCAGAGGACTTATGTCTTCCAAGCTGCGAGTTATTCCCACCTCAGCCCATCTTCGAGTATTGCTCTAGACCCAATCCATTGCCGCGATTCCTCAATAATGCGCTCCTTGGTATTCAAAAGCGCAAGCCTAAGGATGGTAACTGGGTACCCAAGATATTGGCTGCAGCTTGTGTTGCGGAGCAAACTTCCCCACAGAAGTCCTCCCGTCCAGCCTCCGAATGGTATCCACCCCCTCCGCCCAACCCCACTTCGTTACTCGGTGACTATCTATCCATAACGTCTATGGAACCATTACTTCCTGCTCTGAACTCCGAGGCCCACCCAAACCATCGCTTCTCAAGCTTCGCATGTCCAAGTAGGTTCCCAATATCGTGGAAACTCTTAACGCTGATTTATGCTAACGATGTTCATTATCAGCAAGACTTACGCCGCTTATAGGCCTTGAGGCTAACAATGGATCCGAAGATGACGAGGAAGGACCATGCGAAGAAGACTTTGAGAAATCATCCCGACAAAAAATACAAGCTGCCGAACTTCAACGGGAGATCGATACCTATGGAAAGGGACAAGACTGGGATGAGAAGGAAGAGGAAGCTAGGAATCACTGGGATGCGCTTGATGACGGTAGATCCTTTCATGGAAAACCTTGGGGAAATCTGCAAGAGGGACAGGCTTGAGTAGTGAGCAAGCTCAAGGATGGTTGATCTCCCGTGGAATTGTCTTTTTTTTTTTTTCTGAAGTTTTGATATTGCGAAGTCACTGAGAGTGTTACATTTCGTAGGGGTGTAACCCTATAGAAATAGTTAAATGGATAGATCAGGAATCTTGGTTTGGGAATGTAGAAAGCATAAGACAGAGCGTAGATCCTTCTTGAAGGACTGTGAAATGCATTCCAATTTGTCTCATCAAGCATATTGACACTGACTGCTTGCATCAATCATCAGCATCCTTATTTACAGTTGCTCTCCACTTGGAAGTAGATATCTCCTCTTATTCAAAAAGGTACCTTTTTTAGTATTCTTAATTTTGCTCGCGCCAATCCTTTTTGCCACCTCGACTGTTTAGAGGATCCTCAGAAATGCACCGCTTTACCTAAACCTTAATGACTCTCATCGCTATTCCCAGAGTTCTCCACATCTGTATCAGCAACTTAGTATATCAGTGTATAGATCGTTAGCTGGCCGAGAATTATGGCTACCTCTTCATGCTTAAGAGAAAGTAGAAACTCCATGCAGACCTCCAAGCATACTGACATGCCGGGGAGAGTCGTAGTCCCGGGTTGAAAGCTAGTATTTCTCACCATACTCCGAGTTATCCGGATCCAGCAGATGATCTTGAAAATTGATTCTGCAAATGGCAATGGCCACTTCTAGCATGCATTTATTCGGAAGTGGGGATTATAAGTCACGTGAGTAGCGGTGTTAGTGGGGCGATCCTGGTTTGTTTTGTTTCTCTCGCTTCACTTTTCAACGACAACCATCAGTCTTGAGCAGCCATAATTGTGATTTCGTGCTCAGAACGCTTACAGGTAGCAAGTTTGCGTAGAGCCTATGGTCGAGATAGCGCAATTTCTAAAGTGTATGCTCCTTCAACGAAGCCAAAAATTTCGACCTGGTAAGTTCGAGCATGAATGAGTTCTGGATATTGACACTTGATGATTGTACTTAAATCTGCCTTTCTGGGACGTCAATACTGCTTTACATTGGGAAATAATAGGGTATAGCTTGGTGAAGCGATATTGGGGAACATTAGTAGAGCACAGGAGACGTAGGTGACTTGGAATCAATACTTTGATGAAACAGATACGCATATGTGACTTATTGGCAAGCACGGCTGAGCCATGCCCTGTCGTTAGTTTATTATCTAATATATAATATAAAATATTTATAAATATATAATACGATGATCTATACTTGTGGAGTGAATCTAATACATTTTATGAACAGGAAACGACGCTAGATATAACGAGTTCTGACTGTTCACAATGTACCAGAATATGACTCATTTCCGCAAAATTCGCGCAAAACACCTTTTTCTGAAGAGATCTGGCTTAGGAGGTAGTCATTGAGCCCACTTTAGCTATCTTATAGTACAGCCTATCCAGTGTTGTGCTTGACTAAGCGGAGGAGTTTCTTGATATCTAAACCAGTAATCTCGAGTATGAGCGCGATGTTTCAAGGAGATGACTTCGGACTCTAGAATATACTTGATTACTATTCATGAGTCCTCGTGTAATATCTAATGATTCGCACGCCTCGTGACAACGAGAGACCTGAGTGTTTAATTTTCGTCTCGACGATAGCCATCAATCGGGAATCTAGGTAAGTGCGAGTCTGTCTTGAAGTCTCACAATACGTAGAATCTCAAGTGAATTCACCATGCTCGGGAGGGCGCAGACAGCCTCGTCATCTCCATTGGCAAGGCTGCGGGCCTGCAACATCTCAGCCCCCCAAATTGATTCACGGAATAGCAAGACCAGCGTGCGCCGCTCGCTTAATCTGGCCCCCACCATATCTACTTTCAAAACATTCCCGACAAGAATACTCTCGACACCACAACGCAACTTTCGATCTTCGAACAATCTTTCGTAAAACGAAAACTTCGACTATTCACGTTAACTTACTCAATCACGTCACCCTTTCAAGAAAGCAGAAACAAACACGAAGCAACTCTCACGAGATCAACTTCGCCATCACCGGCCTTCAAGACCAAAACACGAAAAAGATCATGTCTTCCCCACAAGTACCTTGCCATGAGTAACCCAAACGTCCCATTCAATATCGTCGGTGGAAACTGGTCATCTTCCTCCTCTGATAGTTCCATTCTGTCGAGTCCCCCGGGATCTGACGTACCGAATGCCACTGCTACGGCCCCGAGCGTTCTCGGACAAGACTCGAATAATCAAAACACACATGGCGTCACACCCTCGCTCTTTGAAAGGTTCGGTGCGCAGAATCCCATGCCACCTCGCGTTCAATCACTTGCCGACTATTTTGCGCAAAACGGCCAAAACCCTACAACCTCAAACACGCAAGCTCCACAAACCTCGACCACCTCCCAAATCGCTGCTTCAAACTCCTCGATTCCTGGTCTGCAAAACTATACCGTACCTGGTGTCATAAATGGGTTTGGACAGAGTGCACATGCCCCTGGTACCATTAACCCCGGTTCATCGAACTCCCTAACGCCCAATATGCCAATCCTTCCCTCAATTGGTACATCCAATCCCCTTACGCTCACACCGTCTGCGTCTACTCAGTATACTCCGAGTCGCAGCAACGTCTTTGGGAATACTGATCGCAACAAGATGAAGCAGAACATGCGTGCCCAACTCCAGGCAAGTACCAATGCCCAACTGAACAATGTACCTACTGCTCAGCTTGCCAATTTCAACACGTCGCATGGTCAGATGAGTGAGGTACTAATCATGCTTGAGAAGCAGATAAGCGAGGGAATGGACAAAATGGGTGCGATTGACGGTTTTGCCAAGGAGCCAACAACATTCATTCCACAATGCGTTGATGCTATTCTTCATTTCAAGGGACAAGTTCGCGAAGCAGTCTTGATGTTATCTCGACAGAATGTCAATCTCGATGATCATAACTACGTCAGAGACTCTGCACTTAAGATCGTCGACTTGCAACGAGCAGTCTCTAGCGAAAACATCCGCAACACTGTGAGCAATGAAATTATCCAGCAGATGAAGGATGTTTGCAAGAGCACAGGCTTCCAGTGTTCGGAGGTCGAGTTTATCCCAAAACTCTTTAGAGCTGCTGAAAGCCTGAAGCAGGAGAGAGATTCTGCCATCGTTCTCAAGGATGCTCAGGCAAAGAGACTCGATTCTCTTCAAGGTGGAACAATCAATCAACAGAACGCTTCCGCAAGCCAAAGTGCGAGAATACTTCAGCTTGAATCTGCAAACAAGGTTCTGCAAGATGCTGCGGTCCAACAAAGCCAACACGTCACCGCGCTCGAGAAGATGGTGAGCACCAAGGATGTTGAGATATCAAAGCTGAATGCGAGTCTTGAAATCCACAAGATTCAAGAGAGGAAGATGGAGGCGACTATGCAGACGCTCAATAAGAATGTTGAGCACCACAAGGACCAGGCGAAGAGATCTGGAGATTCTTACGAGGAACTTACCAAGTCCTCTAGCAAGGCTCGTCTAAGAATCGAGAAATTGAAGGAGAGCGAGAAGACGTTGAAGAACCAACTGAAGCAGCAGTACAAAGGTAAGTGAATGTTTGTTCAAAGATCCAAAATGTTCTTCCGGTGCTAATTCATCCCTAGCTGGCGTCGTACACGACACCAGTGATCGCCCATACGAGGAGGAGCTGGCCAAAGCTATCGCTGCGACCGATAGCAAAAAGTGCTTTACATCCCCAATCGATTACATCTCCGCCTCAGCGCAGAAAATCCTCGATCAAAACTTTAAATTGTATAATCAGTGGGAGGATCTGGAGGAGGCCAAGCTTCGTCTGAGGGAGTACAAGGCGGACGAGGAGAAAGCCGTTGCTCTTATCATTGCCCATGACCTTCCCGCCAGCAAAGACTACATACTCGAGTCTGCGAAGCTGATCAACAATTTGACAAGCGAATCCGAGGTCCTCAAGGAGCAGGTTGTTGTGGCTACAAGCGAGAGAGTGGAGGAGTTGAAGAAGACGTTGGAGACTCGAGATGCGCAGATCCGCAACATCCATAGGCCATTCAAGGCCGCCACACGGCAAGCTAAGAATGAGATGGGAGTCGCGATGATGTTGAATCCCGTCCGAGGTGGTAACCTCATGCTTGAGGGTAGGACTGCTGCTCGGCCTTGCGGAGAGTGCATCGTCCTAGAGAAGATGGACGAGTTCAGACGTGTGAAAGAGGCGGAGAGAGAGGCCCGCCGTCGTCAGCTTGATGCTATGATCATGGCTGATAGCACCAAGCCCCCAGGGATGAGGGTAGACTCGGAAGAGGAAGAGGACGACAAGGAGGAGGAGGAGGAGGAGGAGGAGCAGGAGCGAGAAGTCCTGTTGATCAAGAATCGTCAGCGATCCAAAATGGCACCAGCGGCAAACTCGAGCTTCAAGAGAAAGCGCGCCGGGGATGAAGACTCGGCTCCAGAAGTCGACAGCAGCACTAAGCGCGTCAAGTCAAGTGACGCTTCCTCAGTCCCAATGCAGCTAACTAATAGAGATTTATCATTAGCTGATGCTAGTATCAATCCCCTTGGTGCTGCGAAATCTGGAGCTAGATCAGGCTTCTTTGCAAAGATATCTAGGGATGGATGGAGCCTCCCTAGATGGTTCCGCAGACGAGGATAGTCTGTGATAGGGTTGGTTTCTGTACGATACTTGGGGGGATTTGTTATTTTCTTTTCTCATCTCAATGTTTTCCCTTTGTTCTAGGGGTTAGAAGCTGGACCTCTTATCATATCTAACGGATGTATTGGTTCAGCTGGTCCATTGATTCTGCGCTTTTCCGACTCATGGTCGATGACATGTGGCTATGTTCACCTTTCTATTAATTCCTTGACTCTCTTCATGGTTAGTTTCTTTGTGCACGGGTGTGTATTATTTCTCAATTCACAAGGCGGTGGGCTGGAATTTGGGATATCGATCTTTCATGGCCCTGAAGGGGTAGTACACCAGGTGCCGCGTTGTTCTTTTTTGCTCTCAATGATAAATTCTGAGAGTACGGGGGTTTTCTAGCATTCGTACTGAATTAGGCTGGGAGGATTCTTCTTCATGGACAGAAACAGAGTTTTAGCTCGGGCTTTCGGCGAGTACTGGCGTGTTCGGGGCACGCGGTACGTTGTCGTGGAAGCTAGCTAGACTTTGGATCTGAGGAATGAAGAAGAATCAACAATATGAACTTCAAGTTGTGATGCGTGATGTGACTATATTTCCTGAAGCAATTTGCAATAGCTACTTCATTCGATGATCATTTGCTCTTCATGAAAGTGTCTCTAATTTAGTCTATTGGCTATGTTGACCTATTTCGAGGCATGACTTGGTTCCAGAAGCCACTGCTTCGCTATGAGATTATACGTTCACCGAAGGCGATATTGGTTCATTGAAATTCATGAAGTTTCCAGCCACTAACAGTTTTAAGCAGATGTAGCGCACGTCCGAGGAGGGTCAATTTGAATATATTTAAGGGGAGGGGCGATAGAGAGCAACGATACGTGAGACTAGACTTGACAAGAGAGATGGAGAGGAGGCATAGGGATACAGAGTGAAGTTCCGATGGTAGTGAGCAATAAGTTAAGCTAAAAGGATGAAAAAAACCAGAGCTTACTTGGTAAAGGAGGACCTGGCTCAGTAGTGACGATTGATTTGTAGCTGCTCAATAGAAGGCATACATGACTGGAAAGGATGGAGACGAGGTGCAACATCGCAGAGGAATGGAAAAGCTAAAGGAAGCGTGGGAATAGAGTGCAATATACAAGAAGCTGGAAGCTAAGAATGTTAATTGGCCAAAGATGAAAAGGTGGAGGAGCATTATATCTGCTGAGATCAAGAAAGACCTTCTCGCAATCTTGATCATAATACAACAGAACTTCTAAGGCCACTAGGTGGTTTTAAACTAGAGCTTATGACGGATTGTGTAAATGCATGGCGCAGCTTTCAGAGATTTTCCGTGGTTGACTGGTGTCAACTACCGTATTTCGAAGATGACAAAGCAGAAAATGTTCCTGCCTGAGAGACCTACCGGACCAGCTTTGTGGCTGTGCTGCTCAACGCGAGCTGCATTACTGTTCAGTTGCGGAGTATGGGGCCTTGGAAGAGCCGACATGCGTATCCATAGTAACTTACCTTAGTAGTAACTTCTAGAATTGCATAAACTCATGCAGTCCTGAAACAGAAAATCAAATCCTCTCGTGAAACAATAATAAGTGGACTAGCAATGTGACTACGTAAATCATAACCAATCGAGATTTCCAATTCCCCCAATTATCATTTCGGGCACATCTTCATATTGTTGCGCTAATTATCTAGTTGGCATATCTAGTCGCCAAACAATTCTAAATCCTCTGTCCCGGAAATGGCAATTCAATGTAGGTTGAATACATGTGCTTCTTTAATTTTGAGGAAGAAACCTTGTAATTATCTGCAGACTCTCGGACTTGCTTGGTTATCTTTTGAGAAAGAGCTCATTGATTCTCATCTTGCCAAATATGACGAATGAGACATGTGTGGACTCAAGAGCTTTCACGACATAATAAGAGCTCCGCCACCTCATAAGTCCAGGCCTCCACCATAGCATAGCATTCTTTTTGAATTTAATATTACCCCTGATTTGACATCGGCGATCTGTATTCATGAAAACAAATACTCAAAACCACTACTTTCACCTTCTGGCAAATTCACCATTCATAAAATTTGCCTGGCGTGGATGGCGTTGGCGTTAACGTAGCGTGTAAACATCGCTTAAGCTCTGTCTGCCCCACATCGACTCTATCCACAATACGAAAACTCTTCCTATTGTTTCCTGACAACGCATCTAAGTTCAACGTAGATTCTTCAAAAATCTCCACAATCCAAATCTCTTTCCAAAATCACACAACTCCAGATAAATCACAAATACATCTATAACAGACACTCATACTGTCATATAAGATGTCGAGCACTACTCCCTCTGCCGATTGCATGCTCCCGAGGTGCAAGACGGCCAAGAGCAATAACATCACATACAGGAAGATGCAGGAGGAGGAGAAGGCGAAGCACGAGGGTGCCATGGAGGCACAGAAGAAAGCCCACGAGGTGGAGATCCGACGATTCAAAGATCGGTTGGAACATGCTCGTGCAGGACAGTTCGGCACCTACGGGGAGGACTTTGAACAGAAGGGACTGATCGCAAGACAGTAAGTATTGATCAACGCTTTTCCTCCCCTGCTAATGATCGGTTGACGCACTCATTTGACCACGTCTCCTTTGCACACAAAACCTCCATTCTAGCATTTTCTGACTACATCTCTCCCGTAGGTTGAAGGAGTTCCAGACCTTGAAGAGTTTCTGCAAGGAGCACCATGACGGCATCACGCCGGGCATTGTTGCAGAGCTTGCCAGAACCAAGAATGAGCTTTCTGAAGCCAAAGCTGAAGTCGAAAGAGTCACATACCAGAAGAAGGTGCAAGTCGAGAACGTCAAGCAGGCTAAGGCAAAGATTGAGGATCTCGAGAGAGAAGTTTACGCAGCCGGCGTGCGCGAGAGTGAGCTCATGAGAGAAGGTAAACAACAGTGGACAGAGCTTCAGAATGTCCGGCAAGAGGCTTTGGGCCGTCTGAGCAACGGTGAAGACATTTTGACCTCCCTTCGCGGCGAACTCACCACTGCCAACATGAATGTAACGTCCCTCATGAACGAGCTAGGAGTAGTGCGAGTTCAGTTGAACGAAGCTCTGGAGGTTGTGAGCAGCACCAAGAGTACGTTGGTTGATGTTCGCGCCGAGCTCGTTACTTCCAATGGTCAAGTCAAGGTCCTCAAGGATGATCTCGAGAAAGTGCAAACACAATTGAGCGAGGCTTCAGAGATTCTTAGCAGCAGTGCGCGTACATTGGCCGATACTCGCGCCGAAGCCACTACTGCTAATTTTCTTGCGGAGTCTCTCAAGGGCGATCTCGAGAACGTAAAGGCGCAGTTGAGTGAGGCTTCAGAGAGTCTAAGCAGCAGTGCGCGTACATTGGCCGAAACTCGTGCCGAAGCCACTACTGCCATTGCTCTTGCCGACTCTCTTCAGCACAATCTTAAGCAAGCACTTAGAGATCTGGCTGGTATGTTCAAATCCTCTATCCAATTATTATCTTCCCTGTTTGATTGAAACTGACAGCCTTTAAAGAAACCAAGAAAGTAGAGGATGATCTGCGCAAGAAGCTTGACGAGGCCTCGAAGACAGCAATTTCCACCAAAGTACCAACTCCTAACCATGTCGATGCTAGTTCCCTTACAGCTGAGCTTGAGCAACAGGAATCAGAGCTTGCTGGTATGTTCCAGATAACCTCCAACTCTTCTCGTAAAATGAATTCTAACAAGATACTAGAGAGCAAGACAGCAGAGGGAGAGTTGCGCGAGAAGCTTCTTGATGCTTCAAAGCTAGGAATTCATGCTGAAACACCCACCTCCGAATCACATACCACACCCACTTCCGAGACCGTCGATGCTGCGACCCAAACCGAATCCACAAATCCCATCGTACCTGATATTGAGTCCGAGAAGCCGGCATCAACCCCTTCCTTGAAAATCACATCACCTGCCGGACGCTCTACGAAAGTCACCATTGGAATCGATGCGGCCGCGATCGACGAAGTATTCAAGACTGTCGTGAGCTTGGAGACAAAGGTGAAGACTCTGTCAGGAACTGTCAAGTACTACCAGAAGGAGAAAGCTGTCGAGTTTGCCAAGAAGAAGGCCTACGCCCACGCCATCTACACAGGCCAAGAAACAACGCCTCTCGTTTACAACAGGTCCGAATGGACCGGAAGCTCTCTCGCTCTCGTTGGAAAGACCAACTGGCTCAGAATGCAGCTTATGAACCAGAAGACTGCTGTCGTTCAGGAGAAGATTGACTTGGCCTCGCCAGCTGAGCCCGGAGCTCGTCGTGCACGCGGTGGTAGGAGAGGAAAGAATGCAAAGGGCAAGCAAGAAACGAAGGCCGCAGAGAAGGATGCGAAGAAAGGAAAGGAGGCTGACAAGGATGAGCTTTTTGAGGAGTCTGAGTGTGAGAGCATCATTCCTCGTGTCATCAAGCCATACCGAAGCTTTCTTGAGGAGCATAAGTCGACAGTCAGCAACACCTTTGATACCCAGAAGGCAGTAGAGCTGCGTCGTTACAGGATGGCTAAGGGCGTGGATGCCGAGTCGATGAGTGCGCGAACAAACCTTCCCAAATCTCGAGCGAACGTCTGCTCCATTGACTGCAAAAATCACTCTTCTGCGAATGGTCCTACCACTGCTACTGCTATGTCTGGTCTCATCATCACCGCCATGGTTCCTACCCTCCCAGCAGCTCCCATCATCGAACCTACACCTGCTCCAACACCACCATCTTGGTCGTTCAGCTCTATCTTGGGCTTTCTGATTGGTTGGTAGTTGAGTGACGAAACTCATGTGAATTTATCTGTACGATTATGCAAATTGGGCCGAAGTGGCAACTCAATGTGGAAAAGAGCGTTTGTGATATTGACAAGGAATCGACTTCGACTCGATCATTGGAACTGGAGGTGCTCACTTTATCAGCGCACGTGATGCTGTTGCTTTCAACGGAGATGATCTTCGATGTGATTCGTGAGACGGATCGAATCCGCTCCGAATGTACCGACGTCACCTCTACGTATAGCTGGTAGGATTTGTGGTGGAAATGGTTGGGCTTTCTAGATCTGGTAGATAGATTAGAGGTTGAAGAATTAGATATCTGAACTTGAAATACTCCGTGACTTGCGTGAAATCGTCTCTGATGATTTCTCTGATTGTCTGCTTGTGCCTGGTTGTGGTTCTGTGAAGATACAAACACATTATTTTCTTCCATAGGAGGTTGCTACTGTCAGATACAAGTGGATAGTTGTGACGAAGCTAGTTTCATCTTAACAAGGAGTACTAACGTAGTGCTTTACAGACAGATTACTCTTGATCAAGAGTCATAAAAAAGTTTTCGGATTTTACTTTGGTTACTAGATTAATCGCCAGAATCCATTTCTCGAATTACTATTTTCGAAAGCCGAGGTGGCTGAATCGGGCTCTTCCAGTTGATATTAGTAAGGTACCCCCAGAATCCAGAACCTGCTGCCTGTTTGCTTTGGTTTTTGGTTTAGAAGTCTTCTCCTTCCCGGAACCTCAGCGTGTTCGAAAAGCCACCGACAAACTTGGTTCATCCCCGAAACTTCCACGTGCATTTATCCAGAAAGACACATCGCCGTTGTTTCTTACAGCTACAGCAGCTCTTGCATTACAAACTTTTTCAATCAGTGACTAGAAAGCATCTGTCAGCATTTTACTGGAGAAGTGTTGGTTGTTCTCCGCCACAGAGTTACGACGGGATTTCCCAAGCTGAAGGTCCGAGAAGTACAGAATCCCCCGGATTCTTATGCCAAAAGTAGGATATTTAGTAGGATATTTATCGTGGCTCGCAGATGCATGAACTTTACCATCCCTATCATATTGGTATGTGGGTGGCTTGTTGCACATGTTAGCGCGACCATTACTTCAAGTGCTGGGATGCACTGTCTCATCTCATAAAGTAATATAATCTGCCGTTCTTCGAGAACTCGATTGGGCGATGGGGTCGTATGCATCTCAAGTTGGACTACCTACTTGTGCGGAAAGGAGCCCCAGACGTTATGTACACCGTTTTGGCCTTCTAGCTGGATCCTAGTTCGTAATTAGCTGAACCTTATCTCTGCCAAGGATCGTGTGGTCTGTACACATCTTTAGCTTTGAAGTAATACCACTCATGCATGCTCGTTTGGGTCTGGTAGCAAGCTGGATATTGAACAATAAGCTGTGATACACATACCGGCCCCAGTCTTTCCCAGCTCTACATTATTCCAAGGGGGCGGCTCTGGAAAGTCCAAGTTACTGTAACGTGGAAGCTGGGAAGCTCCTGGTGGACAGTGTTCTATACTGGATAAGCCGCCTCAACGCAAGAGCAGGGAAGTCCTACTATCTGCTGATCCTTGCCCAGTGAAGTTTGGTATTCTCGAGGCATAAATCTACTAGAGGATATGGAGCATTTGGCTCTTACAACAAATTCCCATTACCTTTAAGCCTTCCTTAAGTTGCTGGTGTACCATATTGGGAGTATGCTGTCCACTCCTATAGCTTCGCACGAGTATTTGAAATCTTTCAAAAAGCTGACACATTATGCGTTACTAGCGGCACCAAACAATCAAAACGAGCAGTCAATCTGTATTTGTGAGTCTAAACTCTCTCTCGGACAGCAAGAAGTTTCAGATGCTGTCAGTCCTACGACCCTTAAGATCATTAAAAACAATTGTGTCCGATATTCAGCTTGCTTAGCATTTTTCCAAGGATTCTGCCTGGCCAGGAAAAGGTTGAGGAAGAGGATGGACTGCAAGTTTCCTCGTGGGCATTCTGCTCCAGTTCTGCAACACGCAGCAGGACACAGCGCATACCTCACGAATCTCGATCCTTGGACCAATGCTAGGTACTCAAGAGGACAAGTGTAAATCAATCATCTTCGTACTTCGAGAAAGCTCCCACGCCACGAACATGTAGTCATAGAACGTGAATATTGCTTCGGACCAGACATCGAATCTTGGGATAAAAAGAGAATAGTTCCAACCCACGAGAGATCGCTGATACAATAAATCGCTGATGCAGTAAGCCGCCGCTTGTATGTCTACAAGGCTTCAGCAATATTACTATAGGCGAAAAGCCTGCAAGATAGTTATTTTTGTTTATGGCTGGTGGAGGACGAAGTTGACCAAGGTATCTCTGCTTCTTTAGGACCAACTTGGGGAGGCTCAATCGCTCCTATTGGTGCAAAAGAAGACGGCCAAGGGCCAAATTTTGTGCCGGTATAGATGCGCCGAATGAAAAAGGTCTGACTGACGATGAAGAACAGCAGACATTCTTAACGATCTTGCCTAATAATAACAACCTTTGAGACCGAGAGGAGGTTTAAGTTGCCGCATCTGAGGCTTCCTGGCTCTTAATATTGATGAGCAGTGAGAGATTGTCAAAGTCTTCCCCTGAATCCCATGAATTGTTCTATAAAAAGGTAAATATAAAAGTATCAAATCGTCAAATCTGAACGCAGGAATAAAAAACAAAAAAAGAATCATATTCTTCTCACTGAACAGGGGAATGTCCGTACTGGGTTCTGGTAGAGCGGGGGGTTAACCCTTCTCTACCGTCACCGATCTGGATTCTGATTTCAAGTAACCTGCACGTCGTGTTGACCCATTACTGCACCGCCAACTCGGAAGTTGAAGGCTGGTCGGTGAGGGAATTGCTGTTATTTCGTTCCATGAATGCGATTGTGCCGTGTTTTAGCGAGGAACGGCTGAGGACTAGATTAGCTGGATACACGATCTTCCGCCTTCAAAGTAATCACTACTTACCAAATCGGGCTACAATGTTATACTGTCGAATGGCATAGTTAGGGGTTTCTTTTACTTTTTCTATTGCTTTAGATGTGAATAATGACTTTGATCATGGCTTGAACGAGAGTTTCACAAGACTTGCAGATGACGGGATCTATCTACAGAAGAAATTGAGCAATGTTGGCCGTCCCCTCCTGTAAAATGCTCCCTGCGAGAAAGTGAAGTAGAAGCAGAAAGCAGTCTCGGTCATTTCAAAAGAATCTTGGCTAGCATATTATTTTCAAAAATGCTGAGGACGAAGCTCTGTCAAGGGCGGGATTGCGAATACCGCAAGTTGCCAACGAAAAAATCAACTCTGTCTGGAGCCTCGTACTCTGCTGCTGTTGTCATCATAGAAATATTACAACGAAATCCGACGCTGAGAAGTCAGAAATGTGTGAGATTTTTAGTATGGAGCCTCACCAATGATCTAGAGCAGAGTTTCTTTAGAATTTCTGAAGACATGAAATTGGACTATTCTTAGGGACTTTTTAACAAATCCGCGCTGTAAATACTGGCCTGTTCCGCTGTTTTTCAACCAAAATCCTTTAGGCTTGCCTTATCGATTACCAAGAATTTGGCTATAAAATTCACATAGGTTTATACGGTGAGATTTTGGTCAAGTAATGTATCTCGAGAGCTTTGAACAGAGGGACTTGATGTTGGGAAAGAAAGATATGAACCTATTCTATGACATGCTTGTAAGTTAACCCGAGCACAAAGATATTAGACATTGCCTTGAATGGAAAAGACTTCGTGTAGAGATCCTAGATATAATCCGACACGGTAACATCTGTCAGGAAGTTGGTGTCCTCAATCAATGCTGGGATGCCGACTAATTATACTTCACAGCAAACCATCTTTAAAGTCAACAATAGTAGGCCCATGACAGATCTTCAAAGATTCCACTGACTTGAGATCCCCCTTCCGCAGGCTATTCTTTCACTCTTTCACCAGGATGAGAGGAACTGCATGTTTATTATCACGTGACTACTAAGAGGTTAGGCATTCACCAATTTTCAGGCAAGGAAGAGGAAATTAGGATAAAAAAATACATTCTGGAAAACCTCTGAGACTATAGAAATAAAGATAGATCATATATTGGATTTAAAAAGTGTTCATCGTGTACAATAGTAAAAGAGAAATAATTTTTCCATAACACGTGATATCGTCGCTTAGCATCAACAGCGACACCACGTTCACGTAGCCTTCAGCCAAGAAGCTACATCTTTCACCTTGATTGAGCGGACCTCGAAATAAATATTCCCAACTACGGATCTGCGCCCTTGAACTTGCGAGGTCCAATCAGTCAGCCATAACTTTTCCTCAAAACCTTTCTCGACACCACCTGTAAACTGACGTTAGGTTCCAATTCGGTGCAGTGGTATCCCTGAAGTAAATTGTGACTTCGAATACAACAGTGATTCTAAGTGGTCACTAAGCTCTATCGATTCCTGTTAACTATCAATAGGATGTCTAAAAGCCACGATAGCAATTTCATGCCAGGTATCGCGCGTGATGTCCTCGAAAACCCTGTCAAGCCAAAGGGCACCGGCATTATTAAGCTTCCACTTGATATTCCAAGTCCCTTTCTCTTGTCATTCTTGAAACTCAATCACAACAAGTCTCCGGCACCGCAAATGCCTTTCATGGTTCGCAAGAAAACTGTCGTAAGGCGCACCTTGGACGAGTTTGTTGGGAGTGTCTCATCCCATGGAAGAGGAGCCGTTCATTCTATTGATCCAGCTAAACTCTGCTTCTCAACACCAATGCAAGGTATGGCCACCGCCGACAGCTTCTCAAACATCACGAACCCAACTGCTTACGTTGGTCCCGATTACGGCCATCGAGACATCCTTGCCGCCTACCCACATCCGCTCACCCATTGCAGAAACAAGGAAGCCAAGGAAAAATGCTCTGCTTGTCTACTCCACGACTTCAAGATCTGCGAAACACGACTGAAGGAGACCAATATCAAGCTCGCTGACGCCAAACTTCTCACCGACTCCTAGACAAGCAAGATGGAGAAGTGCAATAAGAGAACCATGGAGTGGGAGGGCGAGTGAATCCTTTTGGCAAATCAGATGCATGAAAAAATCGAAATCTGAACCGTTGAACGCAGAGAGTTTGTCAATGAGCTTAATGCTGGAAAATAGGTGAACGGTAAATATGAATTGGAAATATATGACGAAGGAGCCGGGAGACACTGACAGCCTCAAGGCTCGCATACATCGGAAATTATCTGCACAAAAAGCTGCCGAGCCTGAGTTACCCAGCTTCCAGTCTCTTGTTGAACCTGTCGCATCGTCCTTGGTAGACTCCTCCTCAAACCCATTCCAAAGCCCCGCACATGGAATCTTGTTGAACCTTGTCTGCTATGCTTCAGTCCTTTTACGTTTGCTTCCATATCAGCCGACGTCTACCGCCTCACTGGAGCATAGATTCGGATCGGATTTGGACTTCTCACTCTTTGGCATGTGTTTTGCCTAGTAAGTTCTTACCAAGGAAGTGGCGAGCATGGAATTGCCCATTTGTGATTGAAGTATCTGTATCCCTGCTAACTGGCATGAACAAAGTGGCCCACGGTGGTGTGAATATTGCGCCAGCTCTTGACTCTTGTTCTGGACCTCTCCATCATCGGTGCTACATCTCATTCTATGTAGTGCTTTAAGTTCAAGTTCCTAGCCCGTCAATGCACTTCCTTACTAAACTCATACAAAGTATTATATCACTCTTCGAGAAAGACCCGTACTTACAGATCGTGAAAGCTCAGCCGGCCTGAGATTTCTGTATAATAGCGCGGGTTTTTACGGATTCGTCATTAGGAAAGTGACGTTAGTTCCAATACCTCTTGCAGTTGACTTTGCCGTTTTTAACGTCGAAATAATTGGTTTTGCTATTATCAAGCCTAACAATTCCACGTTGGTCAGGATTTCCTCCGGCTTATCAAGTTTTCGCCTTGGAGCGCTACTCTGTCTTTTATTTGCGCGAGTTAAATTGTCGACGCCACATAGCTTGGGCGAAACAGCGGCGCACCACGATCACGATTTTCACATATATTTATGCTACAAGGGTCAAAGGTGTCTAAGTCTATGCTAAACTCTATTACCAGGGCGGCTAATATTGCTAGCCTACTATCCTCATAATTTCAGGATTTGATGGAGCACTTCTAGGGCGTGATCAAGCTGCAGTATCAAGTATTTGGGGAGTCACTCCGATAATTGTCGGTGCTGAATTAGCCACAGCGAAAAATGCAGTTGCCGATGGAATCCGTTTTGATTTTATGAGCCTCCTTTCTCTTGGGCAGCTTGAAAGACCAGGTAAACTATCATATTGATGAACCGCTCGAGGAAATTGCACGATAAGCGTCCGCATGACAGGCAAAGGCATGGATTCGGAGTATCTGCAAGATTTCAGGAGGCTCTTCCTGGTTCAGTGAAGTCATTGGTGTTTGATAGAATGGGGACAAGATTGAAAACCAAGCTTTGTAAACTTTCTGCCGCGCTCGGACGTGTAGTCGACAAGACAACCCCGAATGAAAGCCTGAAATATTCTGCACTGTTTAACATCACTTGCCTGTTTTGAAGTCCTTGAGTGTCTTTGTATTTGTCGACTATCGTTTTGCGTTCTATACTCGATGTAGGCATGTCCTTCCAGTAGTCAACCACTATTGACAAAGCTTCCGGATCTCCACCACCCCACAGCATTTAGATTATAGCAATCCACCACAAACAATCTTTTATTAGAATCCAAATCTCTATAAACTATCCTCTTTGCTTTCAGTTCCCTCTCCCCTTGATCGATCCCGCCCATTTCCTATCTGCCAAGGCATTCGAAGGAGCAAATCACATGACTTTCGCTTGTTCGACTTGGAAAGTCAACAAAGCTAAACCCCTGCAGTTATTCAAAGCTGCCTGGAGTTGTCAGACAATGCGATCAATTAAAGAGAGATGACAAGAAACCTATTTCCTTTCGCTTCGACATATCGGATCAAATTCTTCCTCGGAGGTACTTGGTGGTATCTTAGTTACTGGACCTCCTACCTATTGTCCCAGTCAATCCACGCTAGTGATAAGCGAGCCCCTCCTCCCATATATCCTAACATCAAGATGCCTATCAAGCAATTTTATCTACCTTCAATCTCGGCATCAACTCTTTGGCATCAGAAAAATACGTCCGCACAAAAAAGACAGGTATCCCGCTTGATTCTTTACTTACATTTCCTACGATCACATCGACGGAAAATCAAACACCTACATAGCCAAGATGTCTTACTTCGAAGAAGATGCAGATGCCTTCCTTCAGGAGATGTTGGAAGCGAGCGCGAACGTAGTCGACACATTCAGAGATCCGGCAGACTCTCCCGATGACTGGAGTGGTGCGATTTTGGGTCTTACTGCTGCAGAGTTGAGCTACTTGAATGGAGCGGATGATGATGGGAATGACTCCGACAGTCTTTCGCGGAGACTAGGTGGTAATGATGGCGCTATTGTCGCCGCTCAGGAGTTCGACGAAATCGGGAAAGACTCAGCAGAAGAGAAGGAGAATGACAAGCAGGGAGAGGAAGTAGAGGAGAACATGGACCTCAACGAAGAAGATACCAGCCAGACACTTACCACAAACCAGGCGTGGCCGAGCAGAATTCAGGATCTGCCACACGAAGATGCCATCCTAGTCGAAATCCAAACTCTCATGATCATCGCAAGTGGAAACTATGATAAGCTACAAGGACAAGCTGACGACCTCCAAATCCTGCTCAACAATGCATCTGGTACCAACGGACAGCTCATGGCGGAAATCGATCGATTGAACTCTCTAGTCAAGCCGTTGAATGATCAGCTCGATACAAAACAAAAGTTGATCGAGGACTTGCAGAAGGAGGTTCAGCAACTAACAGCCTCGGAAAATCATTGGAAGAAAGAGGCCGGACAGCTTGAAAGTAAGCTTCGCGACGCCAACAGCAGGATCGAGAAGATCGAAGGACTGTTCAGTAACTCCACATCAACGATCGCCACCGCAAGCAACGAAATCGCAACCAAACAGCTTCTCGTCGATACCGTCACCGCTGAGCTCGCCACTGCACATAACAGAATCACTGTTTTGGAGGAAAAGGAGGCTGAGAAAAATGAAGTCTTTAAAGCCCTGGGCGCAGCCCAATTCGAAAGCAAGCGATCTACAAACCAGATCGTAGCTCTGGAGAAGAAATTGAAGCAATCTCGCATCGCAACGGAGACAGTTGCCCAGAACAAGAAGGTCCTCGACGAGCTAAACGACGTCAAGGAGGAGAACAAGAAGTTGAGGCGTGCGAACTTCCACGTCGTCCAGGATGCCAACAAGAAGTTGGAGATAATGCGCGAGACAAATACTCGTCTTGTCCTCAAGATGAACGAGCCGCAGCGCAAGATTGCTTTCCGTGAAGCCTATCACAAGCTTCAGAACATGCCTGACCCGGTTGAGAAGATCGTTGTCAACACTATCGAGGAGAAAGAGGGAAAGGAGATCGTCGTCGAGAAGGTCGTTGCTCATACTGTTGAGGAAAAGGAGAATGAGGGGTTCGTGGTGGCGAGAGCTTCTGGAAGCTGGACTGGAAATGATGTCAATGCTTTCTATGGACCTTCCTTGACCGATAGCATTGCACATTATTCTGAAAACATCATCGCTGCCAATCGTAGGATGATCGCTGCGACTCAAACCGCAGCTCTTCATGCCAAGTTTACCGCCAAGTATCTCTGGAACCAGTGGAAACACGCTCTCTTCTGGATGTCTATGGCCATGCTCACTTCCGTTTCTTTCATCGGCACGGATCTCTTCGATCAGGAGCCGCAGGTTCAGGTTCGTGTACCTTGCTGCAAGCCAAAGCAGCGAAATATTCGGGGAATTATTGTAAAGTCAACCTACACCAAGCATGTCGACACCACCAGCACTATTACCAGTGCATCTACCACAACCGGAGACTTCTCCTCTACCACCGCTATTGGCATGCTACTTCTTGTTGCAGGCTTCATTTACCTCTGCACGTACCTGCAGAACCAAGCTGATTATCCGAAGTTGGCGATTGCAGTGCTTGCTTTAGAAGCTGCTGTACGAGCAGACATACTGGCAAGGGAAGGAAGAAAGGCAGCAGAGTCTGAAGCCATCCGACGACAATGGCAGGTGGCTGCTGCTCACCAACCTGATTTCTTCGAGTCACTTAACTCAAAATGGACACCTGTATACCAGAGACCTCGCAAGTACAGGGGGAACAACTTATGATTACGCGGGGATCTGGAGATGCTCTCTACAGATTATATTTAGTATTTCTCATACCGATTAGGTATTGATAAATATAATTGTATTTGATCGAGCGCTTATCTGTGGATAAGGTAGTATTATAGAGAAGAGGATCGACGTGATAGTGGAATTTTGGCCTCGTCTCTTTCCTTTCCCTTCCCTTATTTCATGTTTTGTTTTTCTTAGGTTGTGCGCAGGCAAGATACATGGAAAATAGAATATTCGAAGGGAGACAATTCACTCACAGTGCTCCTCCCATTGAAAACTTGTAACTGTTCTCGATTTCTTGTACATGTGCTTCTTTCAATTTGCCTTTGGCTTCCCCATGACTCAATTTTAGTGACCTCCCCTCCCATATTAACACCAAAAATTGCTGTGCTTGGATACTTAGACTCCTCAATTCGACCTATCCTGTGATATTATGTTCTAAAAATGACATCTTGTTCACTCTCCATAGTACGAGATGCTGCTGCCTACTGTTCTAATTCTAGACGCGTTAACCCTGACTTCGTTGCTGCTAAGTCTATGATAACGTGCCGAAGTACTAGCGCCAACGAAGCGAGCGCGCATATCAAAACACCACGACTTCAACTTCGATCTTGACTTTTTCAACCTGTCAACACAAGACTTCTTTTTGCTAGACAACTGTTTGACTTCATCCACTGAAGGCTACGAATCATCCAATAGTATTAAGAAGCAACGTCACTATACTAAAGAAACTTGCGCCATCTTCTCGAGATGTCGTATTACAACTCGCAGAATAGCTTCGGCCAGAACGCGCCTCTCCAACCCCAAATCGAACTATCTCCAGAGGCTTAGACCTTCATGGACTCCCGAAACTTCGATCCCGAACTCTTCAACCCTCCCCCCCTCTCCACAGCCATGATTGCCGCCAGCCAGGCTCAGGCGCCCGTCCAGAAGAAGAGAGGCAGAGAGGAAGAGGTTAGTCAAGAGCCTGGTAGTCTGCACAAGGTCATGAAGCGTGAACGCAGTCAAAGTCCTCGCAGCACGCCGCGCGCCATTGCTGATAGTCAGATTGACCAAGGCGCCTCTACAGAGCCGGTAGTCACTATTGGACAAATCAACCGTATGTTATACACTTCCGGTTAAAGATTGACGTAACACCAAAGCTAATTTGTAGCAGATGATTCAAGTATTGAGATTGGTGCAGATGTCAATCCTCTCCTTAGTACCTACTCAGCATCCTCGTTCGACTTCTTAGCAAACCCTCTCAATTTTCAGCCCTCTGCTACTCCGAGTAGACAGACATCCAAGGCACCGAAGTCAAGCAAAAGAAAGGGAAAAGAGAGAGCTGCATATGCCAGTTCCTATGACCATGAGTACATGCCTGGCCACAGTGGACCAACATCAGCTCCCAAGGTAGAGACTGCGCCAAACGGCAACAACCAGTCGGCAGCGGGACAGGTAATAGTAAGTTCTTCTTACAGTTCCTCGGATGTGGAAGGTATTGATAGAGTACAGCAATACCCAACTGCTGAAGGTACTGAGACAAACTTGTCGATGCCCTGCCCTACTGCCTCTTTTGACGATTACAACGGCAATTTCGTAGCGAATGGTGGCATTTCTCAAGGTAAAGATCTGCTTCACTGCTGAAGTTGAATTTGTTGACATGTATAGAAGAGCAAAACGGCTTCCAGCAAGGAAATCGGGGTCAACAAGATAGTTATACCTACCCTAGCTATAACCCATTCGGACTGCCAATTGCGGCTACCGATACCTCTTGTATTGATGCGCAAAATCTTGATCTGGGCCACGTTATCTACGGTCAATCGTGTTTGTATACATCGGAGGAGGTCGATCTCCTTCTGGCAGAAGCTAAGTGGAAGTCGGATACAGAACATGACGATGAAGAAGACAAGATTCGTAACAATGCATCAAAGTGGGCGCAGGACGAGATTGACGAATACCATAGAGAGTGCGAGAAGTCACTTCAAGTTGAGGTTGAGAAAGGTGGACTAATAATGATCGGAAAAGCCGAAGCTTTGTTCGCGGAGAAGAAGGCTGAGTGGGAGCAAGGTGACCGGAAGAAGGATGCCCAAATTCAGCAGCTTGAACATCTTCTAAGCCAGGCCAGCAATGACCAGCTGTTGAAAATTCCTTCTGTCCCTCAAATTGACCAAGAGATGTTGAAGGATCTCAACGACGCCAGAGGAATAGCAGATGTTCTAAATCACGAGAAACAAAAGCTCTTGGAGAATGCGGAGGCTTTGATCCAATCATTTAATTGTGTCAACGAGAAAATAACGCTACTACTCAAGAAGCTTGAAGATGCTGAGCGCAAGGTCAGAGATCTTACAAATGACAATGGGAAGTATACGAAGAGCCTCAGCGAGAGAGGAAATGAACTCGAGCTCCTCACGAAGCAGAAGGAAAATGCCGAGAAAGAGATCTTGGCCTTGCGGGATAGGATTGACAATACCCCAAAAGTTCATCCGGATACCGAGAAGATGCTACAAGACTTCAATGTAAAGGTTGACTCGCTAGAGTCTGAGAACAAGAAGATCCCAGAATTGACCGAGCAGCTTCGACAGCAAGAGAGTAGAGTCAGCTTGCACCAAACACTCGTAGATAAGATCCCCGATATGAGTAAAGAGCTTGAAGAGACCAAAGCCAAGCTCGATCAGCTCCACCTCGCTACCTCGAAGCATACTTGCCCTGTCGCTGAACCCAAGATTCTCCCATCCATTCCTATTGTCCTGCAAGAGTTTAATCACCAGGCATACACGACTTATGGCAGTATTGGGCTCCCCGGGGTGAAGTCGCAGAACCATTTTGGACTTTCCGATAGATATCTTCTGAAGAACACCAAGAGAGAACTGGCAAAGACCAACCTTGCATTGGAGAGCTACATGGATCATGTAGCGTTTCTCGAGAAAGACCGCACAAGGATGGCTAAGGAGATAAGAAAGACGAATTACGCCCTGGTTTACAACGTGCACGATAAGAATGGACCGAGAAATTCTTCCGCCGAAAACAAGCACTCGAAGAATACCATCAACACACGAAAGCATACACTTGAGAGCACTTTTCTTCAAAAGCTGTTCCATGGAGATGACGTCGCTATTACGGCCAGGAAGCTCAAGGTTTTATCGCCCGATCAGGTTGCCGTCAATGCACGCATTCGTGATCTACGCGATATATGTGTCCCATCTTCGAAGGCATCTTCGAAGGGGAATTCCGACTCAGAGCCAGTTGCTATGTTGGTTCGCAAGCGTAAGCCGTCCTCATCTGCTACAATTGCCGTCAATGCTGCTACCCAAGAGCAGAGTGATCCAAATGTATCACCTGCGTCCAAATATTTCGATCTCAGCCTCCAGTCAACTGTCACTGGAGGGCCTCTTCCGACGAAATTCATCGCTATTTCCAATGAAAAGCGTATGAAGAGTTCCTTCAAATCCTTGAATGAAGGTGCAACCCACAAGCAAAAGAAGCGTGTGGCTTTTAAGCTCCCACCAGTTGCAGACGGTACACCAGCTATCGCCACGCCAGTCGCCCCCGTGGATGCTCAAGCTCCAATCCCATCAGACATCCCCAATACTCCCTCGAAGTCGCCGCGTCCATGGTATTCTGATCTTTTTCACCCACTCGTCCAAACTACTTTGCTAATCATGACCATCATTTTCGTCTCCATGATACTCATCACTCTCAAGGTTCTCGCTCCGCAGAGAATCGTTACTCCCGTCCCCTCATACTACCACTCAATACCAGATGATTGGGTCATCACCGTAGAAACATTCTCCGGCACTTTAAGCATCACTACCTACGGCCCTCCAGATCCAGTTCCAGCTAAGGACAAATACGAGAGCGAGGTGGATATTGGTATGGTATACTTTCGAGCTCAAGAAGTGATCGAGACGATGAGACTCGAAGATGAACAGGCAGAGAAGGTCCTTCGTATGGTTGCTACTCTACAGCCAATGCCCGAGCCAACACCTCCTCCTCCGGCAACAACTACCTCAAGTGATCCAGTTGCGGTCGAGTCTGAACCTGCCGAGCCCGCCATTTCGAACCCAAACCCCCACCAGACCTATCCCACAGTCTGCGACTTAACCTGGGAGCTCTTGAGGTCAATTAGAGGTCTCTTCGTCATCTGCTTCGTCTTCTGGTGTTGGAATCGTTGCGCCCATATCAAGGAGCACATTCGATTGAATAATATCGAAATGGTCAAGGTTCGGCAGAGACATAGAGAGCGCTGCGAGCGAGAGTAGAGATATCTCACCTAATACCAATAGAGCTGCAAGATTCTTCTGGAATAGAGTCTAGTCCAGCCGGGTAGAAGGGAGTATGGGCGGAAGAGCTGGTCGCGACCGGCTGCGTTTTTTCCCGAATTTTTCTTTACATTTCTCTCTTTATATTTGTCCTTATTTGTCCTTGTACTATCCCTTTTCTTTCAAAAGAATCCCCTCTTTGAGGATGCGCGAAATGCAAGAATTGATAGGTATACGGGCGTTTGGAGATCAATTTTTTTGTTTTAGGAGTGGATGGAGGGACTGTCAGGTGGCCGAAAAGGCATTCGTGAAACCCCCAAAAGGGCTTTCTTTCACGGAGGATTTGTTGTATGGTGAAATTCCTGGTTGCTTCGTCGCTGCTCAAATCGAATACCGTGAAGCTGTTAGGAAGCTGGTGAAAGCTTTGCTGACTTGGCTTTGGTATAGATTCGTTTCAGCGAGGAAATATCCTCTTGTCAGATCCTGTAATGTGAAGCTGGTGGGAAGCTGGCGGACGCTTTGCTGACTTGGCTTTGGTTACGGATCTGATTTGAGGACAGCTAGATGGGTCTCTTGTATCTGTAGGGAGATTTGAGACTGGAACTGGAATTATGGTCGGGATACTGCAGATTCTGGTATTACTTTTGTCTTTGGCCGAATACAACGCTTATGACAGAAAGGAAGACCTGCACCGATTTTGACTTCTAAGACTACGTGACTGGGTGTGTAATCTTGTGACATTGTGTGCCGTTGATCTAGCTGAGGTAAATGAGGATACAGCTGACTAATAGTATTTTTCTCCCTAATGACCCCAACAAGTTTTTCGAATCCTAGATCTTCCCATATAATCAATTTTGCCACAGAATACCAGTCTCTACTCTTTCCTCTACTCCTCTTCCACCCAAAGTCACCTTTGCTAGGAAGTAGATCAAGACGGCTTTAGGTGCTTTATGAGCAATATCTTATCCTAGCACTAAACTTAATACAGATGATTAGCATGCTAGCAATAAACACGTAAAATCTCACTTTCTAAGCTTATCATCCTAGTAAATATAGCTCCTAATCATGACTTCATGGAAAGAATCTTCTTAAGATCTGCGAATGCAGACTGCTGCTTATCTACGATAGGAATTAGTTGCAGTATTACATTTTAGATTTAACATTTCAGGCTTCTTCGGCTCGTTGGTTAGAGAGTCTACATCGTCTTGGGGGCGAAAAGACAGGTTTAAAGATCCTATAGCCAGTATACTATCTCAATTCTAGAAGTTTATCATAGCAAAGAAGTTATAGCACCTTTGGTAGTCGTTTACAAGGAGTGTCACTATATCTTTTACCCTTTAAACAAGTATCCTAGCTATTCAGATCTACCGTAATATTTTTCCAAAAGTAAGGAGCTGCGACCAATTAAGAGCTTAACGCTACCGTGATAATATCCTACCAAGATCATACTAAGTATTATGTCTCTACTGGTAGGTGACAAGTCCTAGTATCTGAGTGACTGACGGATTATGAGCAGCTGATATACCTTAAGCAGCACTTCGCGAAGCCGTTGAATGGCTCGAAGAATTCAGCTTCTGCAGTGACAGTTCTGCGTGAGGCGAAGGGCCCTCCTCAGGTGCCGTCCATATTGCTCATGTACTATAGAAAATGCCTCATAGCTGTTCCAACATAAAATATTACTCTCCTGAAAGCTTACCTATACTCTCGGTTTCGTGATGGAGGCTCCGCCAGCACCCAATTCTAAGTCCTTGTGGGACTCCATTGGCATGTGTCAAGCATACTGCTTGCTACCTATTGAATAAACTCAGCAAACATTTGCAGCTAAAATTTGTAACTGCACTACGTATATATACATGTCAAAAGAAGAAGTCGATTTTAAGACTGCCAGAGTAGTGCCTGCCTGATTCAGCATAAGGGCCAAGGAGCGGGACGACCTGTCACGTACACCTTCAATCGCATCATGTGGCAGCCATCAAGATCCCTTCAAGCACATCTCGACCGTATTATTACCTTCGATATTTGAATAGTGAATTATCAGGCATCAGAACATATAATAATATCATTCTCCGATTATCAATTTCAACAATTGCTCACTCATCAGCCGCAGCCATCCACGCGCCAAATTCTGCACGCTAACAAATCGCATTTCTTATTTGCCGTTCTAGATAAAGGTATGTTAATATTTTCTTGTAACTCAATTTGCTACAAGGTGATAAAGGTATTCATTGGACGCATAGAGGCTAACAGGTCTTTCTTCCAGACCGCGACTAGCCGCTCCTGCGCTCTTGCGCTGGTCTCTCGTTCCTTACGAAGATCCTTCTCGACATTTGGGACGATTCATCCCAACAATCCAACACGAATAGTCTCAAGACGACAAGATGAGCTTAACTCTCAGAAGATCCAAACGTATCGCAGCATCCAAAAAGCCTATATCAGCTAAGAAGTCACCTGCAGCGGATATGAAAATGGCAGGAACCGTCGAGATATCTCTCAAGTTCGGTCCACCTCGACCGCGTCCGCGCTCAGATCGAACGGACCGGAAAGATGATCTCGAGACTCTGAGATTAATGGAGGAGTACGAAGAGGAGATAAGAAAGATGAACGCCAAATCAAGAAAAGCTAAACTCCAAGCTGAAAACGTCGAAGCAGAAGATGATAAGCAAGTTGCGCCTCAACCAAAGATCAAACTTTTCGGATCACCCTCGTCTTGGGTAGGGAACTATTCTCTCGGACACGGTATTCTCCGTCCTGCAAGCTTGTGCGGCCCAGATCATCGCTCTGATTGTCATCCTTCTCGCCAAGTCAGACAACCAACTGCTACCCGCAGACCTTCCGTGGTGATCGAGAACGATATTCTCAAGCCTAAGGACAAGAACGCGAGGTTGGAAGCTGGGAAAAAGAGAAGGTTTGCTCTGGAACATGAGGAGGTCGAATTTTCTAAGATTGCTAAGACATGCAAAGGTTCGAACGCACCCGCGCGACCCACCAAGGTGAAGAATAATGGAGCGGGAAGGGCGATCAGAAAGTTCGAGGAGCTTTCTATCCATTGAAGGTCTTACGATGGATTCTCTTCTTTCGCATTTTGCTTTAGTGCGGGGAAAGGCTTTCGATTTCGGTATTTGATCTCCCGTGGGTTATGCAGTCGAAGCTAACCAGGTCATAAGATTGCAAACACTTACCAGTAATGCTGGAGCATTGGACAAGAAGTCACGCTGCATGATGTCTGGACATTGATTCATGTGGAGAACCGTGGGCAAGGTGCAGGATCACTTTATTGTACCAGGCACGGAAATGGAAATGTGGAAATGGTCCGTGGTAGTGGGACGTCTGGCTTGGGTTAGGTTGTACTAGGCGTGGCCACTTAGCTGCTAGACCTTTCCAATGAGCGAATTTTACCTGCAGCAATACTTTAAGCTTTGAAATGATGTTAATCTGACTCGGGCTTGTAGTTGGTGGCCGATAAGCACCGTTTGCCAAATCCCATGATTTGTTTGTCCCTTGCCATGAGAGCATTTCCACCATTGTTCGATTTACCAAAAAAGTGATATTGATACTTCTACTTCTGAAGCACTCAAATTCAACTCCAATTTCATTGGTCCTGCCCGAGTACCACATGCAGGGTACAATCAATAAACTCATGATCATGCGCCGAGACTGAATCTAGTTTTGGCAAGTCAGTAATGACTTTGCAGTCCATAGAAGGATCATGACTTAATCTAGGTACGTTAGACAAATCACATCAACTCATATGATCCTTTGAGTTCAATTGATTGAAATGATGTAGGCCATGTTCTGCTGACGTTCGAAAGTGCCCTTTTCTTGTAATATTGCAAGAAGTCAATAACTCTCTTGCCGAAATACGGAAAAGGCATTGGGTCATGAAAGACGTTATCTAGGAGTTGACTGGCAAGAATGCGAATAGAGATTTATAAGTAATTTCATAAGCCAAAACTACTTCTAGAGATGGTAAAACTCTGAATTGTCTTCTTTTGAATTATTAGAAACCCCACATTGAAACATGGATAAGAAGTCCGCGGGCAGCGAATAGGTCTCTGTGGTTTAAGTGGCGTTGGCACGACAAAACAAAGTCTGCAGACTTGTGTGTGCTTAAATGAGATAATAGCGAGTTAGAAACTGGTTACCTAGTACGGAGGGCATTTGGGGCAAGTCATGGTCTGGCAAATCCTATCAGGCTATATCAAAAGTTGGTGTAGCTCGGTCCGCTCTGCCTCAGACTACTGATGGAGGCATAGAATAGAAGAAGATATGTAATTGCTCTCATCTTGGCCTTCACTTCCTTCCTCGTTGATCACACGGTGGTTTAGGGTTTGGGATCTCGAATTTGCTAGACGTGTAATACTGAGATAGCTACGAGTCAGGCAAGCAAATGGAGAGGGAATTCGGGCTTATCATTGAGCCTCATACTCGAGAAGATCATCGGCGTTTTTTAGCCACATGAGAATGTTACGAAAAAATTGGGAAAACTGTATTTTTCGTGAATCTATTAGCACGTCGTCTCGTGTTTGCCAAGTCAGCGAGACGATTGATGCGTTGAATGCTCAGCAGGCACATTATCGCGCTCTATCACAAGAGTCCTGGAAAAGAGCCAAAGATCGCCATATTTTCCAACATTTGTTTTCAAAAATGTGACATCCCAAGATTTACCTACTCTCGAACCTCGAACCCTCGAACTGGAAACTTCAGAGGAGTAATTTTAGAATCTTCTGCCTTAATCTGCCCTTCCATGTCGTAGACATCTAGAAAAGTAAACTATCGACACATACATGTCTAGCTATCTGCTATGTGATTTTCGAATTCTAAATCGAGCTTACATCAATTTTCAACGCGAGCTGCAGTTCTACTCCTCAGTGTTTTGTTTCATAATGCTTACGTAAGAAGTCTCGCTTAAACCCTTTTTTACTTTACCCCACCCCGCACTTCGATGTTGACATCTAAAACAAATTCTCGTGCTCATATGCTTCAAGTTTCGGGCTTCTGTGCGATGCTTGCGCACTAATAGATATCATTACATTAAACATCGCTCTCTGAAAGGCTATGTGCATACATCATAGCATTTCTAACTCTTTCCAGGTGTCCATGATATTACATTCCAATTCTATAAGCCTGCGATATGCTTCGTTCCGTTTGGATTACTTAATGTATCCTCGTTGATGAGTGGCAGAAAAATACTCAGTCAGGTTAGTTTCTCGTAGTTACAGCAAGGCACCAAGGCTATAAGGAGCTTTAATCTGAGTCTAGAGACCTACAGCTCTCTTTGCTACACTTAATAATCGAAGAAGATCGACTTAACTAATTGAGTATTCGGAAGTAACTTTTACTGAGACTAGAATGATATCTCATACGCACTCCATCAACAGACTCAAAAATACAGAATCATCCGCCAGTTCCTCCTGCTCGTCGAAACGCTTCGGTCACGCTCGTGCTGATACCATAAATCATATGCTCTCGTACAGAAAGAAAATTGCGAGGGAGCCAAAACTTCTGATAACGGACGATAATCAGACCCCTTCTGATGCTTCAGCTTCCTAGTGCCCCTCGATCCGTTTTATTTCCTTATCTCCTCCGATCACCATCAATAAGTTGACCTGAGGCACCGAGGGAAGCCCGTTCCCGAGAGCATCTAAGATTTGCAACCCCCATGCTACTCAAGATGAAAATAATGAGGACTGCTGAAGTTGCCTACCTGGCAGATTCTCCCATGAGGTCGACTCCAGAACCTAAGGACTATCGCGAGCGCAATGATCACATCCTCCAACTTGGCGACCAGAGACAGAATCTGGAAAGACGAGGAGGGCGATAAAATCGATGCCAGGAATTTGTTCAAGAACTTGCTGTGGAGAACAACTCTTTTTTCTTCGAATTCATAGGAATTGACCTCCCGATCTTTGTTATATCAATTATGTACAAGTTAGTCTCTCTCTGACGGCATGGATGGTTGCCACCCAGCTCATCACGAAGTCTATCCAGCCCCAAGGCAAGGAATATATTAGCCGATCGGGAAGATTTGAATCTTCCGCTATAGCATGAAAGAGAGATACGAAGGTAAATATGATAGAATTGTGTTAATGCTTAGTACTAGACAGATGGCCGGAAAACACTGCACTTGGTATGGTATGCCAAGTATACTGTGTACACCAAGTGGCAGTAGTTCTAAGTACAGCTGTATCCATACCAATTTCTGACAAAATAGGATGAAATATGCTACCACTATTCCGGGTCCTAAAGAAGGTCTTATGAGACACTTGTGTAGAGTAATTAGGTTTCTCCTCTAGTTAAATAGATAATGGCATATTAGATCAAAGTGCACCAGGACAATCAAAAAATAAAATGATAAGTGGAAGATTATTGGACTTAGGCTAGAAAGCTCCTCGAGTCACTATCACATCTCAAAGAGGCTTTTTGTAATTCCCGTCCTGTGAAGTTACATCTAGAAACTTGATTCATCGCCATGTACGTACTCCTAGGCTTTCCCTTGTGCCAGCTGCACTGTAGATCTTTAATCCAACAGCAAAATTTGGTCATATATTGGGAATGTCTTAGATATTGAAATAGTGAGGGGACCTTGCTGGGTAAATGAAACTGGAGCAGAGAACTCTAGCCTCTGATGTAGGCAGCCTGAATTTCGACTCTTACAGCCCTCAGTACATCTAGCTGTGCGCAAAAGCAAAGGTATTTATAGTCAGTGTGCTTCATTTTCATGCTAAACAATTCAAAAGGCAATATAGTGATATTTTTATGGTCAGAAAGCTATTCTTCCCGAGCGTCGCCTTCTTGGTTCAGCGTCCGAAGGTATCCACTGTATTGCCAAGGATGTATACCTTTAGGTTCACGTAATCTTTAAAGAAATTGTAGATCGAAGTCTATAGAATCGTAGACTTAAGGCACTTCACTTCGTAAGAGATCCCAGAATCTGGTGAATTCCAGTGGTGAAGTGAACTCTTGTATAGCCTTCTGCCGAGGGTGATGCCGCTTGCGCCATAACTCTTACTACGAAGTGTTCGCAGTTTGCACACCAAAATTTCGTCGCGGAATCACTTCAAAGTCCAATCGAGATTGATACGCAAACACGCTTCCTCAATCTATCACGTCTCGCCGTATCAACCACTGTTGACTCCACGATACGAAGTACACCAAACCCATACCCACATCTCCACGCATTCTCGAGTTCAGCTAGCAACCAAAAATCCAATCGACGGCACCATGAATGAGGGAGATCCCAATAACAAGAATATGAACGGTACCTTCGGTGCGCAGAATATCAATGGTCAATTTGGTAATCAATTCTACAAACCGCACAGCAACGGCATAATGGCACCAGGTTCTTACAACTTCAACAATGGCAGCTACGATGGCGATATGAGCAACGGCTATCCTATGCAATCACCTTACGCTCAGAATATGAGCGTCGAGATGTACTCTCGAGCTCCAGACGTGACGGCGAATAACTTTGGTGAGAGACAGAATCAAACCCAGTACGAGAGTCAATCACACGGACAGCGCTTTAATGGCAACATGAACCTGGCGATGCCAAACTTTGGAGATCGAGGCTACAATAGCTCAATAAGTATTAATCCTGCTCCAAATCAGTTTTACGCACAGCAAATCCCCACCATGAATAGAACAGCTCCCAACTACGCGAACAACGGCTACAGTCCTCGAATAAACTATCGGAATCCTTACGCGAGTCAAGCATATTCTAATTTCGAGAAGGGCAGCGGCAATACCTCGATGATCAATGGCCAGGCTACAAGTCAAATTCAAGCTCAAGCGCCCATCATACCGATTAGCACGCCTCAAACAGTTCCCGATATCACGATTGGTGGCAACAGCGCGTCGATGAGTAAACGTCAGGCTATAAATGCACCGCCCGCGAGGGTCACTGGTCCTAGTCGCCGCCAAAAGACCATACTTGCCAAACCAGTTGCGGATGAGCTTCTCTGTCAGTACGGAAAGAAAGCTTACAAACTTTCCATCAAAGAGATCATCCGATACATGTGTCAAGGACAACCCCCACCAGCTGATGATGTTGAGCCTGAACGCAGATCCGCCCGAGGCACTACAGCTCACCGAGTCAAGAAGGAACTGGAGAGGTTGGAAGACTTGGAGATCAGAACTGTGAAAGGGAATGGGATTCCGGTTGCGCGAGCCCCGAAAGTCGTTTCAGGTGGTCAATCTTACGAGAGCAACACCACTGTAGAGAAATCCAGTGACTCTGAGCAACAGATGGATTTCGGTGGTCAAGAGGGAGCTCGTAAGATAACTGCTGTAGAGTTCCAAATCGGTACTGATGTTTCTCAAGATGATACTAGCAAGGATTCTTTATCACGTACTAATCGAGAAGTAGTGGTTGAGTCAAATTCTGGGCAAAGCGAATTGCAACCGGTTGACGGACGCGTAGAGCAGCAGACAGCCAGCAATAGTGTCGGACATAATGATCACTGCGCGAAAATTACGTCTAGCAGCAACCTACAAGAAGGAGAGTCAGAAAGCAGCTCCATGGATGAAGTAGACAAAAAGGCCTCCGAAAATGGAGACGTGGATGTGAATGTGGACAATTTTGAGGCTCAGCTATTCGAGGTTAGTAACACCCGAGCCGGAATCGGCGCCGTTCAGGAGTATGATGTAACTTCATTGAGAAAATTGGACCAAAAACTCTATCGTTAGCTAACCGTATCTTGTCGTAGAATATCTCACTTCTCGAGAAGCTGGCCTTCAAGGACGAGGAACTCAAACAAATTCGGAACAGCAGTGCAATTCTGGGCAACAATATCAAGCAATTTCAAGACAATATCGAGGCTCTTAGTAGTGACCTCAAGCAGGCTCATGAAAATAACTCGATTTTGAGTGATGAGCTTAAGCAAGCTCAAGATAACACCGCAGATCTCCAAGAGGATGTTTTCAAGGCCGATGCGAAGATCTTGAGTCTAGAGGATCAAAATAACACTGCGGAAAACGAGCTACGAGCAACCATCGACGAGAAAAACGAAGTTGAACTGACCTGTGCAACTCATGTCGAGAGCATCGCGACGTTGAGAGGACACGTCGAGGACTTCAAGAAGAATCTTCACCAATGCCAGGAGCACCTTCGAAACTCTCGAGCAGAAGCCGAAAGCTTATTGCCATTGCAGGAAGAGCTTAGCGACGCCCAGAACAGGGTCTCAGAGCTCAACTTGCTCGTAGAGTCCACCAAATCGAGTCACAAAGTCAAAGTACAAGATTTGAAACTGGAGCTCCAAGCGTTTCAAGCGGAAGTAGAATACTTGACACCATTGAAGGGAGAGCTTGAGGAAGGCCAGAAGAAGATTTTTGACCTCGAATCCTTGGTCAAATCCAATGAATCCAAGCACGTATCCCAGGTACAGGACTTGAAAAATGAGCTCAAGACTGTCAATAGAAATTTCAGTTTAATGTCGAAGCGCATGGATGAACTTGAGAGAGCCAAGAAAAATGAAGAGGAAGCCAGAGAAAACTTTCCAACACCCAAAGTCTCGAGCTTCTGGTCCAGCAAGTTTGTTTCTTCCAAACGCTTCCAGGTTCCTGGCCTGACAATCCTCCTTCTCGTCATGCTTTACTTTGCCCTCAGTAAATTTGGCAGTGCCTCGAATAGGGCTGTGAACTTCGTTGAACAAACGAACATTTCCACCATCGTCACCGAATATCCTTTCGTCTATGTCATACCTAGTCCATCTGCTATCGAGGAACCCACACCAGTCGGGATCATTGCTGAGGAGGCAACTTGCGTCACTGAGTCCGAATACCCCGATGGCTTAAATACTGTCAATTTAGATCTTAACGGTATCCCAACAGCTAGAGACCACGGCAGAGATGGCTCAGCGGAAAGCGAAGAGATACCCAGATCAAAGCCATGGACAAGGGGCCAAAAAGTCTTTTTGCGCGCAATCCCTGTGGCAGTTTTAGTGACTGGGGCGTGGTACATGGGTTGGATCTAGTAGAAAGACTGGACCACGAGGAGCGAGAAAGAAGTGGAGGAGGAGTAGTGAGGAAGTTTCGAGAGCTCAAGTAAGCTGTATTACTCGGCATGTGAGGAGAGCAAGAGTATTATCGTGCATCGCAACCATCACTTATGTTTTTGTTTCTATCGACATGAGCGATTCCATCGCTATGCCACTTCCAGCTTGCTATATGCAGGTAGATTTGAGCAGTCATCGCTCAGATAGACGCGATTCCAGTTTTTCGGGGGCATCATATGACCGAAATAACTGACATCTCCGGCTTGCTTCATGCAGGTAGCTTTGTCTCGTCCTGGAAGCGCAATCACACTATACCGATTCGACAGACATCTCCAGCTTGCTTTATGCAAATATTCATGTCTCGTCTCAGTATCTCACCGAAAAATACCGACACGTTCGACATCTCTAACTTGCTATATGCAGCTGGCTTTGTCGCGTCTCGAAGCACTGATAGCCACAGAGGAAGCCATTGATCGTTTCAGCGAATGGTAATCAAATTCGCCTTTTGGGGTCTTGAGAATGGTAGACAATGTAGGGTTATGGGAAGGAACAAAAATTGGAGCAGAGTCTTGGAACTCGTGGGCGAAAGCTGGGTGGATGATTGGGATGAGATTGGCAGTCTTTTGATGATTCTGGTTTGAACCGGGTTGAATTTCTGAAATCACTATTGATTGCTAGGATCATCTTCGTGTGCCGAATTTAATCATTGAGAAAGAGACTTGGTGGAGAGATTGATAGCTATTGCTACTCGGGCAACGCGTATATTAACGCTTGCCTTTGAGAACATAGTTTGATGGCTCAGATACTTTGTTCTTTTTTCTTGATTCTTAGATCGATGTACATTGAAGCTCTTCCAAGAGGATAGTAAATTAGAAACTGTCTGGTAATGAAGAAACGATGAATTTGGTCATTCTATGCGCGTGATGTAATTATGATCAGTGCTCGAGTATCCACTATAGTGAGACCGTAAGCTTCTGCAGTTTCCCGACAGTTCCTCCATCCTACAACATACAGAGTAAGATCTTTTCCATTAAGACTTGATATCACATTGAGCACATTTCGTCATTCACACTTGACGAAACCGTTAGAACCTTGCCAGCCTTACCCTTGATCATTTCATCTCGGTTTCATATATCCTGGATTTGAAGCCGATGGTAACGTGAAATGACCTCTGCATACCTATAGCGATGTCTCAAGGGAGAATACGCATGCTACACTCGATGTTACATGTCGATTGGGGTTTCTCTGTCCTAGCCATCTTGCTAGGGTTGCATGTTCTCTGGGAAAGAAAACTAAACCCTGGTGAGACTTGTCGCTATTGTACCAACATATCCGAATACAAATGTGTTATCAGTAGACCAAGTGCCATCAAGATAACTGTTCATGAGAAATATCACAGTCGGAAAAACACCTGTGACTGGGGTCACTCGGTCTGAATTGTTCTATTCAGCCGAACAGAAGGGGTTATTTGATTTCGTATTTTTGTAACAACTGCGAGCAGACAAGGTTGGAAATTATGAGCCGTTGGGCTGTAAAATACGTGCGAGAGAGTGTGACAGGAGGAATCATTATGAGGGAATCTAGGCGGCATCCTGTGACTAATGAACAATCAGCCTGATTGTATTGCGCCTGCAATTCATCTCTCAAGGCTATTGAAGTGGCAGGTGATCTAGATTTAATGATAAACATAGTTGATATACTGTATCGTGAGATCTCAAGTGGGGATGAGTTCTGAAGATCACAAGATGCTAAAGCTACCTTTTTACTCGGTCTCATGCAGCTATTACCGACGAGGCTCATATGACCTTTATATCCTTGGATTTGAAGAAATACTATATAAGGCCTATGAAAATCATTGTCCACTGGTGCGTGTATTACAATCTGGTCTCAAATGGACTGGACTTTGAATCAATTCTATGGTAACTTGACATTCCCGAATCTTTTACTTGGCACTTTCGCTATCACGCACTAACAGCTAAATAGGATCTCTAGTTAAATTAAATAGATATTAATGATGGAGTTGCAGAGTACGAAGTTATAGATAGTAGCTGCTACGATGTGGTGCAAAGTAGCGCAAAGTAAACAAAGGCCATTCTACGTTTATACACGGGCTATCACAGCGACATTGTCTCTTTGCACAAGAAAGACAAATTGTATGTATTATAATCTGGGACCTCATTTTGGCTACTGAACTCGCTACTCATAATTATTAGAGGAATTGCCTCCAGTCACATTTATTATCGGAGGGGGTGCGCATGAACCTGGGATCACGTGATATCGCTTAAACTGTTTGTTTGCCTTCCTACGGCGCGTCACTTTTCGACTTCGGCCACACTCTTCAGCAGAGCATCTTGACACCACCACGAATTTTCCCCCACAAAACCCGAACACTCGCAGCACTCTTCGCTCTACAAAATATTCACGTTCGAGCTGAGATCTCTCCAATTCCGTACTTGCGCGCGCAAAGCTTTTGCGCAACGTCAACAAACCTGACAAACGGGCCGATCGACTCGCCTTCAACAAGAATTCTATCTGCGAAGCTTACATCGCACAGGGATATCAGCTACCATGGACGTCAGATTCCCTCCCCACGGTCTGAGTGACGCTGATCGACTTGCATGGGCCGCAAACGCGGCAGCCGACTCTGCGGACAGCGCCAACTCCCCGAGCGTCCCCATTGTGAGTATATCGAATCGTGCGTTTCTCGAAGTTGGATTTTCTAATCAAATATCTCATAGAACATAGCCGGAAATGATGATGCTGCTGCTTTTACACCAGGCGTAGGTCAAGTAAGCACATCTCCACCATCAACTCCTAAACCACGACCAACACCAAGACCACTAAAAGACTGTAAACCTCGACGTGGTCCAATCAGTTCCACTCCCTCCTTGCAACTCAGCTCATCTAGAATTTTCGCGAATATCGCCACATACCCACAAGTCTCTTTCCAAGTACCAGTCAGTCCACCAACAGCAGCTCCGTTGCCGCGAAACTCCTTGCTATTTGACGCATTTGGCATCACCGAAGATTCATCCGAGCTCGCATTGAAGCTTCAGATGATTCCAGAAACCCCACCTAGAGTTTCTGCTTCACAGGCTGCAGTCAGCACCGCAACCACATTTTCTACCGGGCAAGCTCCACAAATCGACATGCATTCTCAGATTGAGAAAGTTAATCAGGCATTCAATGCCACCGAATCTACACCGCTGACTGCCAGCATAAAGTCTCCTTCTAGGTTTCATTTCGTACAGAAAGCTAGCTCTTTACAACGGGCAAATTCTATAATGGGTATCTCCAACCAGCCGCCAGCAGTAGCTCCATTTGCGCCTACTACATCGGATCTTCTATTCTGAAGACCCGCAGCTCCTGTGGTAAAATTCTCAAATCCCTTCAACTCTCCAGAGCCTCAGGCAAAAACAACCCAAAGCTTCGGATTGGGTTCCCCAAGCAACAGCAACAGCTTCTCTTTTGCAAATACTGCACAAAACAACCTGGGAGATATCTTTACAGTCAGTCTAATCATAACCATCCCCGATCTATGAGCTTTATCTAAATTCTCACAGTCCGTACCCATAGTACATAACTCTCGTCTATCAGTACCAAGCCCCTTATACACCCCGCCTCCTCGTCAAACTCAGACTGCTAGTCACTTCTTCGGTAGCATTGCGCCAGCTTACAACTCGAATACTCAAGCTTCAAGCATTACAACGCCACCTATTGCGCCTACCACTACGATCACGACGGATCCAAGCCTCACATCATACGTGGCACCTCCTACTCAGCTTGACGACTCTATACGTGTTGCTCAGGAGCGCGCACTTGAGATCACGACAGTTGATGATGAAGGCGGTCTTGAGGATATCTACGGTGCTTCGCCTAAGTTAAGACCTACCCCGTCTGAACCAGAACAGGACAACATGGATGAGGGAATAAGTGAAATTGATAGATTTGTCAACTCTTTGCAGCAGGGTATCTCCAGCGACCTGGTTGCAACGACAGGAGCGGACCAATCTGCGACTGGGAATAGCGCGGACACCTGTTTTGGTGTTCCTTTGGTCAACGATGGTGAAAGTGCGGTTGCAATGCATGGGCTTCTCAGCAATAGCCTTGAACAATTCAACTCGATTTTGGAAGCCGAATCTAAGGCATATGGCAGCAATGGCACTACAGATACGCCTGGAGTTTCCTTCGAGACTCAAAACTCCTACCAAAGTAGTTCAGCTTTTTCTCTACAGACGGAGACTGCGGACGATGTCACAGCTGAGGACGTCATTATGGATGACAATGAGTGGTTTGAAAGGTTTGTGCAGATTATGCAAGACCCTAACATCCAAGACGATGTAGTGATGAATGAATTCCCAGCTGAGGCTGATGTTGACCATCAAATTTCTCGAAATTATCCACCAGCAAGTAGTAAGGACGATGAGGATTCGGATATCGAAATCGAGGATGTTCCGCCTCCATCCAGCGCTGATCCCACGAATCTACAGATCTTATCCGTAATCGATACTCCGAACACTGCTTTCACAACAGTTCAAGATTACACTCGAAATGTTGACGCAGATATGCAAGATAGTCCAGATCTTGAAGCACCTACCCAAGTCATTGGGATTGCCACAGTGGCCATCCCTGCTGGAGTCGAAGAAACAATGATCAACCTTGAGAATTCAGACTCGACTTCAGCTCATGCGATCGTAGTGGATCTCAAGGACGGAATCGCTGTTAGTATGGCCTACAGTGAACCGGTAACACTGGAAACCATTCTAGAAAATTCAGAGCCAGTTGTGGAGGACTATAGAGATCTTTCTAGGTCAGCCGATCCCGAAGAGGATGAGTTTCCAGACCAGCATCTTGAGAGCAAGTTACGTGTTCATGTTGTAGTGGAGGAGCAGGAAGTTGTGTCAGTCAGTAAGCTGACCGAGGTGGCTACAATAATTGGAGCACCTAGTGAGGAAATCCTCGTCGTTACGGTACATGAGAAGATTTCAGAAGAACACATCTTCGTCGCTCCCATTGAGCCCACAGAGCCTGTTGCCTCGGAGAAAACTATCGATGGTACAAGTATCCCTTCAAATGAGCAAAGCATTGTACCTCAAGATGGTACATCCTTGCCATTGTTGTACCATCCTTCCTTTTCGTCCCCTCCAGTGGAGCCACTTGTTAGTAAGACGTGTCCTCGGATTCTGGCTACTATTCAGAATTATTCTGCAGACCTGGAGACATTAATCGACAGTATGAACTCTGCGAGACTATCAGATATAGTGGGAGACAATGAGATAGAATCTACCAACTCAGGCCTACTGGAGAAAGGTGAGGTCGAGGTACGTCAACCTTACGGCAATGCTGAGTGTCCAAACTTCAACTCGCATCCTATGAATCCTCTGTCAACTCCGGCAGTCGAGAAATCGGAAACGCCTCCAGTCACCGATTTACTCAGCGAGGCTTCCGATTTTAACTTAGTTGCCACCACACCATCGAATGGCCGTGCGAAGAGTATCAACAAAGTCAAAACCTCGAAAATCAACAAGAACCCGAGATCCAAGAATGCTGGCACTATGACTGAAGAGGCCTGTTCTGTTTTCAAGCCATGTCTTCACAAGGATATCATCGACGATTGGAGGGCACGAATGGTGGAGGCTAATAAGGTGGCACGCATTCGGAAAATTGTGTTACCTGAGGATTACATTGAGAGATCAGTGTCAGATATTCAGTCCAGAAGACATTGCGAGGTCAAGTGGAGAAGAGACTATCAGGAAGAACTTGCTAGCCGCGATGTCCATGATCTGCAGCTTGAATATGAGATAGTGGGTCTTCAGAGGGATAGGGACGACCTTAAGCTAGCGCTTAGAGAAAGTGAGGTTCATACGAAGCTTGCTGAATATTGGTCTGTCGCTGGCATGAAGCAAGTAAAGTCCCTGGAGGCAAAACTTCTAGAGGCAACAGACACGATCGAACTTTACAAGGACAGGTTCGCGAGGAAGATTAGGGCATTGAAAGAGGCACATGAGAAGATCACGAAGTCATCGAAGGACACTTTTGATAAGGACGCGAAGTTATCGAAAGACACCTCTGACGAGGAAATGAAGTCATCGAAAGCCGCTTTTGACAAAGAACGTCAAGTTTGGAAGAAAGAGGAAAGAGCCCTGAACAAGGAAGCCGACGATTTGAGCGATGGTTACAACGACGAAGTTGAGAAGCTCGAGAAAGCCCATGCCAAGAAAGAGAAAGAGCTATGGGAGGAGTACAATACCATTCTTCTCAAACAAAAGTCTTCACTTTCCAAATTCCAGGCTGGTCAGCAAAAAGCACAGCAGGATGTTGGTCGCGCAAATAAAGAGGCCGAATCTGCTGAGAGAATGGCTGGCTTGGAAAGGGTTCCGAGACCTGGTTCTGGTTATGATCTGGTACTTATTGTGAAGCCACAAAGCATCCAGAAGGTACAGGAGCAAGCCGAAGATACCGAGATAGCAAGTTTTAGAGTTGATGATGTTCCGGAGACGAGTTTGCCTGAGAAATCCGAGATGCCAACCTCGATTCTCAACGGCTCGGGACGAGTCGGCAGCCTGATTTACGCCGACTCATCGATCAGAGTTAAACCAGCAGCACAAGTCCCGAGATCTCATGAAGAGATTTTTGGTGACGAAGTTGCCAGAACCAATACTGAGGGGTCTAAGGAACATTTTTCTTTCACAAATGCCGTCTGCACTGTCAAGCCTACATCTGACTCTACCGAAGTTGAGGGTGACGCAGTCAAGCAAATTACGACTGAAACGAAGGCACAGAATAGCCTCTTAGATGTTTCTGGGGGGAACACGATTAGCTGCAACGATCTTGACCAGAACCCAGTCAAGCCAGCCACTGCCGATAGCAGTGAGGACACGATTCATTCAGAGCCAAAAAATGGCAATACAAGTATGCCGATCCTAGAAACATTAACCACCCAGCCTACCACTGAAACTTTGGATATTTTTGGGCTTCTTAACAATACCGAACTCATATCAACTCATACCGATTTCAGCCAGGGCGCAAGTTCTTCAGAGACGCAGAGCAGCAGTGAGAGACTTATATCAGCTGCTACTCCAGTAGTCCCAGCTGCAACCGGCCCCATCCAGAGAGCCAGAATACCAGGATGGCTGATGAGAGCCCTCTTGTACGCGGTACTCTTCCTCACTACCATCTACGTCGCAAAGATGGCCTACTCTGTGCCACTCACTATTCCCAAGAATCAAATCGGCAACAGTGAGCCAATGACCGTTGATGCTGCTCAATTTTCCATGGTGCAAACTTCTCCGTCGTGGGAACCTACTCTCCTTGGATCCCCTGTGGTTGTTTGCAATGAGGATCAGACACCACCAAGATACCTGTGGGATGACTACGACCACAGTGCTGAACCTCATGGACGTCAGGCGTCATGGAGAGACAATTGGCTGAACACGTTGACCTGGGTAGTCGTTAGTGTTACCGCTGCTACTTCCGTTGGCAGGAGTATGCAGGGTGGGCGAGGGGTAGGTTAAGCTTCGAACGAGGACCATGGGTGGAGGAGGAGGTAGAAGATGTCAGATGGTATCCGGACGGGAGGATGAGTGGATAACGATACCGTCTTTATGTTTAGCGTATGAGAAGATACGGCTGATGGTCACGGATGGACCTTGCGGGGGATGATATGTAATGGAGACGAAGAGTACAGACTGTGCTTGTTGGATTTACGATTTGTTTTACTTTTCTTCTTCTTTTCGGCTCGATGTTCTCTGAGACGTTTCTTTCCAATTTCTTCTTTAATTTATGTTTTCAGCTCATGGGACCGGAAAGTCAGGTCTATAGGATGGTTGCGATGATCATCATTTCTTTCGGAGTCATGAGGTTTGGGAAGCAGAAGGTTATTGAAGTAATAGGGGAGATGTTATTTTCTTTCTTTTTGAAGTCCTGGGATGATTGTGAACGAGTCACGATGGGTACCTGCTGCGATTAAGCCTCTATCGTTGTTGATGCTTAAGAAGAAACCGCGTTGAAGCTGAATAGCTCCGCGTGTTGGCTTCTAAGCAGCATGAGGCCGAGGTTTATCGCGCAGATGAATGATATTCCTTTGTCTCTGGAAGCTTGGTGGTACTTCAAGTCATCCCTACCTCATTTTCAGCAGTAGCTGTGAATGGGAAGACTTGTCAGAGATTGGGGACAAGGTGTTGGATTATAGGTCTTGGTCAGGATAGCCTTGGCATATTTACAAATTTTCCAGAGATTCTCTTTCGCCACCTAGCATTTCAAAACCGATACAGATGTGACATTAATTTGACGCGATTAAGACATACAAGGAACCTCCACAGAGATCTGTGTGGGGTCCTGTATAATTCCTGGTGCTCCTTCCAGAATTCCTAAATATGCTTGATAGCCATTCCTAGGGTTGCGATTGACGTAAGCAGTGCTAACTGCAAGGCATATGCTGTTAAATAAAATTAAATCGCGACATCTTCACCTATATAGATTACCATTCAGATTTGATCATTGATAAGTGAAACTATCTGATGTTCCGTAAAAGTGAATTCGAAATCGCCTTTACCATTCCCCCTCAATTCCTTAGCGCCGTTTTGCCGAGCGATCATATATTACCCCTCTGTTGCCTTCTCCCCAAGAAATTCTCCCCATCGACATCACATCAAAAACTTCTCATACGCAAAATCAAAGTCCCAACTTTGCTCAATAGATCTCGATATATCAGAAAACAAACCCACACACGCACGCGCACCTCTCCAAAACCCATATACCATACATTCCCACAAATTCGAAATCACAATTATCTCCGAAATCACCTTTCAATTCAATTTCTATCATAACATTCGAGAATCGAACATGAATCCGTTAACTTCAGTTCGTCGCGACGCGATGGCCGAGGAGACAACTGCACCCATCGCTGATACTCTATCGGTAGCTTGCCCTCCTTCGGCTGATTACACTCCAATTAATGATACGAATACTGACGAGAAATACAAGATTGAGGACAACATGGCCAAGAAAGAAGACAGTGGAGATATTATGACAGCCGAAGAGATCAAGGAAAAAATTCAGAATGAGAAGAATCGCAGAAACAAGGCGAAGAAAAACAAGAAAGCTAGCAGGAACAAGGACGCTTTCAGGCAATTGCAAGCTCTTAAAGATGCCCGGCTTGCTGGAACAGGAAATGAAGCTGTTGCCCAGGTTTCTCAAAGTCACAGCCAAGCAACGAGTATTATTGCTGGCGAGCTTAATGCTCGTCGCCAGCTTCATGTTACCAGAGAGCAACCTCCTTTACAAGATGCTATCATCGGGGCAACTGTCTTAGGTAAAGAGACTGCTCCCGTTCCTACCGTCGCCGGTTCTTGCATTGTACTACCTTCTACCATCCATCACGCTGAAGCCAAGGTTAGTACATCCTCCCTGCTCATTATGATCTAACTGACTCGCGTGAGAGTGCATCAATCGTAAAATCTGTATTCGGCCCTACGATAGCTTCTGGTAATACAGAAATCTCAGTGAGCTTCCAAGCAATCTTCCAGGTATCTGAAGCTAATATAATGTCCAGGTGCGCACTCTAAGTATTGATCCTCCTTCTCACCTCGCTATCAGGTCAAGTTCTGACGCCATCGATAACTACCAAGAGACTCCATCGGACATTCCAATGATTTTTTCTGGGGAACGGTCCTTGATTGATTTCGAGAGCTATACTGATGTCGGTTCTCTCGTAGTGGCGCTCGAGCAACATACCTATGTGCATCTACCAAAATCTGAGAGTGACTCCGAAGCAGAGGAGGGTATTGCAGCGCAGTTAGATGGGCATACAAATCTTGGAGCCCAGGGTTGTGATGGTTGCGCTGATCTGATAATCAAGTGGAAAGGAGCTCGGGATGTATTGGATAGAATGTTCGAGATGTTCAAGGCCAATGCGCAAGCCTCACACGATGAACACATGATCGACGTCAGAGCGGCTCGAAAAGACTCCTTGGAATACCGCGATAAGCACAAGGAGACTCTGAAGAAGTCTGTAGCCCAGGAAGCCGAGCTGAAGAATGAAAAGGATAAAGTGCAGAGGTTGTCTGAACTCCTCAAAACCTCCAAGGATTCATCAGAGATCAAAATCTTGCGCAATGCGTTTGCCGAGCGGAACAAGCAGCTGTACGCATGCCAGAATGAGCTTGCGGCGGAGAAAATCAAGAATGAAGAAATCAACAACGCCTCCGATAGGACGATGAATGCCTCCTCACAAACGCTCATTGATCTGCAAAAGCGCATCATTGAGCAGGGTGCGGAGCTTGAGAAATACGAGACTGAGAAGAAGTTCGACAAGACGAAGAGCGATGCGCTCATGAAGATCATCGAGACCAAGAATACAAATATGACTACACTTCAGAAGCAGTTCAACGAGCAGAATCGAAATTACGCTACACTAAAACAGCAATCCGACGAGAAAGCTCAACGACTTGCAAAGGTCCACGAAGAGCTTAAACTCGAGAAGAACGAGAAGGAGGCCCTTATCGAGCATCATAAATCTGCCGCCGAGAGGACTACGAAGGAGTTCAGCAAGCTCCAAGAAAAGGTCAATGAAAAATCACAAGCTCTGAAAGATGCCAGTATTAGACTTAAGGATGAGGAGGCAGCCAGAACAGTATTCAGAGATGCCAAAATCCAGCAGGTTGCCAAGCTGCAGCATCGGATAGATGAGCAGAACCAAGCTTCAGAGAATGTTAAAGCTAAATTTGAGAATGAGAAGACTGCCAGAACTATTCTCATCAAGCAAACTACGATCGACAAGCTCGTAGAATCCGCAGATTCCAAGAAGCTGAATCGTAGTCTCCAAGCTCTTGCCATTGGTATCTTTTTCATGAATCTCGCTGCATTCTTCGCAGGACAATATATCAACACATCACAAGCCATCGCTCCCATTTCCAACTTCGATACCTTCTACAAGAACATCACCAAAATCGATGAAAGCTCAAAATGGAACGCTCCGACTGTTGCAGAACTCATTCTTCTTACACATACCACGACCGAAGGAAGCCCAAGGGAGTTTTGATTGACATTTGAGAGCAATTTCGTCCTGACCAACGCTAGTCTACTCGCCGAGGGCGAGACTGAAAGTGAAAGCAATGATGACACCTGCCCGCTGCGTACACCGTATATCCGCATGGGTTCTGTCTTGAAGACAGTCGCCATCGTTGTTGGTGTCTCTTTAGTCATCTCTGTGGCTGCTACCAGCTTTTGCTGGTGGTAGGTATCAATAGGGATATTCAAGGAGGCTGGAAGGGGCTAAGGGAGGGTTGAGATTGCTGTTTGATATGGAGGAGGGTGATGCGCAGAAATTGCTGTGGGTAGTGATATGAGAGGTAATTGAAAGCGTCTCTACTTCCTGGTGCAATAGACTAATGAACATTTAGCAGCAGGTCGAGTATGTTGAGCGGTACACAGAACATCGTTGGATTCATGACATCAACACAAGCAGAGCAGTACAGATGGCAAGGTGTTAAGGGTTGGGTAATGGGGTGAGGAGACAGGGGAAGTACTCGAGAAACAGACATACAATACGAATCTGGCCTTAAGTAAGATCGAGCCCAAGAAGCGCCGCTGACAAGCTTAGCACCCAGGACAAGATCACACAAAGCAAGAGACATCTTGATCTTTCTCATCAAAGATATGCTGGGGACGCACCTTGCAGCAATTTTTATTGCGCTTGTGTGCTCTTCGGTAGCTCAATGCTGGGAATCATACTTTGACGTCTTTTGTGGAGTGTGCAATTGTTGGCTGGGTGGAAGTGTTGTCTTGGCGGTGCGACTTGGGGGTTGTTACTGTTACTGGGGCTGGTTGCTCGTATGTGGTTGAGTTTGAAAGATGGTTGGAGAGTTTGGTGGAAAGAAGGGGGATAATTGGAGGATGTACTGCCTTGCTTTTGTGAAGATGATATATGGAAAAACAACAACTCCTACACCAATCCTTGCTCTGTGATCACAATGATAATCGAAATGTGACAAATATTTGTAGAGAACAAACTTTCTGGGGCTTCATTGCTTGACTTATTGATTCCCCGTCTTCCAACTCTACCCTACGATATCTGCTTACCAGTCAGTATGCTTGGGCATCGAGAAAATGGTTTGCCGTGACTTATTCCAGATTCCAGGTATAGTCTTCCAAGCTGTCCATACCATGTAGATCTGCGTGACCTAGGGTATATAATGACACCTTGTGTCGTCTCACTCTCACATAAACTACGCCCCGGTACCTTTGCGGTCACTCCCTCCGCAATATGATACCGAGCATGCCTTTGTAATTTATCTGCGGAACAGTTCAACAACCGAGGCGAGGCAGAAAGAACTTGATCGTCGCGCAGAGCTCCTGAAGCCTGTTATGTTAATCTTGATGAGATGCATCCCATGCGACCCAAGCAAGGCAACAAGAAAGGCCCTCGTACTCGAGCTAATAATCATAACCAATCCTGGAATGGTCCTCAAGATATGAATGGAGGCGTGAGCGGAGGTATGGATAGAAGTATGCATGGAGGATCTCCAGGATTTTATGGACAGATATCAAGGAGGAAAGAATCAAGTAAATTTGCAAAATACTCTTGGTCCTTTGTTTCAAATCGAAATACCTGTGATTTCTCACGCAGATATCATATCAGTAAATCTAGCTAACCTCATTCCTGCTCCGGACTTCACCTCCCTCTAGAAGTGGTCCAGCTTCGAATGGCCACCGTCGGCCCCAAACGCCGAACAGCCCTCGTCCAGCCCAAACCACACCCACCTTCCCTCAACCTCGATCAATCAAGAGTCTTCAGGCTTTTCAGCTTGTCGGCACTTTAGTAACAAATCCAATAGGCCCACCTGGCATGACTACAGACGTAGCACAAGTCACATCCACACTCTCTCAAACTCCACGAATGCAATCTCCCAAAATTGTCAGCAACTCCGTCAAATTTTGTACCGGCCCGCATATCATGATTACAAGCCCTGCGAATGGTCTTGAGAGAAGTGATTAGGTGTTACTTGCATCACAACCTCACATTTGCGGATAGTCGCTGGGCTTCAAACACAAGTGCTCCTCGTACCGTCAAGTAGCAGCCAATTCCAGGGAGAAATCAAATCGATGAGCTTGTGGGTGAGCGTTCCGTGACGAAGATAGAAAAGAAGAAAAGTCTTGCGGAGAGTCGATGGTCTACAACTGGAAGCACTCCTAGCCATGTCCAGGTCAAGTTAGATGCGATCGCGAAGTCAGACAAGGTCGTCGGTGATCCATTCAAGACGAAGTCAGTACCGAAGAATCCTAATAAACTCATCGCAGTCGATAACGATGGACGTGATAAGTTATCCCTTGCGGCACCGAATGGTCTTGTCAATGGTAGCTTGTCTACCCCTGGAAGCATTCCGAGTCTAGCTGAGAGTAGGCCTAATTCGAAGCGGCATCGAAGCGATAAGACTACCGGTGTTCCATCCGCGACAAAGGCAGATAGAGAGAAGTTTGTCGCAGAATTCGATAAGAATGGCGAGGATTTGAGAACGCCTCCAGCGCAAAAGATCGAGAAGGCGCTTACTACTATACTTGAGGTAGAGGTTGAGGTAGAGGAGACCGATAGAGCACCAGTCTCCAAGGTCGAGGAGAATGCGAAGCCTGCTGAGATAGATATGGATGAGGCTATGGTTGTGAAGAATGGTCGCAAGCGTGCTACTTCCCTGTATTCGCACAGTAGCAAGGCTAGTGATGATGATGATATCGAAATTTTTTTGAGGAAGCAAGCCAATTTTCTGCTGGCCGAAGCTGCGGAGTGGAAAGGTCAAGCAGCTAACTCTCACCAAGAGCACAAAGAGACGAAGAAAGTCCACGAGAAATTAGACATGAAATTCAATGCCCGACTACGTATACTCGAGACGAAGGATAGGGCATTAAAAGTTCTAGAAGCCGACAAAAAAAAACGCTCGGATCCAACAATCGTACCCTCAAATCGGAGAAATTTACCCTAGAAGCTGCTATACAAGCTTACATGAGAGATGCTGCCGCTTATCAAAAAGCTATCGATTTCCAAACGTCTCCACTCAAAGAGGCAGGGAAAGCCTTTAAAATGGAGATGAGAGACAAGAAAGCTTTGGAGAAACGCATCTGCACCTTTGAAAATGCCTCGAGCTTCGATCAAAAGCAGCTTAAGAACATTTAGTATAAGGCCACTGGGTTCGAGAACGCTTTGATTACCACTCGAGAGATGCTTAAAAACTCCAAGTCGCGTTACATTTATTATGAGGGACTTCTTCGTCAGAACAAAAACCTCCAAGTACCTGCCAACAACCTGGCTGAGACCCTGGAGGATACTACGAACGGGAGTGGAAGAAGTTACTACAGAGCTGAAGTCCTCTAGACCAAATTCGAGAGTCTTAAGCAGAAGCTGGTATCGGAGAAGGGTGCACACACAGAAACCAAGAGGCAGCTCACGGAGGCTATGAGAAGGAAGAAGCTAAGACCTCAGGACCTGCAGATGCCAATCAAGCACTTGATGCGACCAGTCTCGAGCTGGAATCAAGCAAACCAGAGTCAAGGAGCTCCATTCCATCGCCGACCACAAATGGATAACATGAAGAATCTTGCTAAGGAGCTCTCATCCGAGAAGACTGAGCATAACAAAATCATGCGACAGCTCACAGAAGCTAGTGCGAACTAAGTTGACGCCGCTACCGAGCTTATACCTATCAAGATCTCTCTTCGTTATAGCAGCGCCGAGGTAAAGAGTAAAGCTGCTAAGGCCAATGAACCTCGCTCGCTCGCCGACTCGCGAAATAGAGATATTGAGAGATTGGCGCACGAGAGAAGGCCAACAACGACTTTACCAATCTGAATTCTTGAAATTATAACCATAATAATATGAGGAGGAGAAGAGGGAAGAAGGCTCGTAATGTTGAAGCTGCGAAGAGGCCTTGTCAGAGGCGCTTGTACTACACAAAGCCAATATTTCGTGGTTCTTCACTCCTATCAAGCCAAACGATACTCTTTCTATTTCCTCGCCCGTCTTCTTTTGGTCCACTTCTTACTCCGCGAAAGATTTTCGATACTAACCTTTTGCTTACTGTCATTGCACCAGCAAGAGATAACACCCTGATGAAGATTAAGATAGATAATTTAGTCTATTTCGATTCTGCGCGCATCAGTGAGCCTTTCTACCCTAGATCTTCCATGTTAAAAGCTCCACTAGCTAACATTCAACTAGGACTTCTAGCAAATTCGACACCAGTTTTCCTTACTCGTACCTCGAAGGCAAAGCTATCCAGATCAAAGACACATCGATAGGGCATTGATCTATCGGAAATAGACTAGCATATTGATTATGATCTAAGGCATGATATTGATATCTCTACCTTATTTAAGCGATTTTTTCTCGCTCAGACTAATTGCATACCGACTACACCATCGTGCGATGCATTTAGCGCTGCGTTAGCGGTTGTGGATACCGAGTGTACCTGGGCGCACCCAAGGCCTTCTTCCGTCACTCTATTTGTCTCCTCAACTATCTGCGCATATCGGCCTATACCAGCAGCGCAGTTCTGGATAGAAAACTCTCCACCAACTGGCAATTGCTCCTCTTCAGAAAATCTACCTTGCGAGCAGTCAGATACTACAGATGTCCCTGGGGCCAGTAAGAAGCGCATACTGGCCATTAAGATCACTGTCGCAATTGTCATTCCCATTGTGGTGCTGGGTTGCCCAGCATTCAGTTTTGGCTGGATCTAGATGAATGCACGAGGAGCGAGTAGGCAAGGAGAGAGTCGGGACTTGCCAGTTTCTTCGGTATGTCGGTGTTAAAAGATTTTGTGACGAGGCCGTGCTATTCTCTTTTTTGATCATATTTCTTGGTTCGTTCTTCTGTGTCATTTTCTTTTCAATTCCCAAATCATGTCACACAGGAGGTTTTGGGCTGTCCTTGATAATGATCTTCATACCCATTGGTGATTGATTTTCTGTTCTTCGGGAGAGGGGTGAAAAAGCAGCTTTAGCTCTTCTTTGTTTTTTTTGAGCCACCTCTCCTGAGACAGGCATTCTTTGGCGATGGCGGCGCATTTCCTACGGTTGAGGCACTCTCTGTTTGTCTACCATCAGTATCATGGGCTAGATTTATTTACGGTGGCGAGATTTGGGTTTGCTCTGGTCTGCTTGCTAGGCATCTTTTTAATCGGTCCTGGTAGCAGTTGATTACGGGCGACAATTGCCATGCTTTGCAAGGAGAAGCTGCAATAGTTCCGGGATGAGCATGTTTGCTTAGCAGCGAAGTGGTGGAGGTGGTGCAATGAGATCTAGAACACAATTAATGTCAGTATCCCGAACTTTCCAGACTTGAGTGACATGTTCCTCGGAGCCGCCGTTTGAAGAATTGCAACATCACAAAGTGAAAAGCCAAAGAAACAGCCGTAATTTTTCCATCAGCAAAATCGAGTGCAAGGTGCAAACGACACACCTTTCATTCACTGTCCTGATTTAATGACGTAGATCCATAACTCTTGGGAAGACGGAATTGATAATTGCAAAGTATACTCGAATCTTAATCTGCTCAATTCCCAGATACAAAAGAGCCTTCTAGATATATCTCCCTGTCTCTCAGACTTTCTTGGCGACCAAATGCTGCGTAGGTTCCTGCCATAGAAAGTTTGCGTGCCTTGATCACGCTTGAGAAATGGATGACGAAAATTCATGTGCAAATATGCAAGCAAACTAACCAGATAGATATAAGAAGCAAGTCTTTTCCACCTCTTCGTACCATATCCGACAGAGAGAACACAAACACAGACAGGTTTATTGGCTGAGAGGGTATCAGTGTATAAGGGTAGACGACTCAGAGTTGTAGAACATTCAATGCATGTGAGCCATTTCTCCTCTTCTTTCTCGGCACCTCATCCTTGCGCATAGTCTTCTCCAAAAAAGCTAGTCAGATAATGGATTTTTGTGCGCGTCTATTGCTATAAAAGACAGTCACCGGTAACGTTTTCTTTTGAAATAAATTGCTTTTTTAGCACTCGTCTACTTTCAATACAGATGCCTACCAGACGAGTTTCTTCGAAGATTTTCTTGAAAAGCCATAAAGGAGGTTGAGTAGTCGCTACGTGTTCTCCCACCCATCTTACTCCCCGTTACGTGCATTATAAAATACTCTCCGCCTCTTTCTCGCTTTCCTAAGATGCACACTGCTACCTTCTAGCTGAGTCAAATCGATACGATACACTGATCAAACTTAGCTCAAAGAAAAGTTCCGGTGTTTTCTAGGCCTACCTACTCGGGAGCTGGATTGAGCTGGTCTGAAGTCATCTTTGCGCAAATGTGGCTTTGTGCTCTTTGGCACTGACAGAAATATATAATTCTTCTCTCCTCCATAAGCCTTATCACGACACATCACTGCATTCAACGGTCATTTGGCAACAGCATTCGCAATACATCGCCTACGCATCACTAAATTGCGAAGATACAACGATCCTGCTCTATCTTAGTATCCTATCCAGTTCACTCGCATCAAGTTTGTTAGTAATATCCAGCCTACCCGAAAGCTGCATTGGCTACTTAGACCCTGCACTGCTCCGCTTTCGAGGAGGGATCGAAAGATTATGACAGCAGCGATAAAGCCTTCATTCAATATTATGACTTTCTCTAGTAATATGATCTATGATATATAGTGTACGAAATGATTAGATTAGATTAGATTAAGTCGACTTAATCTAATCTAATTTAATTATAATTGATTTAATTAATTCAAAATTAATTAAGTCATATGATCTTAGTCTAAGCTATTTAGGGATTAGGGAGTCGATTAAGTCACCCTTTTAACCTTTGAAATTGACGAGAGGTTGCGAGAAGTTATTTTAACAAGGAAATGGAAAATTAACCGGCCCCGACCAACGCTGCACGCCAAATCGACCTCGATCGGGCCTAGCGCTGGCGGCACGCTACTCTTACCGCCTTCGGGCCCCTGAAATCTCGCCCCTGAGACGAATCTTCGCTGGTAACGAGCCTTCTAGTTAATATTACGCACCTTATCGCTGAGAGTTATAGAGATCTGAATATACGAAAAAATACTAGAGATTACGACGAGTAAAATGTACTCTTAGTATTTCTAGTGATAGCTCGTTATAGGTGAGTAATCTCTTAATTAAGGTAAAAGAGGAAAGGCCTAGTCGCCTCTATTACCCTGCCCTTAGCGATTCTATAGTAGTAACGAGCCTTTTAATTAATATTACCGCGTTTATATTAGAGATAATAGAAATCTAAATATATTAAAAAATACTAGAGATTCTAATGAATAAAATATACTCATTAGATTTCTATAATTCCTCGTTGCAAAGTGAGTATCCCGTAGATAAAAGTAAAGGATAAGCTATAGCTCGCTTCCTTCCTTTAAGATAAATCTATAGTAGTAACGAGCCTTCTAGTTAATATTACGCACCTTAATAATAAGATATATATATTTGAATATAGCAAAATATACTAGAGACTCTAATAAATAAAATATACTCTTTAGAATTTCAGATTTCCTATTTATAAGCGAGTATTTCGTGAATAAAAGTAAAAGAGTAGAAACTCGCTTCCTTACAACTAAGACAAATTAATAGTAATAACGAGCCTTTATAAGAGTATTATAATACTTATATTATAACTAGTAGGGATATCGATATAATAGATAATATTAAAGACTCAAAGAATATAGACGTACTCTTTAGATTACTAAATATATACGTTATAGATAAGTAAATAGAGATACTCTGAAGTCCCCTATTGAAAAACGCTATATACTGAAAGAAGAAGTATAGCGTTTTATTTTACTGATGAATATCTAGCTACTCGTTCGCAACTAGGAAAATAAAACGCTATACTTCTTCTTTTAGCATATAGCGTTTTCAATAGGGGAAAGTAGTTATTTAGGTTAGATTGAGTTTCTTAGACTAGTACTAAGTTTTATACTAGAAAGGAGAGCTTAGCTAGATACTTAGGCATTTAAGTATATCTCTTGTTACTAACGAAGGAGTTATTATAAAAGAAGGTATCTAGTTAACTATTCTAATCTAAGTAATATTACTAACGAGCCTCTTAATTATGTCTTTCTCGCTATAGACAAGTAATATTAGTATCTAATTTCATAACTTAGCGTCGTAACTAGCCCTCTTTCCGAGTTAAATGATACGTTAAGAAATCAGCCTCTCCTCTAGCTAATCTAGTATCTTCTAAATCTAAACTTACTTAGTAGGAACGCATAAGTCTAGTAAGTTTCGTTATAGATATATATTTTCTACTATATCTCTCCTAGAACTGCTCCTAGCTTCGCTCGCATACTATAAAGGAATAATAGATAAACTGAATACTTCGTTAATAATAAGTAATTAAGCGATTAATTTACTTACTCTCTATCTACTCTAGTCGTATTTAATCCTCCCCTACTACTCAGGGAAGTACTCCTTATATATCCCTCGCTAGTACTTCAAAGGTATATAATACTTATTAATAATAAGGGTTTTACTAGACTCCTAGTTATAGATAAGTTACTCTAATTCGCTACTTTAGCTATAACTTAGTGAAGGAGGTATAGGTATAGTATTACGAGTAATACCTTATAATCGCTCGTCTCCACTGAGGATATTAAAGGAGAGCTTATCTATAGTAGCTTTTCTAACTCTCTCTCTTTCTTAATACTTCTGTTTCCTTAGTAATAACGAAAGTTCTTCAAGCTAGAAAGCGCTAAAATAGCGTGAGATATTAGGAGTATTAGTCAGTAGAGAGGAGGAAGAGGATAACTCGTTATAGACGAGAGTTCTAGTTATATTTAGCGGGGTATTTAGCCTAAGAGGCTCGCTGCGAATAAGAGTATTTAAAGAGGGCGAGGTATCTAGCCTAAGAGTAAATACTTATTAGTAACGAGCCTTTAATTAATATCTTAAGGTACTTATTATAGTTCTTACTTATAGCTTTGATTCTAAGGTATAGGGGTATACCTGTTAGCCTAGGCGAGTAATCGTACTTTCTAAGCCGGAGTACGAAGATCTATATCTATAGCCTTTTCAGGTAGTATATAAGCTTCTTCTAAAGCGTGTCTATCTTGAATCTCTCGTTAGAGACGAGCTGCTACTAAGAGACGTAATAGTATAGTTATTTAGGAGATATATAATAAATACTCGTTATAGATAAAGGAGTAGAGAGGGGCAATTAAAAAGAGGGGTAAATAGCTCTAAGTAATTAGTACCGCGGGGTAATCTTCGTCCTTAACGAGTATCCTCTATACTCTTCTCCTCTCCTCTTTCTAATTCAGAATTACTTGTTATAGACGAATCATTTAATAATATTAGTAATATAGCTCTATAAGATAATATCCTCGATCAGGAAAGGTAATTAGAGTCTAATTTATACCAGGCTAGATTAGAAGAAGATACCGAGTTTAAAGATAAGGCGGAAGTACTTCTATAAGTATAGAAAGAGTCTCTTATAGCACGAACTTTAAAAGTATATACTGCGTAATATCTCCTTTGAACCTTTAAATTACTTATTACTAATAAGTGTTTCTAGCTTTTATAAACAGTTCGTTAGATATATTATAACGAAATACCCGCAAAAAGGTTAATTTGAACTTAATAACGCTACGAGTATATATCCTTAGTATATTACTAACTAGATTAACTCTATTTATTAAGAAGGAAGCTCGTCTAGAAAGAAGAAACTCGTTGACTCGTCGGGAACGAAAGATCGGCTAGCGACCTATTCTTACGCTTTAAAAATAAGGGCAGCAGCGAGCTTTTAGTTTACGTCTATATACCCTAAAAGGTACTCTCTTATAGCGTAGGTATAGACTCAAGGCATAGAGAATTAGTAAGGAAATCCCTCGTTATCACTGTTTATTTCAAGATATATAAAAGGTTTAAATAAAATCAAGGTATATTCGTCTTCAACGAGCTTCCTAGATTTCCTTCGCTACTAACGAGTAAATCTAGGTCTATAGCGGAGAGATTCAAATGAGCTCTCGCGCTATAATAGCAGACGATTTACGCTATATATAGGAGTTTAATTAAACTATTACTACTTCTAGTAGTAAATCACTTGTTTACGATAAGTATCTCTATAGATAGAGTGGACCGAATTGCCGTAAGATAATATAAGTAATATATACTCTCGCTTTTTAGTGCCTTCTGCGTATAGATAAGGTCTTAAAGTTATAGGCTTATTATATCTACGTTTATAATAAGGAAAAGGGGAGTATTCAAGTAAATCTTCTATTTCGTAAGACTAATTAATTTAGAGGTATATTCGTCCTTAATAAGTAAATTAGATAAGGAGTTAATAAGTACTTAGGAATTAAGCCTTTTATCTTATACTTAAATAAGGAGGAGCCGCATCTTTACCCTATACGAGCTCTCTTAGAGTAAGTTAAAATGTCCCGAATTACATAAGGTTATCTGTTTAGGAGAATCGATAGCTACGATCGTATAGTTCAGAGAGATACTTCTTTAGTAAGTACTTACTTAAATCCTTCGTTAATAACTAGCGATCTGAGTTGAATTATTACTAACGAGTAAAAGACTACTCAGACTTTCATAAAGTATTAGTAATATAACCTACTTGATATTAGAATAGATTATTATCTATATAGAACGTACTCTTTTCGACGTGGAGGAGCTCAGTAGTTATACTTAGAGAAACGTTAGGGGCTAATCAAAATCTGTAATTAAGCTAGCTAAAGTACTAATTGAAATGCCTCGTCGATAATAAGGTTTTTAAGTAATTAGAACGATAACCTAATAATAACGAGGGAAGACTATATGAACCCTAATTATAGGGGAAGTAATAAGTGTTATACTTATAGCCGGGAATATAGTTATATTAAGCGATAGAAATACTCGTTATACACTTATCAAATAAGGAGATTTAAAAGATTAAGATATAGTTATATTTCCCTAGGTATAGTACGCTATAAACGCCCTAAAGCAAATCCCAGAGTAATACCTCATTCTTAATAAGTATACTTCTAAATACTACGTAAAAACTAATACAAAACTATCGTCTCTAACGAGCTATTCAAATCTCCGTACTAGCTATTAAGGCCACCTGAGTCTTTATAATACGACTAGCGCTAGTAAGCATATCCTAATCGTTCGTTAGTAATAAGAGTAAATTAGACTATAGTACTTATAAGGACAGTTATATTACTACCTTACATATACTTAAGAGTCTGCTATATAGTAATATAGTACTTATAGGTCAAGGTAGAAAGAGCCTGATTATATATTAGTAATAAGTAATTAGTCAGAAGGCTCGTTAAGAATAGGACTAATAGTAGTTTGGCTAATATAGTTACGAGCCTTATCGTAAAGGGCGAGAGAGTTAACCTTATGCTTAATAAATCGCTCGATAGCAACGTACTTCTACTTATAACCGTAAGGTAAGAGGTCCTCGTTATCTAAGCTGATAGGGATATCTAAATTACTTATTAATAACGAGGAGATATTAATAACGAGGAGATTTAGAAGAGTAGATACGTACTAGCGATACTAATAAGTATAGGCTTATTGCCAAAGAAGCTTAAGATACTCGTCAGTAACGAAGAAATAAAAGGAAGAGTAGCAGGGTACTTATAGCTCTAGTACTTAGCTCCTCTATTAGCACGTGTATTATTATTATTCTTAAGAGGCTAGTTTAGTCTTCTAAATAGTAGTTAGTATTAAGTAAAAGACTAAAAGGTTTGTTCTTACCGAAGCTCTTCTTCATAGTATCCGGTATTTAGAGGAGGGTAAGAAAGATACTTTCCACCCTAACGAGCGACGTAAGCAGCTTAACGTTCACTTTCAGAAGCTCGTCAGTAACGACGGAATTTTGTCTAGCTCTCTATAGAGGCTTACTTATTAGGCTGAGCTGCAAGGACTGCTATATCCTAGCTAGCTATAATAATACTATTAGTGAAGGTATATTACTAAGGCATAATTACTAATTACTCGTTAGTAATAAGTAATAGTTAGAAGGTCAGGGAGTAGGTACTAAAGTTGTACTTATTGAATATATAGAGGAGAAGAAATATTCGCGCGTAAGAAGGTCTTTTGTAGAGGTAAAGGTAAGTGAATTTTTATTATCGCATTTACTATCGCCGTATGCGGCCTAGCCTCTTGTGATATAGCGCTAAGTCACGTGCTACGCTAGGCCCGATCGGGTTTCTGCCGGAAAACCGCTGCGGCAGCGTTAGACATCGGAATGAATATAACTTATCCGCTGCGCTGCCACCAGGGTTGCATTCGCCCGTGCACTGCTAAGCTCGCTTACTAATAGCCAATGAGGAGGCTTAGTTTCTAGGGACGAGAGCAAAAACATATCAATTTCTATGAAATACTTCAAAACAAGGGCCTCTACTGCAGAGATAAACACTATACTGTTTACACCTAAATATGCTCTGCTACTTAGTAAAAGACCTCTCTTGATTTACCGCAATTTCGCCGAGTGTAATCCTCTTTTTAGGTCGGTCTTCAAACCTTCTACCTTTATATACTATATACTAGCTACGCTTCTTCATCTTAATCTTTTCATGAGAGGTAACTTCGATAGTAAGTGCCTCAGGCTCGATAATAGAGACTCGCTTCTTAGGCGAGCTATATTARGTAGCTCCTATTGATAAGAGTRATATAATCACCTRATCCCTGAAGTCTCTCTAGCTCCTGAAGTTAATAGCTCGCCGAGGTAAAGGGATATTAACCTTTAAGGCAATTATATAGCAATTACTAAGGACTATCCTCAGTTACTAATATTCAATTGCTTAATAGCTACCTCTCTTAACATGCCGTAAACCCGGGTTCATAGCTATCAGGTAATTAAAGTCGTCTATACCTCCTATCCCGTAGTTATAGCTATCTGCAATTGCAGGTATAAATAGGTATGCCTCAGGCTTACCCTTAAAAGGTAGTCTTAAAGTCTTTGCCTTAGAAGAGGTCTCCTTTAGTCGCTTTCGTAGTCGTTCAATCGATTCTTTATAGCTTAAAAACAAGGTAGATATTATTAATATAAAGGCTTAATCTTTCCACCCTACCTGAGATACTAGACTATCGGTTATAGTATAATAATATACCTTACCCTATAGTATCTTATCCTTCTTATCGTATTTCTTCAAATCCAATAAGTCTTTGATAATTCCGCTGTTTAGCCGGCATGTTCTAGTAATACCGAAACTACGTGTTCGGGCGTAGAGAGCGAATTTCGTCGAAGTGAAGAGATTATTAAGGTATACGTGATATCTATAGCCTTCGGGTGGAGGTGGTAATCGATCCAGTAGCTATAGTACTATAGCTTAGGTTTTGTTTCCTCCTTTTCCGCTCTTTATAGCTCCTAACTCCTATGGAGCTATCATATTAACTAGGCTAAAACCTTTACTAGGATAATACTAATTCCAATATAGTAAGAAGCCTTACTGAGTAAGCCCCTATACCTTAAATCCTATAGGAGTAAGTTTTCCTGGAATCGTAGTAGCCTCCTTTGCTCGCCCTTTATACCGAATTATTATCTTATTAATAGCGATATCGCAGGTAGGCTTCTATATACTCAAATTCACTACTTGAAAGTGATCCGATAATATCCCTACCTATTAGATAATGAGCTTAGATATTCTATTAATTAGAGTAGTTTTCAAGGTAGTACTAACTCTTTCATATGGTCCTTTAGCATCTGGACCTTCTAGCCGAAACCTTATATGAAGCTCTTGAAATCGATTTCTAGGTATACTCTTTGAAATTAGATATATAGGTAATAACCCTCTAATACACTAATAGTCGGATATTTCGTTTTCTATATGAATTATCATATAAATTCGTATAGTAAGATATATATAGATTTCACTACGACATGTCGGGGACTAATCTAAACATCTTGAGGTTTTCGATGCAGGGTTTTTCGGTACCCTAATATAATTATTCGTATGCTTAACTATCCTATCGATGATTTCAGGGGTATAATAGAGTATAAAAAGGTCAATTGGAATATCAGGGGATACGTGGTCCGGTAGTGTGATAATTGGGTCAAAAGGTAGTAAATTCATCGGTATAAAGGCTTCCCCGGCTTATTTTAAAGGTAGCGCATTAGGGCGACGAGTACCTAGATCCGTAGTATCAGCAACTGTGTTTTCTAGTATTATTATGAGAGTTATAAGGTATGAATAGAGTAGTAGTTAGTGTTTGTTTACATATAAACAGATCATCTGGGTTTTCGTGTTCCTCGCCGGTAAATTGTTATTCCGGCCGAAATAATGCAACCCTGGTGGCAGCGCAGCGGATAAGAACCTATAAGAATATACAATTTGATATTTAGCTTACTAAACATACCTTCTATATAACTAGCTTCTGAAATATTTAGGAGTCTATTCTTATAGGAGTAAGCTAATTAATTAAATCTTGATTAAATCTTGATTAAATCTTGATTAACTCTAATTTTTAATCTAATCAAAGGACGAAATAAGTAAATCTAATGTAATCTAATCTCAATTGATTTAATTAATTAATAATTAATTAACGTCATTTTTTTTTTCGCATACTAATAATATGTCATAAGCCCTCCAAGTACACGTCGGAGGTATGAAAATGATATTCAGAAGTCAACTATCTAGTTAACTACAATCAATATCTATATAACCGGAGATCTTGGTAATACGGGATTCCTATTATCGCAAGGTTACGTTGATCTTCAGCGTAAGGCATAGAGTAGTTGAATGTTGTTGGTTGCATTGCAGTACTAATTACTATGGAGAGTTGACCAAAGGTATTATCTAGGAATATCCGCACGGACCATACACGTGACTACAGTCACCTGATCCATGCCAAGACCCATATCCTCGCAACACCTATTAACATAAGCGCAAATAAACTGCTTAGCTATAATTGCGTTAGGTTTTTCAAATAAACTAGAGTTATCTGCTGATGTCAAGGCTTACGTATCACGCCAATTTTTCTAGATACAGCGGCATCATTATTTATTAGCAGGGCGCTATGTAGCTTTTCATCCGAATTATACTCGATCTTCTCCAAAGAAACAACTACTTTTCTCTAAATCTACTTTCTCTCTCCATATCTCGACTATATCCCACCATTTCCTAGCTTTTACTCCGCAACGGTAATATCCCACGACCGTCAAGCCCTATTTAATTCTATCCGGCAGATAAAATATCGTATCCGATTTTCTCTATATCAGTTTTTGGTACATAAATCCGCGCAATGTTTCACAAATAACGAATAGCATTAAAGAACCTCTGAAGACTTGATGTCTCATGGTTCCTCATGTTTAAAGCCGTCCATAATCTAGTACGCTTATGATTACTACATGTATACTACACCTATACATATGACTCACATTTCTTGAAGAATCATGAGGTCTATTTGCAATTCTCTTTTGAAATACCCATGCACCTGCCATAATATAACCACAGGAATTGAGATCACTATACAAAATCTTTTGTAGGATCTCACCTTCATTCCGCTCCTCTTGTGCTGATTATTCATCTTGATAGTGCGTAATTGAAGCTGGCTTGAAATAATTTCGACCCCCCGCCTTCGTATTGTGGTTGAGAGGCGGACCGACGCTTCTCGGCTAATTTGTTGTTTATTAGCGCCACGACACGCTATAAGAGCAGAGCTGCAGACCAGAATCGAAACCTTCCCTCCTAACACCTTCCTGAAACAAAAATCTCTCCTCTTCTTCAACAACAATTACGTCTGCCACCTTTACGATCTTTCTCATCGGCAAATTCGAGTTTCGATCTTATCTATTTGTCACACGCGTCGTGCTTCCCAAGCAACTAGCCCCTCACAAAGCAAACGAACAATTCTACAGCTCTTTCCAGAAGTTATATAACCACAATAAGATGTCTGCCCCCAACAACACTATTACTACCGATAGTAGCAAGCGAGCCGAGGACCTCGACGTCAAGGCCATGATGGCTGGAAATCACGAAGACCTTGGGCGCAATGGTCTCGCCGGCAGTCGATGGGCCATCCCAGGAGTTGCATATGGCTTCAAGAAGGAGTTCTTAGTCCTAATGGCTGCTGTGGCTGCGGAGAAGAAGAGACTCGAGGCAGAGGAGGTGGCCAAGAAGGCTAATGGTAGTGGTAACGGAACTAGCACTGACACCGCTACTTCCGACGTTAGAGGTATAGACGTCGATGCTACATCTTCGAATGCGTAGATCTTCATTTTCAGAGCGTTCGCGTGGATTTTTAGGCTTTCGATATCATCTTTCCTTGTCTTTCTTTGTTTCAGAACTTCGAATGGACAGTTTCAGATCCTGCGATAGACTATGACTTGGATCTTGTTTGGTCAAGACTATTTAGCTTGAACGTGAAGTCATAGTACGTATATATCTTTCCCAACAAGACTTTGATACGCAAGATACTAACTGAGTCTTCAACAGGTATTCGTCACTCCTCATTGCTGGCGTTACTTGAGTCAAGAATTCCTTGGGTAAGAACTTGACCGATATTTTGCGAGTTTATTTTTACCCGCAAGGTACTTTTCAGCAGTTGGTGATTGGATCTGTCGTAACTAGGGGTCTTCTTTAAATTTGCGGGCTTCTCAATCATTTGATCACAACACGTGGTGGTTGAGATATATTGCGAATCCCTCCAAATACTACTATACATATATTTTTCTTCCACAGATCTAAAGATAGGCCTTTGTGATTTTCGCGACATGCGTCGCAGGCAGTACATAGAGTTTCATCCCATCTGCTTTTTCGACGAAAACTTCGACTCCTCTATCGTGTTTCTTAAAAACAAAGCCACTACTCCACGATAGCTCATTCCCTACAAGAACAACAACCTCACAAAACACCGACGAAGCAGCCCCTTCCCTAATCTTATCGAACCTACAAATACAAAGAACAATTTCTTCAATCGATAATCCACTCACCAGTAGTATTGAGGAGATCAAGAGCGCCGACGAGGTTGCTTACATGGCACTTAACCACAAGGATCTAGGTCTCGCTGGCCTGGCTGGCAGTATGTGGGCTACTCCTGGCGTTAACTACAGCCTCAAAAAAAGAGAGTGGAAGTCTACCAAGCTCAAGTTCCGAAGGGAAACGTTAAAGTCAGCGCTTCCCGCGATAAAGAGGGACGCAATCTTTCAACAGGCGCTGGCGATAAGACCCCTGATACCTACGTGGAAGGTGGCGACGCCACACTTTCAAATGCTCAAGTCAAAGCCTTGAACATCCCTGCAAAGCCGTTTGATCTTTCGATATCTGCTTTAGCTTTTCGAACAATGATAACTCGAACATGGAACATCTTTGACTCTATGGTGGATAGAGGGATCGAGCTTGGATGTCATACGAGCCAGCTTGGCAACGAAGTCACTGTGAGTAGTGCGCCTTACCCATTTACTACCTTTCTATAATGGGGATAGAAATGCTAACTCCATTACCCAAAGTTCAATATAGACTTGAGGGTTTTAAATTTGGTGGACATCGGGTTTCAGGGATCCAGGCGTTTACGGGATTTTCTGCATTCCAATGATTAACCGAAACTGATAATAAAGATTCCTATTCACCATTGGTGTCTTTAGCTTCACGGACTGGCGTTACATTTTCATTGAAGCGCCTGCAGATCTGACGGCAATCCTCTTCAGACCTTTGCATTTCGACTTTACTCTTCAAAGGGTCTATTTAGGTTTCGACGACTTGAAGATAGACAATAAGAAAGGTCTTTATCGAATAAAATAACCCAAACCGCCACTCCTGAAGAAGTGAAATCATCGTGACAGATTATGTCAAATGATATATGATAACCTAGAAGAATAGGAGAGGTGAATGTATAATTAAGAGTTTCCGCCGCGATACGCTATAACTACCGGTAGTAGGTAGTGCACAATTTATCTTCAAACTTCATATTATATTCATAACTTTCTCTAAACCAGACCCGAACCTCAATTCGGTTGTTCTAGTGGTTTCTTTCACCTTTAGACTTTCTATACTTTGTAGCAGATAGCATACGGGATACATAGTTTCTGGTATCGCTTTAGCCTTGCGAACTAGGTCGTTAACTTTCATCTTGGTACTTTAAGGTCGACGAATCTTTCCTTCCTCACAGTGCATCTGACTTTATGTTTGCTTTTCGCGGAGCTACTTAAGGGTCTATGACTTTGGGAGACAAATATCCATAGCTGTTTTCATCAAACATCAAACATAGGTCTACTTATAGCTGAGTGGACAGACGTTAAGGCCACATCAAGGCACGATATAATAATCTAGAAATAGAGAAGGGTCTTTGAACAACAAAGTTATCCTAGCGCATGGAATTTATTCGTACGCACAGATTTCATTCCGTCCCAAAGTTCCCGTGAGCCTAAGCCTTATGGTGCGTATTAGATATCCAGGAGCCTCCATAGAGCTCTAAAAGCTTTACTAGGCTCAAAAGTTCCAGTTCCATTGTAGGAGAAGCTTTGGATAAGTCGCCAAGCCCCTGCGGGATCAAACGAAGGGAGCCGTACCTTAGAACTTGAGGTTTAATCAGTCACTTCTGAAAAATCAGTGCTATTCATAACAGGGTCCCGAATTATCTTCGTCTCTCATTTCTATTGCATAACCCTGTTGGATTGTGGAGTTCGTGAACACCTCCTTTAAATATGGTGATGAGATCACGTGATAGTACTCACATGACACATTAGCCACTTCCACTTATCTCAGAGACCTCATGTATAAGGTAGCTTGCTCTTCAAACTCCTAAGAAAGTCTCACATGAAAGTCGAGGAACTAGTTCCATCCTTTCGTGGATAGAAGCTTCTCGCCTCAAATTCGGTCTGGTGAGAAGCGGGGAGGAGCTGGGCGTGACTTCCTATAAAGGTGAACGGAACTCGCTTGTGCATTTCCAATCTCGTCTCCACTTCAACTTCAACTGCCACCTCAATCTCGTTTTGGGCGTCGCCTTTCATCCTCAACCTCACAGCTTCACGATCATGGAACCACCTTCACTGTTCCCTCGATCCTTCGCACAGCTTCTGCCGAGTCTCGCAACCTGAGACATCGACGCGTAATGTATGACCGAAAAGAGAAAATGCTATAAAACAACCACGGGATTTTCTCACCGAAGCATAAGGTGAGAGAGAGAGAGAGAGAGAGAGAAATGAAGAGCTTGATGGTGCTTGGGTTGACAATGCCATCAGATCCACCCAGGAATCTTTACCAGTATTCACGATCGCGACGCCTGAAAATCTCTCTTCGTCATACTTCCGGACATCTCAAGATGTTAACTATCCCACCAGCAAAAAACTCCAAGCTAGACGACGTAGAAAATGCCGCTCCAACCTTCAGACAGTACGTTGTGTGTCTCGCTATCCGCCATATGACGGAGGTGACAAACACAGAAGCATGGGCAGTGAAGTTGTAGAGCTGTTCGTGGGCTCAGAGAAAATCAAGTTCATTGCTGATAAGGATCTTCTTTGCGCTAAAGTCCCATACTTCGAGAAGATGTACAGAGGAGGATTCTCGGAGGCCACAACCAATTCTGCCAATTTTGCCGGAGATACAGTCGAGAGCTTCGATATTCTCCTTGGCTGGCTTTACAGTGGGGGTTTGAGAGCCAGGACAGACAACAGGATTTTTTTTGGCTGGGGACCCATTGATAAACTGGTCGATTTCGAACTTCTACTCATTCTCCGAGTAAATTTGTCTCCCAGATCTGTAGGACGAAACGGTGGATCTTTACCTGACGGCCGCAGTAGAGTCGAACCTTTTTCCAGTCACAGAGGTCATCAAGGATATGTATCAAGAAAGTGCACCTGATTCTAGACTGCGAAAGCTTGCATTCGCGATTTTCCGGAATACCATATCGTACAACAAAGAGGAGGCCGTGAAGACATGGCCTACCATTGAGTTGAGCACAGCCTTGATTGAAATGCCGAGTTGGGCATTGAATCTCGTCACCGCTCTTAGAAACGGAGATAAAGTCGAGGATCCGAGGTATGTGCCACGTTGCAACTTTCAACAACACGGTGACGATAAACCCTGCTACCTGATTGCAAGGAAACAGTGTTGAAGGCTGTAGAGAAGCAGCAGAATTGAAATGTGGCATGGTACGAATGGCTCGATTGAATCTGGTAATGAAGTGGATCCAGGAAATCAATCGACGTGGGAAAGAGTGCACATCGAGACCAGAGATTTCTAGCTAGGGCTCTATTGCAAAAGGAATACGAACAAAGTACCCATCCCGCAATCAAACATCAACCTAGTGGCAATAGATAACATTGAACGTGTGTTTCTCTAATCATCCTACGTTGAGCAGAAAAGTCAGCCAACCGCTATTTCTAGATTCCAAAGATAGTTCGAATCAAAAACACAGCTGATACATGCGTCAGTGGTTCTTTCGATTCTATAGCTGCTTACGGTCCCGATACTCTTTAAGCTAGCCTCTTCCGACACCAATCAATCGCCACATCTGCTGTCGCACCATCCAAGAAATCATTCATCACTACGACCAACTGATTCGCTTCCAGTCGATCTCCATTCGCCTGAATCCACGGCAAGAGCTTCGAATCACAGATCGGCTTCGTAGCCAATAAGCAACTGCTACTCGCATTCGCAGCCAGGACTGAATACGCTACGGCTTCAGGGACATTGGTAGCTGTGGCTTGACACTGCAAATTGCTGAAAGGTTTGCCGGCTTGGGATTGCGGACAGATCTTATCGAACTCAGCCATGATGCTGTCGCCATTCAAAGTCGCATTTGCAGCATCGGTGTATGTGCTGAAGGAATCCGAGGATGTGAAGAGAATCAGTCGTTTGCGCTCGGATCGGAGTTCGGCGATTGAAAGACGCAGCATATCATCGAGAGAACCTTGCACGATACCGCCGTTCGTTGTACTGAGGGCAGTCGGGATACAGTTGCTAATATCTTCTGCGCTAGGTTGAGCACAATCTCCGGGTACACCATCCCATCGGAGCTGCGTGACAACAATTTCATCCGGGTGAGCGACGAGGAATGTCACCACATCAGCGAGATACTCGTCAAAAGGCATACCCGGGATAGCCGAATGGGAGAAGTACAATACATCCGCAATCGCACACTTTCCTCTGATAACATTATGCAGATACGCAGGTCTAAATTCGAAATATCTCGCTCCAATGCTCAGAATCGTGCTGAGCGTATCCTTCTGCGTGATTGCCAAACCGCGAACAATATCAGGAGCAAGAGCCATAACCGCAGCATGAGCCATCATATTTGCAATCTTCGCAAACACAGGATTGATAAGCGTTAAAACCGCGACGAGAGCATCGCTTCCAATCACCGCGTCGCAGCTCTGCATAGATTGCATCCCGATATCATGAGCAGCTGGGAGGAACATCCTCGAGAAGGGCTTAGCAGCTTGCTCCGAGCCCTGCGGCGCAACCTGTCCCATCCACGACGAATAATTCGGGCTCACAGTCACGTAACACTGATCGCTACTCGGTAAACCAGCAACACCTGGTCCGGCATCGTAATACCCATACGTTACAATCACATCGTCTCTCACGATCGAAGCTTGGTCGGCCATGGTTCTCAGCGTCCCACCTTCGAGATTGCCGGTTAGGACATTGATACTGATTTTCTCGTTGGCGATCTCATCGCCGTTTTGAGTGACGCGAAAGGAGAAGGTGCCCGAGTAATTGAATGCGCCTTTGATGAAGGCGCTGTCTACTTCGAGGTGGTCGGAGAGATAGCGCTTTTGGTCGTTCCGAGAGAGCGTTGTGCCTGGGACCGAGAAGTCGATTTGACAGCCTGGCACGGCGATATATGAATAGCACTGGACGCCTTTACTCGGCATAGTGAGCTATTTTGGAATTGTAGTTCGGGGTCCTGGTACATTGGAAATCGGTCTTTGGGTTCAATTATTCACAGAATCTTTGAGGTGCGGGGTAATTTGAAATCTTGGAGGGGTAGATGGGAGTTTAAATGGACCCCTGTCTGAAGCGAAAATAAGAAAGAAACTGAAGTTGACAAAAGAAGCTTGGTGAGCTGAATATGATGCAGCGAATCAGATGCTTTAATAGCAGGTGTTTGATTCAGGCATTCCTTCTGCTCCTCAGCTCTGCTAAATCCTTAAGCCATGGTGGGCGCGGATGTATCGCTGGCTTGGCATGGAATTCAGATCATTAGGCACGAATAATTGAACGTGGCTCAAAGGTATTAGTAAGGGCTTGAAAGCTTCCAAAATTACCATAAGTCGATCATGAGAGATCAAGAAATACTTCTCTTCGACGGATGGGATAGGAATACGAAGTGAAGAGAGAGAAGAAGGTGAAGATGTGGAGATATAAATGCTGCGCCGCCGGCAAGTAGCGTGCTGGAAGATAGAGTTTTGGGGTCTTCAGGGGTCTTCAGGCTTCATTCAGCCCTGAGTAACCGCCTTCCGAGATTCACAAAACTAGATCAAGAGAAATCTCTTATCATACCCCACCTTAGATAGATGTGCTGTATAAACTCACTTCAGCATCCTTACTATCAAGTGCGGCGCACCTATATCTGTGACCACCGATCTCCAGTATCCAGAATGTCTGCTGGTTGTAAACTCGGTGTATATCATGCAAAAATATTGCTCTGATCTTCTAGGAGTTGAGTAACACCCGTGGCTGCGGTACAAGTGAGGCTCCTCACACAGCACGTGATGTTTACATTCCAAGCAATCACATTCCAAGCGGAATCCAAATGAACATGTCCCGCTTGACGGCCTACGTATTGGGCTGGGCTGTGGCGTAGAGCTGCTGCCATGAGATTTGGTACCTGCTCATTTCCATAATTCTCAAATCCCTCTTCCCCAATGCACAACCTATGATTCAATAGTCAGTCCTTGCCAGTTTTTCCAGCAATAACAATGCGGTTCAGCAAAAAGTCACGTCGGCATATCATTTGGGCGTGGGAGCCATTCTATATACCGTATCGGCATCTGAAAGCTGCTCTGAAAGTAGGAGAACGCGACGGCACGAAGCCATTCCATAGTGTGTAGAAATCATCGTGTAAGAAGCTATCCAAAAGCCTGCAGGTATCTATTTCAGCCTTGTAGACGCCATTGTGGCCAATAGAGCATTTGCTCAGCAGCAATCATCTACTCTGCAACACCACGAGAAGCAGCTTGAAGAGCAGTGGAATGGCTGTGCACTTATCAAGTATCGCTCGGACCTTATACACCTAGATGCAACGGGCCTAGAGGACGGTTTGATGGAGCTATTGTGGTTCTATCGAATCAATCACGAAGCGATGAATCGCATTTACGGCAAGCTGATTCGATGTTCCGGAAAAAGCTCGGAACTTGGAACTTGACAGTCTGTCATTCGTGGACAGCTTGAAGTCTCCAGAGGTGCATATATTGAGTGCGCTGGCCAACTAAATAGGATTCAAAGTAACAGGGCAGATTCAAAAGACAAACTTGCCAGTCCAATTGTCGCTCACCGACTCGACCAGGACCACCAGGCAGTAGCAGCGATCATCAGCGAGAATCATCTCGTCATGCAGACTGGATTCAACAGGAATCTTCTCGAGTTTGGCGCGACTCATGGCATGATCAATCTTTGCACGCAGGTACTCTCAGGAGTCACTTCAGTCAATGACCACGTCTTGCTCAAGAACGAAGCAGGACTCACTTCAGTACATATAGCCGTCGTCAATGGTTATGTTGAGATTGCTCGGCTGCTGCTGTCGATCATAGACAAACCATTCGTGGGGAATCCACATAACCTTCTACACATTGCCCTTCGAAATCAGGACGATGCGATGGTAGAGCTACTAGTTTCCAGATCGATAGGTCTCAGGCATACGTCCAGTTCTGCAGAGACCTGTATTTATATTGCAGCTCAGCTTGGACGACAAGATTACCTACGTCTCTTGCTACCCGTAGTAGGCTACGACTTCATCGATGCTGCTGAGTCTGCGTATCATTGGACGTCTCTCCTCGTTAGTTGTGTAGAAGGACATGCTCCGACTGTCAGACGACTCATCGACGCTGGAGCTGACACAGATTCATTTGATTACTTGGGATGGACAGCAAAGGAACATGCCGTGTTCCGGGATCACTTAGCAGTGGGGGAGATGTTCTCCAGTACCGACAAAACACCAAAGCCCGGCATTTCAACAATCATTAATGGCAGAAAAGGTATATATGCTCCCCGGCATGATGTAAGCTCGGGATTCTCGCACCTCACTATCAATTTGGGTAGCCTTCAAGAGAACGAGAAATCCAAACTTCGAACGATGAATCTTCCTAGTTTGCTTGAACACGGGCTCATGTTGACCGTGTCGACGTCAGAGTCTGCTGTATCAGTTCAGCGCATGCTGCCACTTTTAGAGGATTCGGTGGATGATACATTTGTGTTTTTTGTGGAAAACTCCGAGGATATAACAGTCCTGTTCAATATTTATGAGTGTCGCGCTGATCCAGATGTTCAGGGCACCCTTATCGGCGCAGGTATCGCACTTTTAGAGGCTCATAACAACTGTGTAGGCATTCAGCATGGTCTTCTAATGAGAGAGCAATCTGTGGCAATAATGTACAAAGGAACATTGAAATTATTAGGAGCAATAAGCTTCTCGTACGCGATTATTAAGCCGTATCATCAGCTCCGAAGTCCAAAATCTAACTCGAAATCTCTCAGGACGACGGGCTCTGCCAAAATCGTGGGACATCGAGGTACTCTACCAGGATTATCTTTCTTCGATCCTTGCTCATTTCATAGGACTGGGCCAGAATTGTCAGGATAATTGCTTGCGACTCGGAGGAAATACGATCGAGGTACGCAATCATCTCATGAGATGGCAGCTATCTAATCTGTAATCCAGTCTTCTCGCGCTGCTGCAAAGCAGGGTGCAGACTACGTGGAGGTATATAAATGCTCTACGAGTACCGTGTCCTCGTTCGATTGAAGACAATAATGACTAATCATTTCTGGCTTATAGTTCGGTAGGATATCCCCATTGCTCACATGTGTCACATCTAATCTAGAGTAGATGTTCAAGTCACAAGAGACCTCGTTCCTATACTATTCCATGATTACTCGTTGAGTGAATCGGGTACGGACGTCCCAATTCATGAGATCACACTCAATCAGGTCAGCATTTGAGATACAGTTTACAGAACACGCTTAGCTGATTCTTGTAGTTTATGCATATGAGCGATTCTCAATCCTCGACACTCGAACCCACATCCATGCTTGGGGGTGTGGAAAACTATGAAGCTCGTGACAACGTCCAGGTCTTCAGAGTACGTTCAGAATCTGTCGCGTTAGCTGATGAGCAAGAGACCGAGCGGATGAAGAATAGAATGAAACATAATGTCGACGACCAGGACAAAGGGTTCAAACCAAATACACGTGGGGATTTTGTTCATGGCACATTTGCAACGCTACAAGACACGCTCGGCAAGCTTCCAGAGCACATCGGAGTTGATATGGAGATCAGTGAGTACCGGCCCCCCAGAGAAACGCTTTGATATTAATCATTCATTAGAGTATCCTCGCCCGCACGAGGCCTCCCAAGCTGGAAATGCTCTGATATCAATTGACATCAATGTCTTCGCTGACACAGTTCTAGACGTAATCGCTCGTTTTGGCAAAGGTCGCCATATCATCCTATCTTCTTTCACGCCCGACATTTGCATTTTACTGGCCATCAAACAGAATTCCTATCCGGTGGCCTTTATAACGAATGCTGGACTGCTCTCAACGTCTGATAAAGATATTCGCGCTGGCAGCTTACAAAACGCCACGCGATTCGCAAGACAATAGGGCTTGGCTGGTGTTGTGGCAGCTGCAGACTCTTTGGTGATGTGTCCTCGTCTGATCAACTATATCAAAAGTCATGGACTTGTCTGTGGGACGTACAATGCCTTGAACCACGAACCAATAAACATTGAGGTACGTTTATTGAGAGTTTTTCTCGGTTTACATCTTGAGTGCATTGGACTAATTCCATAACTTCAGGTTCAAGTTAGAGCCGGTATTGATTTGATGGTGACAGACCGCGTCAAAGTCGTGTCTCGCATTCTGAAAACACTCCATGTTGACTAGTGCTATTTCAAAGATCCCCTCTTGTATTGGCGAGCTTTTCCAATTTAAGGAGTGAACCAGGTTGATGGGCATATCCTGAACTTCTCTCTCATGCGTACAGCTGGGGCATTTGCGCGCATTGACAACGAATCCAGACTTGAATCAATCAATCATTGACTCCATACGTGGTTGAAGGCGGGAAAGATGGCTAGAAGCTAGGTAGCTAACCAGATTAGCACGCCCCACTTGCCGAACCTTATTCGGACAGCTCTAGCTCTCATGACTCTTCTATCTAGTATATATCTATTCATAAGAAGCCTTCCTAGTCGGTAGCTTATACACTTATTCGACTTTGGGGAGCATATCTGCCACTTCTCCACATGAAGTATCACTTTACATGAGCTCGAGAATAGGCAGGTATCGCTATGTGGATATCCTATGTCGAGACATGCTACAAGTAATATTCCAAATTCTCGACGCTGTTAATGTTTACTACTGAAGCTGATGTCAGATATTCCTTGTCTTGAAGATTATTCCAAAGGGCCCAGTAAAGTTTTATCTGAATGAAAATAGGCATGAACGCAGCAGCGCCATTGGCTTATATCGAGACTCCGGAAGGGAGATATCTCTGGCCGGCTAAACCCCGGCGCCGATACTCGACTAACCCGTGACTATGGACCAACAGTCATAGATTGTGACGAAGCGATGAACTTTAAGAAAGCGTTGGTGGGCGGCGCTGCGGAGAGATTGCTTCCCACGCGCTGAGAACTTGCAATAGAAGTCGTTCTTGGTGCGCGGTTGAGAAAACAGCCAAGCCGATGGGACGTCCGTTAAAAGCCAGAAATGATAATGGCATTGTGGCGAATGGGTAGCCTGCCCGGCGCATTGTCAGCAGATCAACCTCAGATAGACTCGGAGCGAGCGGAAATATACCAGCAGCTGATACAAGTAGATTGAAGCATGAATCTGCAGGCGCAATAATAACATCGACGTTGTAGTCTCGAAGAGTCTTATCGATGCCGAGATCTCGACTGACTCGTCGAGCATGTCTGAGTAAGTAGCTATGCTCATATTCGGATATTTCTGATTCAGCTGCCGCGATGAGCTGATCTTGGTTATCGTAGCCTGTATGACAGATCAGCTCAACCAGGGACTACGTGTTACCTAGTGGATGGTTTACTAACCGGCAGGCATCTCGTGACTTGCATGATCTGGATTAAAGCTAATGAGTTGGTCAAGTGTTCGGACCTTGGATGTCTCCAAGGTTTGAAGATATTCTTCGAGAGTTGCCTTGAATCGTGCGGCTATATACTGGTTAGACATGCTCACATGAACCTAGCGGGGACCCCACTTTGAATAGCATAGAAACTGTCTGTCTGATTAACAATAAACGCATCAGGAGTTGCCAGGGTCACCTCCTTGAAACTCTTCGCGAGATGCTTCAACTTTACGTAGGCGGCATTTGTGTCGGAAATCTAGCACAATCAGTCGAGTCTCGATCCACTCTATCTCAGGAGCGTATATAACCGCACCGACTATTTGATTTGTGGCCGATGACACCGGTTTTTGTAACTCCGGCCCAAAACCATTCTTCGGGACGCAGGACTCCAATGCGAAGATCTCGGAATGTCTTAGTAAGTGCTCCAGCGTATGGGCCTTTTGATCCGATAAGCTCTGGGCCAACTAAAACTTCCAACAAATCTGCCAAATCGGTAAATGATATGGCCATAGGACCAACGGTATCGAATATCGCTGATAGTGGAACTGCACCTGCCCTTGAACCGAGTCCGGAGGTTGGCCGAAGAGCATACAAAGCAGCGCGCGTACTCGGTGTCATCAAAGAGCCTCCAGTGTCTGTTCCAAGTGCGACTGGGAGAATCCCGCACTAACTGCAACAGCTGATCCTGTTGATGATCCAGAAGGGGACTTGGAAGTCAGCCAGAGCTATAAAGACCGATAGATGTGAGCTGCAAACCGTGTGACCCAGGGGTGCATCGCTGAGATCGACGTCTCCAAAAGTGTAGGCCGATTGAGCTTGGCCACCAACGGCAAACCAGCCAGGCATGATTTTCGATCCCCTATGTTTGGTTAGATATTTACGCATGTCTACATAAAAATCACAACGTACTTGAACCCATTGAGCTCCTGGAGGAAGAACTTTGTCAGCACAACTATATTATCAAATGCCGCATGCGAATACTTACAGACAGATGTGTTTTCCCAAGGATGATGGCGCCAGCCAGTATTAACTGCGAGATCAAGGGTCAATCTAAGCGGAGCTCCAAAGAAATATCCTTCATTTCGTACCTTCTCAACGACATCGGCATTCTTGCGTGGCATCGAGCCAGCCAAAGCCAAGCTTCCCGCCGTTGTATCCATGCCAAAATCCGGATGCGTCGCAATGTTGTCCTTGAGAGACTTTCAGTGGCCGGTCAAAAGAATGTCCCTCGGTTGTTATCTCACCTTCAATAGCACGGAGATTCCGTGTAATGGCCCACGTATTTTACCATTCTGTCGTTCCCTGTCTAATGTTTCTGCCTAGTGACGAGCGCTGGGGCATGTGGCAATGACTGCATGCAAATAGCCATTGTGTTGCGAAATTTGATCCAAGTACTTGTCCACAACCTCAACGCTTGTGATCCTTCTAGCTGTAAGCTCTTCTTGGATGTCCCGTGCTGTTGCTGTGAGGACTTTCAGCGGTTGGCAGTTTGAGGCCCAGGTCCAGGGGCGACACATGTCTCGGAAGAACATTCGGGCGGCCATCATAGCTAGAAGAACTATAATAATTCTGAATGCTCCCCTCACCTTCAGTTTTTGCCGAGGCATTGGCTGGCTATATATGTTTATCACCAAGCAACCAACAAAACGACTGTTGTAGCGCGACACGCTGTCGTAATAAGGACTGGAGGAATACCTATGATGCTAGCACGGACGGCAAATTGGATAACGCACGACTAATTGCTAGAAAAACATCACAAAACCGATATACTTAATTCTTGGAATGACCCTATTAAATCACTCCCTATTCTTTAAGAGTGTATATATAATTACTAATATATCTTTTAAAGGTTTATTTTGTCTTAAAACGTGTTATTTCAGTTAATCTAGCGACGCGTTATTAATCTAAATAAATTATCACTTTATACTATATGCGTTAAGCGGTATAGGAGCTTCGAATACTATACTTGAACTTCGAATACTTCTATAGAATATTCGAAGCTCTTATACTACTCGAGCGATATTAGTAGGAGACTTCAAGAGGGAGACTAGTAGAGATATTTGCAGAAGTATCTTCGCAGATAACTCTAGTCGACCTACTCGAGCAGCCTCTACTACCTTCAATCGAGTAGTATTCCGAATAACGAGGAACCTCAGGGAAGCCCGAATTTAATATTTCGGGGTCGCTACCTATTTAAATATATAGTATCCGAGGCAGAGGACTACGAGTAGCAGTAAGTAAGAATTACTATACGAGCCTTACCTTATACGATTCGCATACCGTAAAAATAATTCCATTTAGCTAGTTACCCTCGATATATATCTACTATAAGAAAAGGCTAGGATTTCGAAGGAGAGAGTATTAATTAAATACGAGGATAAAGCAGAGCAGGGTACGGCTAGGGCTTAGGTATCGAGTAGGATAGGTAAGGTATTCTTCAGCGCTTTTCCTTATCTTAACTACTTATAAGATAAGGTTTTTAGCTATTCATCGAAGCTTAGGACTTCTTTATAAGTATCGAGGAACTACGATATATTTGCCTTCGCGGGTAGGACCGGAAGGCGTAGCTAGCATATCCGGCATAGGCCTTTCAGGCCTGGAACCGTTATATGAATAAAACAAACAAACAAACGACTAATTGCTAGTAAGGTGAGATGGAGATAGAGATGGAGATGGAGGTGGAGATGGAGAGAAGATGATAAATATGTAGGTATATGAGATAGTATGTTTATGTATGAGATGGAGAAGACCACGGCGATGCAAAGAAATCTAGGGTTATATAGGTGGGCGCAGAAACCGGGAGGTGGGGCTGGGAGGTGCAGTGAGTGAGCCCAAGCGCGTTATCAATTCCATAACGAAGACGGACTAGACCTGGAGGCACCCTAGATGACTTGCTTGGCTACTTCTCTTCGTTAGGTACTTGATTGCATCTGTAAGTGATGCTTATCCGTCCCCTCTTTGAATAGTTGTGATAGGGTCAAGTAGCATGTAAGGTATATATGTAACCCCAAGTACGTGCATACTTGACGTTCTATATATCACAATTCTAACCTGATCACCCTCACTCCTTCTATAAGCCAGGAACTCCACGATACACGATAGACAACTAAAGGTCTTTATGCTTTTAATTCCCGTACACTGGGCCGCGCTGCGAGATGTATTAGTACCAATTTCATCTGTGCAGATCATCGAGCTATACTACATCGTAGTGAAGAAGCTGTGGAGGAGTGAAATGGATGTATTGATAACGAGAAGCTATGTGTTGAGGAATTCCTCCTGGGAAGTACGCTATTTGAGCTACGTCTTTAGAGTAGAAGGCATCTGATCGTGAGTGTATGGAGGTGAAGTCCATACGGTAGGTGCAATACCTTGGGATATTCTCTCGGATGGACGAGAGTAGCGCGCCAGTTCATGATAAGGGCAATAGAGACCACTTTTATAGCCAGTGTGAATAGGATGACCAAGCCACAATTTCATATTCTCGTGAAGTATATACTCGCAATGGTAAAGGCACGAGCTTCAGGTGAAAAGACAGCACATTTTTCCAAATTTTACCTCGAGAGAAGAATGCGTAAAGCACGATCTGACGATTTTGGGATGCGTGATTGCAAGCAGCCATTCTCAATGCTCGGTAATCTCAACCAAAAGCTGTAGACCCATCTACAAATCCGATAGTTTGAGCAACTGGCTCAAACCTTGAAAGCCCATATCTCCCGGCCCGCAAACAGACATGAAAGCCTCCCTTATATCCCGTACAGAACTCATCAACCCCTCAAAGTCTAGCCTCAATATAATCCATAACAGGCGGAACCGCATACGGCCAAAACATAACGACACCCACGACGGGGAAATACCTTATTGCACAAACTTGTCAGCACAATTTCATTTACTCTCTCTTTACCCACCCTCTACTCTCCCATACGACAGTGACAAGAAGGAAATAGAGAAACGAACATCATGGCAACACTCCCAGCATTCTTCCAGTGTGCTCCCCACGCAGCCTGTCCATTAACAGCAATGGGAATGCGAGAAGTTGCGTAAAATCTGGCTTGCTGAATGCCTGCTCGTTGGAGTCTGGTTCTTGTGAGGGCGGAAAGGATGGGACGTCGTGCGAGAGGGGACATTTTGGACGTTGAGTGGAAGTTTTTTTTTGGGTATTCTTTCGAAGTCCTAAAGACTTGTTCGTTCAAGAAGATAGCAGTGGAAATGAGATATCTAGAGAGTCTGCGCGAAGAGGTTGATGTAATACTGATCGAGGGACAAAAATGGAGGACCAGCTGGAGTTAGGAGTTAGTGGGTTTCTATCAGGAAACAGAAGTTAGGGGGGGATGGAGATCCCCTCATTCTCTCCATGCAGCCCCAAATACCCGCCGTGTGAAACCATCAGCGCAGTTAAGGACTCCCAAACATTCCTCTTACCTCAGACGTGCGAGTTGCCAACAGGTGACTAGATGTCGATTGGTCTAGTTTATTACCCCGCACTGCGCTACTCGGGCTGTAGCGTTTACCCCGGATAAAGTGGAGATGAGCGGCCCGTCTGGTGAAGCTAATGCAGGGTTTTCGCCTGTTCTAGCCTCGGAGAGATAGAGATGCTGAGATTTGCGAGCAGAGTGATAATAAGACTCATTGGTAACTTGTTGATGAGGCCCACGGGAAGTATAGAGAGACTATTGACACTAGAAGAGAGTAAGAAAGAAAGATAGAAAGAGCAACTACTCAGCATAAAGAGCCCTTCCCCTTGCCATAATCAGCAACCCGATGTTTGATTCTGGATTTTGAAGCTGCTCGATTCTGCATTCTTATAGCTCCATCAGAATACAAGCAGAGAAAACACGTAGGCTACGCTACGCAGATCCGTGAGACTGAGCGGACCGCGAAATCCTTCAATCGTAACGGCAGTATCCCCCATATTGCCTGATTTACTGTATCAATCCATGGGGACGAGCCCGTAAGTTGAGCAATGATGGCGTGTCTTCTTGGACTGGTCCACTATCCCAAGGAGTAGCTAGCCTTGATATGATGCTCCTAGTATTCACGCCTCGCAGATTAAGTTCATAACATCTGCGCAAGCTCCTGTCTCGCGCGGAAAAGATGGAGAGTTATGCCATCTCCGATCCAGCCAAGCCTCAAGCTACACTTGTATACCGCGCATGCAAATTATTGAGGTGTCAGACTAGTGCGAGGATATATTGAAGATAAGTAATCCGGAGGTGCTTCGTATTACAGGTGGAGCACATCGAGACTTCGAAGATGGCTCGCAGCTCCTAAGAGCGAAAGCTTACTCAGGCAGGTCGAGTTGCCGTGAAGGGCTTGCATGAAGTTGAATTTCTATCAGTATTAGGAGAAAGAGAATACACCAGATCTGTCCAGGGCTTGAAGAGAAAAAAATAGATTGTGCAGAAGGGAAGGGGGCCAAAGATGGTAATTGCTGGGGACAAGCCAACCAGTCTTTCTTAACTTTGCTGGAAGAGAGAATGTGCTGCTCCTTGATGAAAATCAGATGCATAAAATACTTCAAATATGGAGGTAAAGCTCGTAGGCTTTTAGACCATTTCATTTGAAGCATTTATAGTCAATTGGAACGTGCCAAAAGGTGACAAGAATGTCCATGACAGCTTGTCAACAGGAGCCAGACCCGTGCTCACAATTGCGGCCTCATTGTGCAAAATGAGCCACTGCCTGAGCTTTCAACTTCAGCGAAACGGGGAGCCTTATCCGAATGTCTACGAATTTATTAGGCAGGATTCTGGCTGTTCTTTGCCGAAGGTGACTGTGATCCGAAACAATATTGAATTTGATATACCTTTTTCCCTTTTCCTACCAGCAGGTTGAGGAGAGAGGAGGCTGGCTAAATAGAGTTCGTGGTGAGTAGTGTAGTGGCGGGGACACATCATACCCCTAGATGCGTATTTGTCTGAGAAGACGATTTGCAGATGCCTCCTTTTGTCCTCTCGAACACTCTTCAACTTCCACTTTAGTAAACACAGCATGCGAGCTTTATCTCCTAAGTGCTGGTCGCTTTGCTCGAGTGATCTTGCTAAGACTATGATTTATCCGCAATGCTCCCCAGCCGTTCGAGTAGCTCGCTCTGTGCCGGAGAAGTGCTGCTGTTGTAATTCTAGCCCAGAACTTAGCTTCTTGACAAGGGGTCGAACCGCCGTGTGCTATTCTTATCGCTCAGAAATAACTTATTCAGCGTCTCGAGGCATCCTGATCGAGCCTCTGTCTCTATTATTCTCCCGATCAAGATCGAGTAATGCGAATCCTCTTCTTCGAATATTAAGGAAGGAATTCTTGCATGCTCAAGCGGAGATGGCACTTCAGAAGGCTTTTCCTCACATATGTGCTAAGATATGAAGAAATAGATAAAGTCTATGACAAGCAGCCATGGTTTGGATTGAGCTGGTAGCTGCAGAACGAAATCGGCATCGGCACGAACTTTAAGCCTCTGGTCAGATGACCCTGATCGGTCTCACACATACAGATACCGAGCATTTATACTATGCCTCGACAGAGGCTTCAAGGTCGTCAAACACCGACTTTCCGTCTCTGTCCTCGACCGTCGAGTCACTGCAGTCCGAACGTCCCACGTCTGTCACCGATGCGTCGGAATCTTGACATTAGGAGCATCACTTGGTGATCCTCCCAGGAGCAAGTGGCTTGGTGCTGCAGATTCAACAGCCAAACCGCCTCCAATCCTCGCCTTCTCTTCAGATGCTCATTGATGGGTCCTCGGTCTACAGCCAGAAGGTTGTAGCACTCGGCAATATCGGCAGAGCGCTGAAGCATTTTTGCTCCGGTCTTTGCGATGTGATCAACACGAGAATCAGTAATAGACACAAAAAATTTCCTGGAGGATGGCAAATCGCATGGGAGCATTTTGCTATTGTTGATAAGAGACTCACGGCTTCGTTGCCTCTAGGAGTGATTGTGGGAGGGCAATTCGCTCGTGGGTGTTAGAGCAGTCGCGATCATTGGAGGTGGAGAGAGGGACGTACACATAATTGATGATGAGCTTTGAAAACCGTAATATACAACAAACTATTCGAGTTTTCCAATAGGAGAGTTACGCGACACGTATATTCTACTTCCTGCTGTTTTCTTTATACAAGGTCTCATTACCTGTGATCACTGAACGTTTGGGAGCTAAGAATCAGACATTTCTTCTACTCTGGTTTTCATTTCTCTCTACTCATTCTCAATCTAATCCTACATGGCCATAGTCTCCGATCCCGGCTCCTGCATCCCCCTCAATCATCGCACCATCCCACCAGTTCCCCAGAATTCACTCTCCAGACAAGAGATTTGCACTCTCAGTTAGTTGCAAGACACCACAAGGATCCCCCTCCCAAGTATTCGCAGCAGAGGATTGACTACCAACTCAAAGCTGTAAAATACGGGAAGGGGGGCTCGTGGTATCTGCGCCATCCCTGAGAGTCTGCCTCTCATGTCTATCGAGATCATTCCAAGTCGCTGGCGTGACGGTACGACTCTCAAGAAGAACGCCTTCACCAGGATTTTCGACATAAGAAATACATGGGCCTTTTTTTTGATATCCATCCACTCGCAGAAACTCACAGACGCAGCTGTCCACTCAATAACAAAGAAAAAACAACCCTCATGGTCCTATCGACGAGCACCGAAGTACAAGTCTCTCCACATTCTGACACAAAGTATCATGTCCACTCGCAGAAGTCCTGAAATACAACTCCCCACGCGACAAAAAAAGAAAAAGAACTCTCGTAGTCATATTGACGAGCACCAAGGTGCAATTCTCTCCACAGTCCGGCACCAACTTCCATATCCAGTCGCAGAATCCACAAATACACCTCCCCATGCGATGACAAAAGAAAGACAACTCTCATAGTCCTATCGAAGAGTACCGAGGTGCAATTCTCTGTACATCCCGGCGCCAACTTCCATATCCACTCGCAGAATCCACTAATGAAAAACTCCCCACGCAATGACAAAGGAAAAAATGATCTCGTAATCCTATCGACGAGCACCGTGGTGCAAGTCTCTCCACAACGCGACTCCAAGTACCCCCACATGCGCCGCCTTACTCAACACCTTGAACCAGGTAACTTTGATATCGGTGGATGGCTCTGGCTCATTCGACACTGGCATTTGCTCGTTTGATCCATTTGGAACTTCGACAGCTGCGACGGGGAGGATGGTTATCTCTGGTTCATCTTCCAGCTCCTCAAAGGTATGATCCTCAACCACACGGGGTTTGAGCCAGAGGTCAGGATCGCCCAGGTCAATGATGGTAAGGGGACCTCCAGAGGTGACTGCCCAAAATGTTGGAGTGAGAAGGGTTGTTGCTGAATGCTGATTGATGACGGAGAGTTGAGTGGCTTGATGCAAATTGGACAATCCAGAATACGTGAAGATGAATAGCATTGAGATGGACACCATGAAAACAAACAAGGCCTGGAGTACACTTGAAATGCCGGCTGGTGACAGGATTCGCAGGATTTGCAATACTGGAGAGCTATCGACAGGAAGGTGGTCGGAGAATCCATAAGATACCTCGAGCTTGTTGACGAGCTTGCCCTTGTTTCTGATCTGTGTGTCCTGAGCTCTTGTAGGCTTTGTGCGCTGTGCGATTACAGTAGGTATGGATGTGAGCGGCATGGATTGTGCGGAAGACGTTGGAGCTGGTAGATTTCTGGATGGTGTTGAAGTAACAAAAGGCATAACGGTAATACCTGAGGAACCGGTCGATGGTGCTCTACCTGGTAGATTCATGGATGAAGCCGAGATAGCAGTAGGTACAATTGAGGTAGCCGAGGAACATGTTGAGTCTGTCTTGCAAGGCAGAATTACGGAGGGTGTTGAAGTGGTAGTAGGGGCAGTAGAGAAGGTAGAATGTGCGATCGATGGCGCTCCAGCAAGTATATTCGCGGATGCTGTTGGATTAGTCGTGGGCACAATAGTGTGAGACGAAGACGGGTTGGAAGATTCGCTAGCTGGCAGAATTGTGACGGTCGTTGAAGTAATAGCAGGTACAGCAGAGATAGTAGAGTCTGTGATCGATGGCATTCCAGCGTGTAGATTCGTGGATGGTGTTGAGAAGACATTCGACGGGGTGTTGATATCTGTAGCTGAGAGTTCGTCGTCGAGTCGGAGTACATTGTTTGCAAAGAACTTCAAGATTAGATAGGTCCAAGTCAAGACCTACAAACTGTCAGCAGAAGCTTATGATCCTCACATCCCACAACTTGCTGAAGGCAAACTTACAGTACCGGTGAAAATCTCCTGGGTCTGAGACATCTCGGTAGCTGGAGGTCCTGCAGCCTGGCTCAAAGGAACGAGCGTCAAGCCCCACGGAAGCATCAGGAATATAAGCCTCGCTACTGCTGACATCCATCTCTGTACTCGTGACAGAGACTCAACCTTCTCGGTAGCCACTGTAGCAACCACGATCTGGTGGGCTGCATTCTGCCTGGCTATCTCACTGTCGCTTGTGAGAAGTAGGATCTGGGCTGCCTGGTCGGCTGTTTCAGCTGCCTTCTTCTTGATGCAACTATCCTTCTGCTCAACCTGCGCCTTTAGATTGGTTATCTCGTTTTCTAGCGATATGATATTAACGAAGCGTTCAAGGTCCGTCTCTTGAAACGTCCTCAGGTGAGCCAACATTGTCTCACGAAGGTCTTTTGTCTGGGCTTCTGATCGTTCCAACGCAGCTGTCAACATGTTCATCTCTGCTCGGACACCTGGGGCGTTAGATTCGGCAGGGAGATTGCGCTCATACGCAAGGTGAGCTTCATGCTTCTCGATCATGACTCTCTTCACTTCAGAACTGAAATGCTTAACCTGTAGGCCAAGATGCTTGATTAGGCCGACCGTAGATGCAGGAAGGCCAACATTTGGTAGCATTCGGTGTACAAGATCAACAGATGAATATATCTCTTCTTGAGTTTCTCGAATGTACTTCGTGTTCTTTTGGAGGATATCTAGCTTGATTCTCGTCTTCTGGAGCTCGTTCGTGACCTCCCGAATTTTTCGTTTGTAGGTACCGCTGAGAAGCGGATGGTCGTGGTGCTGGCCACATTTTTGCAGCTGGGCTGCTTGGCTATTTATGGTATGCTGATACGCCGCCTCAAGTTCTTGTGGGAGCTCTGGAATTTGCTTGACTGCGACGGTAGACTTGAGCTGCTGGATGTCGATTGTAGAAGAAGACGCAGCTGAGGTARCACCGGTGTTGAARGCTGATGTAGATAAACCACCGTTGAATCGRTCTGACTTTGGTAGTTCGGCCTGAGGTTTGGAGCTTTGAACTGTTGGAATAACACCGGTGTTGAAAGCTGATGCGGATAAACCACCGTTGAATCGRTCTGACTTTGGTAGTTCGGCCTGAGGTTTGGAGCTTTGAACTGTTGGAATATCCGAGACTACGATTGACTCTGTTTGTGTGATTGACTCTGGCCGTTTGCCCTGATGCTTAGAATACTTTTTCTTCGGAGCCTTCGGACCAGGTGCGGTCGATTCAGATCGAGATGTGTCCTTGTTGGCGATGCTGGCCTTTGTGGCGGATGTTCCAGATCTTGATGGCTTGCGAGAAGAGACTTTCTTGCGAAACTTATCTAGTAGTTCCTGCATTTCGTTCCGTCCGACTGGCTCACCCTCAGGCTCTGAGTCACTGCAAGTAGTCCAACCCTCGTCTGTAGACATGAGCGCGGTAGTGTAGGATATGAGCGCAGGTGTACTGCGATTGAGTGTTGTGGGTTGCGTGTTGCGTTGAGATCGAATACTGAGAGCGTGTTCGAAAATATGTGTATGTTGAGATATTTGCTTGCAGAAAAAAAGATCAAGATGCGATTGTGGGTGGTGGAAAGGGGCGCTCGCTTAGCGAGAAGTTAGCGTGCCTCCGCAGCATCAACAATAGAATTCACCTTTGAAGCCAGCCCGCCCACCCACACACGAAAACAATAAGTACACCAAAAACCTCGCTGTAGCAACAATAGAATTCATCTTTGGAGCCCGTTCACTTACAGACAATACGTACGTCATTGGCTAGATCAACAATAGAATTCACCTTGGAAGCCCGCCAATTAAAAAGACGTTACGTACGTCACTACACAAAAATTGGTTTCAGATGCACCTATGAATGCACATAACGCTGGCTCTGGTATGGATCTCAAGAAGTAAAACAATCGAATTGAGTTGCACTCTGGTTTCTCTAAGACTTTAAGATCACTTCAAATTGGCAACGCAGTTTTGTACTGAGGCCTCTCACCTAGGACACGGAGATTTTTGAGGCCCACGTGCCCTGTCAACACAGCTAAGGTGAGATGATTTTCTGCTATTTAAGATTAAGCAATAATACCATGTTAAGACCGGGGTCTTGCAACGCATTTTGAGGTATCATCAGTCGTTCGTGCAGTTCCAGTGGGACTTTATTCCACAAGCTTTAATACATGCAATATCTCCACCAGCAAAGTGGAGCAGACGAAGGGCGAAGCCACCACTCACGTGGGACTATATGGACAACGATAAATTATACGTTGATTTTCACAATTTGAAGAAAGGTTCACTATCGAAGGCACTGCATTCTTTGGACTTAAATTACACTCACAAGTCCGTTCTTATTGAGACTACAACAGACTGCTTCTCTACGCTCTTATTTCTGACAACTAACACCGCACCAAACCCTCCCTCTCTTCGGTAACAAGTAATCTTGAAATACAGCAGACCCGTAAATCAAGCGACAAGAAGTGCAAGAGCTAAAAGACATAGCTGAACTCATCTCCATAGAAAAGCAGAACCACAGAACCATCAGAGAATCTTCCTCGAAGGTGGCGGGATTTCCACGGCATACCCTGAGTGGTGATGATCATAAGTTCTGCAGTCTGCTTTCTGTTAGAGATGAGAGCACCGTCCTTGTAGAAGCTCCTTCCCATAAAAGTCTGCTTTGGGGTCGTCGTGTATGTGGAAAGGACAAACAAAAATGGGCAATGCTACCAAATGGAGGAAAAGTAGCGGGAATTGAAAAAGAAAAAGAAAATATCCCAGCATAACACATGGCATCTGTCGTACTCTTTGTGTTTTATACCATCAAGTAGGGTACCCGTTTCCTCCTTCACGATCTTGAGCCTCTTTTGTCACACTCTCGTCTCTCCTTCCTCCTCTCTACCCTCCTACCCTCCTACCCTTCTACCCTCCTACCCTCCTTCTCACCTCCCATTATTCTCAAGAGTGGATATACACACCACTGCGTGCATCCACTACAGCCTTGGGATCCACACCACGTTTGAAAGCAGCAATTTCCCACTTAAATCTAACGGCAATGGCTCTCAGCGCAGGTAACAGCGGATCATGCTTATACACAACTTCATCTTGTTGGTAAGGATATGGTATAGCAGGCGGCTCATCACTGGCGAAGCAGGACACCATGGCGTTGAGCTCTGAAGATCCATTGCTCCATACCGGGGAAGTCAGGCCTTTTCTGGGTTGGTCTCCTGCACCGAGGGTGTTCATTTAGCTGGCAATGCTAGACTGTAGTGTGGTGTGGAAGGTTAACTTGATTCTTGCGCCGCTGGGATATGTGAAAACGGCGCCAAATGCCAAGAGGATTGGCATCAATTTGAGGAAGCTCTTGAAGGAGAAGAATGCAGAACGATTCGAGGATATTGATATTTTGGAAGTAATGTGAGTAGCCAGTCTTTGCTTCTGTGACGAAGGGTTGATAAATTTTAGCGCATTGGAGACAGACTTGGTGAACAGCTCGTCTTGTTGCTGGAGCCCGGCTTTGGTGGAAGGGTCTTGACTTTAACAGTAGAGCTAGCTCTCTCCTCTTCATCGCCATCAATAGCAACTCCCATCAAAATCTCAGCCATGCACTCACTATCGCTGGTCGACGACTCATTGGGCGCAAATATTTTGCCCTCTATCAATCCCTCGTTTCTGTAACCTGAGGACATGCCGATGGTCTCCGCAGCAATTGCCTCGATCGATCTACTGCCCGTCTTGCTCCGGGAGGAGTCAGCTACAGGGAATTGGATATTTTCACGCTTGAGTCCTTGAAAACCGGCGGCGAGCCTTGAGGAGTCCTGGACAGCGGGACGAAAGACATTTGGTATTATGTGCTGTGAAAGTCTTTCCAGTCCTACTCCCAATCCTGATCTGTCGACTTCAACATCTTGTACAATAGAGCTCAACTTCAGTCTATCGGAATATGGTTCAGTTGCGCCATGGTCCTTTGACTCTTGTACTTGATCGCTATTGGTGTGAGTCGATAGAGAGACTATCTCGAATTGATTCTCAGTATTCTTTATCTTCGAATTCGTCTCCTCGAGCTTGACAGAAAGATCTTCAATTTTTTTATTCGCCACCTGAAGCTTGTCCGCTTCCCTCTTCAGGGCGGAAGTGTACTGAGAGATCAATTCGAATATCTCTGTCTCTACCCTCTTAGCATGCTCAGATCTAACGTCTGAAATCTTCGTCTCCAACCTCTCCACCTTCGTAATCATGGCATCAAATTATCTTTGGCAGGTCTGGCAGCGATCTCCTCGCTCAAGGTATTCGCAGCGAGGTAGTTGTCCTTAAGACACTCAACTGCAAGGGGTATGATCTCCGTAAGGAAGAATTCACCTCCCATGATTTCGATAATCTTCTCATCACGAGCTGCGAGGAGCTGTGGGCGAAAGATGATCTCATCAATCGAGAAAACTTGATATCGATCCTCGACTCTGCGATTTTCCTCTGCCATCCACTTGTTATCTCGACTTATTTCTTTCACCATCTCTTCGAATTCTGCCACTCGGTCACGATTAGCTTCGACTTCCTTCATCAGAATATCCACAGCCTTCTCCTCTTTAGTTCTGAGAAGAACAGTGTATTGCGTAAAGAAATCATCTGTCTCGAGATTAGGTGTGACGTGAGGAAGGTTAGAGCCAGGTGGGCTGCTATCGGCGACTGGAGAAGACTTCTCAATATCACTCACTTCATCGATGGCTACAGCTTGCAGAGCCAGATTCGTGCTCGGAGTGTCTTTTGGTGAAGTGCATTCTGGCGTTGTTTCCACAAATTCTACTACTGTTCGTAAATTAACCAGAGCAGATCCAAGAGGAGTGTCGGTGACATGCTCGATTTGAGGAAGCTCTGCGCCACTAATCTTAGCTCCAGCTTCGGCAAGCACAGCCAAGTTCGGAGCACCACTTGATGTAATCAACTGTGGCTTTTTTCTTCCGGTTGCCTTCACTCTGTCGCTCTGCCCCTTCTGGCTATAATCGGCAACTACTTCGATTTGTGTTTGATTCGTAGAAGAAGCGATTATTTTGACCGGAGCTGTACTCAGAGTTGGGAAAACTGGGACAGCGGTTTTCAGGCTTGGAGCTCCGCCGGCCCAGGTCGCCATGCCACCTGTAGGTGCAGCCGAGAAAGTGATGATTGGTGTAGAGTATGGAATAATAGTATTCGTAGGGACTGGCTCATCAACATCTTGTGTGTCGCGGGAATTCATGAAAGTGAACCTAGATCGAGCTGCAGGCACGCTGACCGGAGCTTCCTTTGGCAGAACTTGCACGCTGACAGGGGGTATTCCTCGTTGCGAAGGTTGAGCCTGACTACGTCCTGGAAGAGCGAGCTTAGGACGGGCATTGTTTACTGAGAAGTGTGTGAATTGGGGCTCTCGGACGAAAAATGAAGGGGACTTACTAGCTCCCTGAGCGACGGATTCATCCTTCTTGACCTGTGTATCCTCCATATTGGTGGCAGCTTTCTCGGTCTTCAACATATTCTGAGGTTGCGGCGGATTCATGGTCACAACTACATCATCTTTCGTCCAGCTAATCTTGGAGCCACTCATACTTGATGCAGAATGAGGGCGACTTGTGCTATTATTATTGTCATATTCCAAAGAATTTTGCTCCCATGACATCTTTAGATGTGCTGGAAGAGGTGCTGCGGAGGCACGCTCCTCGAATTTGGTGAACATTAGAGGCAGAGACCGAGTAGCCAGAACCTACAGCAGTACCGTATCCACCCTTTGCAGCTTCCGATCCGGCATTCGTAGGACTGAATTGTGCTGAGTTGTCTGAGTATGAGACGTTCTTGACAGAGGCTGGGTTATGAATCAATGCTGCAAGACTGGGAACCGAAGAAAGAGTTGGGCCACCAGCACGTATCCTTCTCATCCTTAGATGCACATTCTTCCTCGCCGAGAGTGAGTGATCCTGAGACAGCGATCGAATCAATGCACTCCTCCGTTTCGGTCACTTGAGAAGCAGGAATCGTTGCAGGTGCGCATGTAACTGCATTGACTGTCACTTCATTAGCTATTCTCCTTCCAGTGTGCGCGCGAACACTTACTATTCAACGAAGGATCTTGCATCAACATCTGAGCGGCAAGACGAGCGCCTAATCTGCCAATCTTCTTCTTGTTCTTCTTCGCAAAACTATCTTGGGTATTGGAATTGTTTTCCGACATGATGACGATTTCAGAGTTGGTGTGTGTTATGTGTTGTGTTTGGTTTATACTTAGGTTGAAATCCAGCGTTTTCGAGAATAGGGTTCTCTTGAAATTTCGAGAATTTGCGCTGAAAGTATGAAGTAGGAAAGAGGTTGCGTGATCGAAGACAGACAGATCAAAAGGTGGACTGGGAATGGAAACGTGCTGAGTTCGCTTAGCTGGCGCTAGTGAATGTAAACAGTGAAGCTCACTTTCGCGGGGCCAAGTTGCGTCAAATAGACAGGGGTCTGACAAGGTGTAGCTCATAAAACTACTTGCGGATAATGTTTTGGAAAGGTTGGGAAGCTTATCGTATCGAATGGAGATGAAGATGCCACGCATATGAGGTGTAGGAAAAAGCCTGGGCCACGAGACGGAGCTCGATGTGGAGCAAGCAGACAAAGAACTGCGAGCTTTGTTGGAGTCTTTGCGAGCGAGCTTCAAATCTCTTGCGCTCTTTCCATGTGAATTTACGAAAGCATGCAAGCTTCTCTAGGCGCATGATATGTAACGTGAAGTAAAGACAAAATAGTACAATTGCATCTGATGGTATATTTACGTTGAGTGTAGTTATAGTATAGCATCAATACAGCTTGCACTATGGTTTTACTTTAAGTCGCACTATAACAATGTCGACGAAAGCTTCATTGATTCTGCAGCTAGACCTGGAACTTATAAACCGAGCACTGAACTGTAAAGATGCAAAACAGAAATGAGTCCTTGTCTACGAACGGCAGTGGGTACGAAGCGAAAAACTTGGGATATATCTCTGGAGAAATGCTAAAGACGTTTACATAGATGACGATTAGCAAATGTTACGGATATAGCTATCAGCACAAAGTTGTCAGGAACACAAACGTGAGCAAACATTAATTCATGAAATGATCAGGCACACACAGTACCCTTCTCAATCCTCGTAACCGTCCCACTCAAACCAAAAGCAGCATGCTTCAACTCCCCTTCCCTACTACCCATCTCGTTTCTCCCATTTCTCGCAAACTCACTGCCGGTCACAACCCCAAACATAATCTTCCTATCCATCATGCCCTTATCCTTTCCCAGACAAGCTCCCTCAGCCAAATGATCGAAATCCGGATTCCTCGTCGTAGCCATGACGGCCGAGAAATTCGTCGTATGATAAACGCCATTGCTCACTAAACAGATCACACCAATCATGACGCAGAACAAAGCGACGGCGATAGTAGCGCCGTATGAGACGAGCAGGTCGAGTTGCTCGTACGCATAGACGTTGGATGTGATGCTAACTCTTACAGGAAGTGAAACCAGAGATGTCATTCCGGGGACGGAGAGCATGGAAATGGTGATATTATTAGCGAGGTCTTCAATCGCGCGGTCGAGCGTCTTATTTCTACAACTTCCTGCGTGGCGGGGGAAAATATCGGCGGTGTTGAAATCTAGGTTCTGGGCCCAGTAACTGTTGGTGAATTCCTCGCAGCCCGCAAGGTCGATCTGCAGGATGCGGCTGGAAGCTTGGGATACGCTGATGAATTTCCCCGCTAGTTTTGTGGTGGTGTTCTCGAGGGAGACGTTGCCGAAGATGTTGTTTCCGAGAGCTAGGAATGTTGCGTAGTAGGCGCTATTCTGCCAGCGCTCGATTTCAGTGGAGTTGTCATCGCCGGAGGCAGCGTCGGACCATCCCATGGAGAGCGCGGATGTGTTAGATCTACCGCTGGGAGGAAGCACGACGATGTGCTGATGGGTGACGGTTCCGGCACCGTTGAGGTATGAGAATCCCACATTGAAAGACGCGTTGACCAGGGAGCAGACGATGTCGTGGTCTCCAGTTTGGACCCAGATTTGACTTTTTTTCTTATGCACCTCTGATCTGTAATCTGAATAATTTTCTCCAAGCTCAGCTGGCCACTATGACTATTAGTGAAATATTTTCTTAGGTTCTAGACAGATCTGGTGATGACTTGATGCTAAAAAGAAACAGAAGCAGGAGGATACCTTACATTATTATATACTTTGAGTCGGTCTTCTCGCCTGTATGGCTCATCCACTCCGTTCTGTGTAGGGCTAAAAGCACTCATGAGCAGAAATCCACGGGCAGTCCGATCATAGACTGAAAGAAGTCTGGGTGCACTCCCGGCAGTGACAATAGACTGATCATACGCGGACTGATTCGCATACCAATTGAATGCAGCTTTCTGCCCTTCATCAGGGGCTTCACACTTGATGCTTGGACCATGGAACTGAACGCTTAATGACGAATTTGCCGATGGCGGCGTGGGAAAAATTATACCTCCCCCTACCGCAGCGGACGTCGCGGTTTTCAAATGTATGGCTGTCGGATCGATAGTCGGATCCGTATTGACAGTCTGGATCTGCCACCAGGACGAAGTATTGAAGTCCAGCACAGGAACCATGTGCATACTTGTGGAATTCAAGAGCGCAGGCACAACACTCAACGTAGCCGCCGGCGTCAACCCCCCCAGAAACAAAAGCCACGTTAACAATCCAAGCAGAGCAGCAATCTTCGCGCCTCCAAGAAGCCTCAACGAGAAAATCGCCGTGATCCTAAACGGTAACGTAAAAAGTTTATCCAAGGTGCCGATAGCGAACGAGTTTCTCCTCATCGCGTACCAAATATACTGATTGTAACTCTCATCGATCGCCACTTTCAAACTCGCTAGTGCTAGAAAGACGAAAACGTTTCCGATTTGTTTGACGGCTTGTTGGCCGAATTTACTTTCGCCGACTGTTTGTCCGTCGAGTTTGAGATACACGAGATGATGTGCCACGGCCAGAGCTATGCCGAGGAAAGTGAATAGAGGGATCTGAAGGGGTTCGCCAAGCCAGGGAATGCCCCATTTTGCGGTTTTCTGACCATGGGTTGTTGACACTTCGGTCAAGAATGTCGATGTTACATGTGAGGATTCTTTATTGGGACATCTATTGTCCTCGATCTCTGGATTGTGGAGACTATCGTAACTCGAGATGTCTATTTCCGGACTGATTGAATTGTTGGGGACGTCTTCCGTCGCGTGCGCGTAAGGAGGTAACGGCTTTCGCTGCATTTTGACTGCAGAACATCGGTCAAAAACTTGTGGAAGGTTGGAAGAAAACTCAAAACCCAAAAGATGGGGTATCCGATTTACACGTTTGATAAAATCAGTGTCACCGTCAGCGCCAACCTTTGAGGTGGTGAGGCTGAACAATCCTGCAGCAAATTAGGTGGAAATGCGGTCTGTGTTTGGGGGCCAAACGGATAGATGAAGACATCTGATTGGTGCGGGCTGGCCAAAAATAAACATCAAACGCTGTGTCTCACGCCCGCAGGTCATCCTCTTTGTTGGAAGCGACTGTGAGCCTGGATTCAGGAGAGGAGTTGAACTACAGCCAAGCGTTTCTACATAGAAACGATTTATTTCGATTACTTAGAAGTGTTGATAGTCGTGTTCTGTTTTCAGGCTTAAGAATCAAGAAGCATGCACGTGCAAGGAGGGCTATATATGTTTATTGAGCGGTGTGGCTCTTGCTCCTCTGAGAAGCATGCCATTTAGCAATTCGAAGCATTGACCGAGCAGCGTGAGACTTTACCGAGTTAAAGAGTGTTCCCTGTCCCGAAAAGAAAAAGCGGCAAAACCAATATCTACTCGAACAAATCGAGACGAGTAATTAGATCAACTGTGAATTATTTCCCTTCTCTAGTTCGGATCAAGAGCTACCTCGGATTCAACTCAAATCGAATATGTAACTAGGCAAATTAGATGACTACCAGCAAAGAGCTATTCTTTATATTACTACAAAGGTCTCCTAGAAACAATCTTCATATAATGCGGCTAGCCAGATTTGAAAAATGACTCACCCGTCAACCGCTCGGTCGTCAACCCGATACAGCAGCAATCCATCCAGCAATTTCATGACACGAAAAGAAAAAGATTCCATTTTTTGCCGAGTGCGGATAGCAATTAGAACGGAAAGCTTGCTCTTGATACCCAGCTTCTTGTGGACGTCTGTCACGATGTGACCTCGCCTTTTAACATCCACTACCTCGCTCCCAGTTTGATATTCAAGCTGGCAAGAACTCTAGCCAGGAAAGCCTATTCGCGATTCCGATTGAACGCCATGTGATTGTGATATCCAGTGCGTCTCCAGTTACTGTGCCAATGGATTTGCTCCAATTCGAGTGTGATTTAAGAACCGCCAATATAACAGCTGCGGAACGTTTCAATCGCTTCATCGAGGTGTGAAGGGATTTGACCGTCACAGAATACTCAAGTCCACGACCGGGCTCTGTATCCCGTCGCGCTACTCGGTCTGACGAGTCGAAACCTAAAGAGTTCAGGAAGAAGGCATCCTCCCACAGCCCTGTAAAGTATCTAGCAACATATAGAATGTTGTCTTTTCCCGCCAGAAGGACAGAAACAGCCACATGCTTGCCGTCATACTTGGGGAATTCTCTTATACTGTATTAGCTAGCTTCCGATTGAGTCCCAGAGCTGGGAAGGCTCCCTGATTATTTCAGGCTTGGTTGTTAGGACCGTGTCATTTCAGCAATTGGAGTAGAAGAGGCATCTTAACATTTGGAGGTAGCCCGACTATTCTTCGATTCCATCATAGGCCTGACTGGATGAATATTGCTCTTGTATCGCTCAGGCTCGATTCTTGAGCGGATTATCTCCTGTAAAGTGATTCAGATCGCAAGCGTACAGGTGTAATACTATTGTTTCTCAGTGCGACATCCAGAACGAAGGGCTCTAGAGAAGGGCTATATTTTGCTGGCCAGAATGCCGGGTAAGATTATCCTATGATGAACTTGTCGAAGGAGCCACGATTATCAACTTTGAATGCTTGTATACCTAATGCATTTTCGCGAGCTTGAGCAGCTTGTTCTCATGGTTGTTTTGAGTGATATATCCGCGATCATTGACGAGAAGCGCCTCTAATTGTAGCTATAATTTGCTTCGTATATTTGCTGGTAAGAATTTGGACTTACGGAGCGTCTTTTCACAATCAGCTGTAGCCCAGTCGCTAAGTGGCTTCAATAAGTTGGACAATAACTGATGGTAAAGTTTCCCAGCCAAGGTCATGTTCTACTTTCGCGATGGTCCCTGTAATTAGGTTTACAGCTTGACCTCTTGCTCAAATATAAAACAGCGATACACAACGCGATGCCTGGTCTTCTTCCGGTCGCTCCATTCAAAGGTATTAAGAGTTTGTACCGCAAGAGATATAACGAGCCGGGGAGCTGCGAATGGGCCCAATACAGTTCCTCATGACATGGTCATTAGGCGCTGTACGCCCTCCGTGATATACAGTGCAGTCGCGCAAGAAGCTTTCGATCCCATCAAAACAGCTCTTTGAGCGGGTGTCATAGCCAAGATACGTCACTGATATCCCATCCTCATTGGCACGATCTGAGCAGCGATGCAGTCACAACCTTAAAACTACATCCGCAGCGGTAATGCACCTCAGCCACTCGGTTCTTTGGTTTCCCAACCCCTGCAATCAGTCTCACATATCAATATAGTTATCGATCGGCATTTGATACCCGCTTTGATCCTGTGATCCTGTCCGTTAGCTCACCTAAATAAGGAGCGGAGTAAACAAACAGCAGGAATCGACCTCGCCTATAGCGGCCGCACGCCGACGGCACCCGGCATTTTGTCGGTCCTCCGACGGCACTTGGCGAGATTTCTCAGCATTTCTCACGATGCCTGCAGCTTTCAAAGCACAACTACACTGACAACTGGGATCGATACAATTCGGCGCTTGTAATTCTGCTATGGACACTCGGATCAGTCCATTTCCATCTTCCAGACGTGCTTGTCACACGACACTGGCCCCACACGATGCATTCATTTACTGTCTACTCCGTCTACCTTACTTAGGTAAGCAGCTCCAAATTGCTTACAATCGATAATGTAAGCCACAAATCGAATTCACCGCCTTACAAACTCCGCTCTTTGCTCCGCAATTCTGCCATGACGTCTTTCGGCACCCACATGCAATACTCGAAGATGATTGGACAATGTCGGTATACAAGTGGATGGGATACTAGTCAGGTCGAAGTCTAGGACTGAGGCGAATGAACGGGAAAGACTCTACCAGAAGAGAAGCTTGAGACAGACATGCAGATTCCACTGTGGCTGTTCGTGAGCAGCTTGTGTATCGCTCTTTCCTGGCACGAGATGGCGTCGTGGGCGTCGTGGGTGGGAAATCTGGGAAGGAAAGTCCCCACTACTACGAAGGGGAGGGGTATAAAAAGCATCCTCCCCTCCTTTGGTCTCTTTCACAAGTATATACAACCTCCTCCTACTACTACTACTACTACTACTACTACAACCTCACCCTACCACTCCGCCTACACTTCTACACCTTACCAGAAATACTACTCTTCTCGCCCCTTCAAGATGTCTTCCAAAGCCTTTCTCGAAACCATCAAGGCCCGCCGCACATACTACGCCCTCAAGAAAGAATCGCCCATCACCGACGCGCAGATCCAGGAGATTATCAAGGAGGCTGTCCTACATGTCCCGAGTTCCTTCAATAGCCAGAGCACCAGAGTCGTGTTGTTGGTCAAGGAGGAACATGATAAGCTGTGGGAGATCACAAAGGAGGTGTTGAAGGCTATTGTTACCCCAGAGCAGTGGCAGGGGACAGAGCAAAAGTTGAATGGCTTCAAGGCTGGTTATGGAACTGTGAGTATACCCTGTTGTGGTTCTGCTGGTTTCTATTTGGAACGGGGTAGAGATGGTGCTCGAGGGATGGTGAATAGAATGGTGATCTTTCACGCCATTTCATCACTTCCTCCTTGCACACATCCTCCACTCGCAGATTCCCTGGCTTCTCTCTTATTCTTACTAACGTTCCTTCCCCCAGATCCTCTTCTACGAATCCCGCTCCGTCGTCTCAGGCATGCAAGATAAGTTCGCCGCTTATGCCGACAAGTTCCCCAGCTGGGCTACCCAATCCGACGCAATGCATCAATACACCATCTGGACTGCCCTCGAAGCCGAGGGTCTCGGGGCCAACCTCCAACATTACAATCCGTTGATAGATCAGAAGGTTGCTGCCACATGGGGTATTGATGAAGACTGGGTGTTGAATGCGCAGTTGGTGTTTGGGAAGCCGGTTGGGGAGGCGGGCGAGAAGAGTTTCTTGCCGGTTGAGGATAGATTCAAGAGCTTTGGTGTTTAGATATGGAAGTGAAATAGACTGGGATGATTTTGCATTGCTGGTGTTTGGGAAATGAGCGGACATTTCGTTTTTGGGTAGATAATCCATGGCCGTGCGTTGCCTTCCGATCAATATCAGCTGCGTCTATACACTAGCTAGGGGCAGGTAGATGTGATTACGATGTTCAACTCAATTTTATCCTCTCTTTGTTGTAATACTGTTACATTATGCTCGTCTCTTGTAGAGCGATCACTTCGATCTCTATTTCAGCTTTCTTTCAACTGCGGGCACCATTGAAGTGTATATCCTATAAGCTGAGCGACAACACATAGTTCAGAGAAAGCCAGACCCAGCCAAACAATAATATATCGCATAATTTTCAACTCTCAGTCACCCATCCCTTGAAGGCTGCGAGTGGATTTTACCTTTCAACCTTTGTTTCATATTATTCCTATACCATCAGACTTTCCATAGAGAAACTGCGATTAGGTATCAGAGAATATTGTTTAATGCTCTGTTACATCTTCCATAGTCATTTATCTGGAAAAGGGTGAATGCACTGTGAATTGTACCGATCGAAAGAATAATTGATTATGCCTAAGAAAGGTCACCTTTTTTTTCCGGACTGTGGTGTCACTGGTGTGATGTTATTGGACGTGAAGGATGTATAGGAAGGTGATGTGTAGGAGGGATATGCAACAGCTGCCTACCTCAGAGGCAAGGAAGGGTACGGGTATTGGAATAGCACGGAATGATCAAGAGGACGGTCCCGAGTTTATATCGTACAAGCAAGAACGAATTACCAGGGACGGTTTCTAGGTAAAGGGGAATTTCTCGTGCCTTTCTATTCAAGTGCTAAGAGTAAAAATACAAGTACTTAGTTGCTCCTTATACTTTAGTATCGATACTAGTCTATTAAATTTAACATACTAGTAGTACTTCAAAAAAAAGGTTAATATTTAGTTAACTTGGCGAAAGTATACTCTAGATATTGATAGCTATTTAAGAACTCTAAGGTAGTCGAATACGGGTAATTAAAGCAAGTTACATCTGCTCTCTATCTGCTACTTGGTATTATTCCGGGACTATTCTAGGACTACTCTTTTCTTTCCTCTCGAATTATTCTTTCAAGTATAACTTTTCAGATTTGAATAGTTCGTGTGGAAAGACCCGGCAGAGACCTACCTGTCTGGTGATTCTCTACTGAGAGGTCTATTCACAGTATGAAATGTTAGCTGATAGTCATCGAACGATTCTTTTGCCTCTACGCTTGCCTATAAGGTAGGGATGCTCAACTACCGATCATGTGATAAGATAATTGCAGTCAAGATCTTCATTCAGTACTGATGTGTCAGGTCTGAATAATTATCTAGCCTCAGCATCCCAAAGCATCCTAGGGTATCGATACAAGCGATTTCCAGCAGGGCTAAGAATGGTAAAGTTAATGCAAGTCAATGAAATGGAATTAAGATTGAATTAAGTCACTACTCCCCTTCCTCGCCGCGCTCGAATTGTAGGATGTCGTCTTCTAGGTTCAATGCCATCTCTGCTTGTAGCGCCTCCTCTTCGTGTTTCCTTGCTGTAAGCTCTGCCTTTTAGCTCCTTTATAACACCTAACCTAGTATTCCGAAGCGACCGAGCCTCGAAAAGTAGTAGGGGCTCGAGCTTTTGGCATTATTGTAGTTGTGGAATTGATCAATTTAGCACTATCTTGAAGATCTCTAAATGTAGCCGTTTGATCCAAGGGGGTTTGAGCGAATAATAGAAGCCCCTAGTTGGCCGAGAATAGCTAAGCGAGCTTTTGGGCACTTGCAAGGAAGAACGCTGGCATTAATTCATTATTAATGCTCATCTACATGAAGCGTTAGATTAGACCTTAACCACAATGGTGCTCATATTTAAACTATTGGGATTCCCTACCAAGGAGGGCTGGGTAGGATTTTACGGCACGATTAGGATTCGACTATTATTTATCTACGGTACGAGCTTGCGCGTACGAGTGTCAGATGTTTGCGAGAAGTATATTAGAGTCTTAGATATTTGTATTTACTTCCGCATTCTCAACTTAATACAAGTATTATCATGTCGATGAATTTAATCAATCTGATACCTGGTTGCTTTAAAAGAAGAGTTAGAGACCTAGCGCGGACCGCCAAACCTTAATAAGTTCCCGGTCGCCCGTTCGGTGGTGAGCAACGATCGTTATCCGGACTACCTTTTAGACCACCAACAATATAGTCATTTAGACCATTTACAGTATTCATCAGCCCTTGCCTCGCGGACAAGTGACATTCAACTTCTACGAAGTACATGCTTTCTTTTCTCAGGGGGTCTGAACGTGACAGGGCTTACCAAGTACATCACGGATCGAATCTGACCCAATATGCCCTGCAAACCTATCATGGACAGGTTCAGACCCCCAGAGAAAGCAAGCAAACTCAATCACGTGTTGCCCGAGGCATAATATATATCATTCATTTTGATAAGGCTTATCAGCTTACGATTTATAGTGGCCGAGGCGTACACCGTGTCACATAGTCGCCTCGGCAAACTCTAAAATATTGCAATACATTGTGCATTAAAGGTAATAAGTACTATCCAGATTTGTTTCAAAGTGAGGAATAGCCTACGCAAGGGCTTCTGGCCAATCCGGAGAATAGTACCTGCCAGAGAGTGGGTCAGCCCCACAGTCTCCAGTTCGAATTAAAAGTAGGGGGAGAATAGTAATATAGATTATTGGCTGCCTATATAAACAACCCAAGCCTCTTCGGTGTCCTTTAGCTTTTCCTTTATTCTCATAACCACCTTGCACCAAATCACAAGAATCTCCCTTTCTTCACCTCAAAATGAAGAACTTGGTATCAGCTATCATTTTCGGACTCAGTGCTATCGGCGCAGTACATGCAGCTGGAGTTCAATACGGTAAGCATATTTTTCACCCTCGATGACCATGGCGCTAACAAAGAAGATAAATGTACTAGCGGGTCTCAATGCGTATCAGGACTTTGCTGGAAAGGTAAGCACCCATAGAAGAAATTTTCGAACCTGCCGCTAACTACGAAAAGATTGCCCTGGTCCGAAGGACTTCTGCTGTATTGGCTCTGGCAAAGAACGCGGTATGTCAAGACTATGCAGTTGTGCTACTCTGTCCGGATAGCTAATGTGAGATCAGACTATTGCTTGGTGGGCAAAGGCGACAGCTGTGACGCTCCCAAAACATGTAAAGGTGAGCAACCTACTTCAGATATGTTAATAACCTAACACTATCAGGCCCAAAAAGAGGCAAGCAGGGGACATGCGGCTAAAAACATTTCCCGACTTGAGGTTTGCAGTTGAAGTGTATCTGCACGACGCTGGTTGGAAAAAACGGTTGGATTGAATGTGGTTGGAAGTCGTAAGATCTACCGGTTATCATGTGCAAGTCCTAGACTTCCAATCTATAGGTCATCTACAATGGAATATTCACCAACTACTAAGCTCTTTTCTGAAATGAGACATTGTTGACAGTTAAAGGATCATCGGAAGACTCAAACAGACACGTACTTTCGAAGGCGACACATGGCGCTCAACATCGACACCGAGAGCGTGTGTCACAGCTACCAACGTAGCGAGTGTTGAACTAAGCAAGGGAAGCAATGAAAAGTGTTTAAAAAAGCAAGGAAATATCAAGTTCCCTAACTAAGCCTACAAAGAAGCATACCGGGGGCCTGCAAACTAAACCAAGATATATGAGGATGTTAAGATGACAGACCCAGGTTGGCATTCCAGTACCCCAAAGCGCCTCTATAAAGGAAGGGAGATAAAACCCATGGCCGAAAAACCTTCGTACACGACCTTTGCTTCTATTATCACCAGAAGTTCAAGCATCTAGACGCAAATATAGAATGCTCCTATAGTATACAAAAGTCACCTAAACACCTTGTTCTATACTAGAAGACTCAGAAGCTCTACATACACTAGCCGAAGAAGCAAGAGACGCTTATCGACCGCGACAGGAAAAATACTAAGAGGTATCTGAATCTTCTTATTCTACGAAACCTAATGAGTTTGAGAACTTTCTTCTCCTAACGGAATATTATACCGAGATCTGCTTACGGTACATTCCCTATTCCACCTGCACTTTCAGACCCTGGCAGGATTAGCATTCTACCCTCGAGGGGGAACCTTTACTAATACAGTACTACCAATCTCTCTTCTATTATCTTTAAATATAACAAACATCTTTCTTTTATCTAGCCTACGGGCATGGAAATAAACCCAGTTGGGATCAAAGACTCTGAGCTCATGTGATGATGGGCTTTTAGCCCACCGCCGTTGAACGATAATGACTATCTTCATTATCATCACCGTGCACGACCTCTCAAAACACAATGAATTATCCTAAACGAAAGAAGCCGAGAAACACCACTCCACTCGAAAAGCTCCTCCTCTATACTCGCCATATTATAGGCAGTTTTCCCCAGACTCGTACTCGCAGGAATCCAGTAGGAAAAACTTGTAGCTTGGTCCAAAAATACAATTTCAGGTTCAAACATCATTCGCTCGGCCATATTCTATTGTCTCGAAAGCGGCTCGGGGTGACGAAAGGTAAAAACCCACGATATTTGGATAGACATGAAAGATCGGATTCTTCGCCTTCTCATTTTGTGTCCGTGATGGTTGTCCTTGGTTTAATTGAAGAGTATTCAGTCTTATGGTGAATGTTTCACACCTAGAGCATTGAGAGCTAATCTTATTCAACGTCCACCTCTCACACTTCTAATACAATGATTCTCTGCCTTCCCATCCCTCAAGGACTCCTTGAAGTCACAGGAACTTGTTGCGCTACAATGAAACGGCCGCATCGATATCTGGAGTTTCTATCAAAATTTCCACAGGGTTGAATCAATGGGTGTACAAGATTGACTTGGTATGTTGATATTTCGGATAGCAAATAACTGCGACAGGAGAGTTCGAAGCCGGCATTGAACAATACGTGCAGAAATTTCTAGACGAGAGAGAAGTTGTTGTTGATACCCAACTCACTGTAACCCACTTTCTAATGAACCTAAGGAGAGCTACCCGAAATCCACAGCATCAAACACCCACGACGGACACTGAACTTTTTACATGGTAGAGATCACAAGATCAGGTGGACAGGACCGCAGCGGCCAGAAACGGAAAAGGAGATTTGCCTCTCCTCCCCCCTATCCTGGCTGCCTTGATTTTCTTCTCACTGTGTGTTCGGAAGTGTATTTGGTGGTCTGGATAGGCACTTTTATACTTCGAAAGTAAAGCAGGGACAACGGGCTCGCTAAATTCCATCAGAAATTTGATAGCAGATGGGCGCGTGCAAGTTGATAAGCAGTGAATACAGGAAACAAAGGATTGTAAGAGGTTGAAGTAAGAAAAATCACATATCTACCAAGATAAATCAACGCACCGAACTCCCCAATCATTACCCCTCCAGTATCCCTTCATCCCCTCGCATTCAATGTCCCCCAGTAGTAGGCAATCCCAACCCCACCTTAAAACTATCATAAATCAACCATTGGAAAGCCGTAAGCGTACCAATCATCAAAATCCTAACTGGCAGACCATTCCAAAGTCCCTTGAAGCCAATATTCCCATAAATCCTTCCCATCGCCTTGCCTGCGCTCTCTCCCTTCTTCCTATCGCTGTTCAATTTCGAGACCATCACATCAGCAGGGTGTGAGATAACCGCACAGCCGATACCAGCGATGTAGCCACCGAGGAAAGATACTCCAGTTTGTTGGAGTCCGTTATAGGAGGATTTGGGCTTGCCGAGATAAGCGTAGATTTTGTTAACGGTGGTCTCGAAGGTTGCGAATTTCACCATGGTGTACGGGATTTGGCGGCCCCAAAGAGGATAGAGACCCTTGTATAGACTGAAAATACTCGGTCAGTATGCATCTGCGAGTCGCATATCTCTGGGACTAAGGAGTCCACAGAGGGAAGAAAACTCACCCTGCGTAGCCCTCCTCCTTGACAACCTTCCCCATGCCTTCTCTCAAACTATTCGCAAAAGGCGGCAAGCTCGTCTGCATCCTAACCTTGATACTCTCGAACGGACACAATGCGACATCGGCGATGAACTCCGCGCTTGCACTCGCCGCCAGAAACACCGCGGTCTGATTCATGCCCGGGAACAACCTCTCTCCATAGGTATATTTGAACACTTCATAGAACCCGTATTTCCCACCGCCTTGTAAGCAGTAGCCGACGAATGTGGGGGACCAGCCGAAAAACACGCCGCGGAGCCCTTCGGCCTTGTAGATGGTGGACCAGGCGCTGAGGTTGGATTTGTAAAGTGTGGAGGAAACTTGGCGACGGCATTTGACGAGATCGAGGGGCGTTACGGCTGTGTGTGTTGGTCCACAGGCTGAGATATGTTAGAGATGTTATGGTTTGAATCTACGGGCTCTGGAGAGAAGATGGGAAGGAGTGAGAGGAACATACCTATTATTCCACCCATTCCACATGCGAGGAAGTATTTCCCGCTGTAGAGCTCGATCTTCGGCTTCAGGAGGGCTTTGTCGATTGTAGACATCTTGAATGGTTCTCAATTGCTTCCAATCGGTAAAATTGAAGCTTATCGCAAGCAATATCCAGTATTGTCAACAAGCTAATCTTGTTTGGCGGGGTATTAAATCGACAGCTCCAAGTCAATTGGCGCACACACAAAACGGAGAGTGGAGAATTTCGATGGAGTATATCTTCAATATTGAAAATGGACAATCGGAAAAGAAGCAAAGGCCGAAGAAAGAGGAACGGGATTTGTATGGGGAAGTAATTTTGTTAGTGGTGTTGTCGTGCCGTTTTCCTTGATATCGCGGGTTGGTTCTTACGGAGGAGCAGGGGTAGCTCCAATATACGTCATTGGGCTGGGTGAACACCGGATGAACTGCTGACTGTACACCTTGCATTTTGCAGATCGCATTTTGCAGATTGCAGATTGCAGATTGCGCATTGCAGTGCGTGAGTATCGATCATCATATCAAGGATCTGTTATGCTATGTTTGCGCAGTAAGAGAGATGCACAGTGTGCAGATATGTACGATATATTGGAAGCGGCAAGTCGGTCGCCAATCCTTTTCCATCGGCAAGTCACGTGATCAATTGTCCTCCGCATCTTCCACGATTTCCGGGCCTGGAGTTTGCCTACTTTTCGCCATCGGCATAGCTGGGATACAACATTTCGCTAATATGCTCGAGTGTCTTGATGCGAAAGTCCATCTCAGGCGGAGTTGATCCGCTCAACTTCTATGCAAGGTATTTGTTCATTTGCTTTTCTCACGAAAATTACCTTGGCTCCGTCGTTGTTGTGATCTCCACTTTATTAGCGAGCCCCCTGCACAAGCGAGCAATCCAAATAACCCTCAATTGTTCTCCATCTAAGATTGAAGATAAGGCACCAGCAAACCCTTGAGGACCGTACCTCACAGTCCACTTCCACTCACTTGATTTTATTCTCCAAAGGAGTAGCGCACTTCGGCGGGCCAAAGCCGAGGGCACAGAAGAAGGTGGCCTCAATCTGTCACTTCCCTGCGGAGAATGGATGATGGTCGCGATCTTTGAATTGTCTGTCACTTCCTCCTCCCTCAGACTCTCGTCTTACTCTCACTCATACTTGTCGATCCACTGCCCCCAACCATGCATGGCTTTGCCTCCAGCGATGACTCGGAAGTTATGCTTGCCACAAGGTCATCGATACCAACATCTTCTGCAACTAAATCAGCGTCCGGTTTATCTATTATCTTGTCCGTTGACTGATCAACCACAGGAACTGCTGAGTTTTCGTAAATAACTTCACAGATTATCTAAAGTTCCGTAAAGCTTCGGCCCCAGAAATGGCTTGACTCTTTCTTGTCTTCCGTAGTAGAAGAAAGAGCAGCTATATATAGATCTGGCAGAGATACTAGCTTTGATTGACCATCCTAAGCTAGTGAAATTCACAGTGGATAGAGAGAGGAAGGAAAAGTTGCAAGTATGTTCATCGCGATAGATGCTGGTCGCGGCACTGTAGTTTGAGGAGTATGCCCTGCTCTCTCATTCCTATTCCTCATTCCGGGCCATCTAATGTACTCCTGAGAAGCTAGCTTCGGTACCAGCACAAAATTGTCGAATCATGATATGGTTGTTACAATGCTGACTCCGATAAGTCATATTTCCACCCCTGTATATGTATCTCCGTAAGCATTGCAGTGCTTCAGCAAGACCTACTATCAAATTGAGAAACGCGTCAATATCTTCAGTTGTAAAGTTTACCTAAATATCTATAAAAAATAGCCTAGGATATCCCCTTCTACGATCGAAGTAAAAGGATGAGGTAGAATTGGGTGTTTCAGACTGTAGTATCATCACACCTAAAACAGTTTGCGCAGTTCCGTGAACTCATGTACATCCCAAGAGGTTCAAAAGCAAACATAACAGTTCCTGGGATAATATTAGCTTTCTAAGTTGGGAACGTATGGATGAAATCTACATTTATTTGTGGTTAACAAGGATTGCTCTGGTTATATTAGATACTCTTGCCAGCAGTGTAGGAGTTTACCGTAGACGCCGTGGAAAAGCAGCCGGTCACAGAGCCTGGTTCTCCCAACCAAAGGTCCAGGATGAATCTAGTGGAATAGATTTTGATGAAATCGATTGCTATATCTCCGAGCTGGCAAAGCATGATCTTAAAGGCCGTAAAATTCGAAGTATAATCACCACAGCTCGCCAAATTCCAACATTTAGAGGGGAGCGCACTTCGTTTGAACATCTCAAGCATGTCATCAACGTTTCCGGAGGTTTTGATACCTATTTGAAGAAAATACAGGAAGGATACGCGGATGACCAAAATGCGAGGATAGAAGGCGTCAGGTAGCTTTATTTTGTAGCACGGTTCCAAAGATTTTGGACTTCCAAGTTGTGTTCTCTTTTTTGGTTCTTTGCTTTTGTAATATCTTTATGAGCTTCGATAGGTCAGAAAGCACGAAGCAAATGTGATGAATTGGCATGGGAAGAAAATGGACATGAATTCTCTTGACTCAGTGTAAAGTAGCTACTTATAGATTGACGATTTCCTCAAGCCAAGCTTTAAAAAGAATATCAACCTAGATCTAATCTCCATACCAAGGAAAAGACGGAGAACCAAAACAAGGATGAGAAAAGCTACGTAAATCGGAAGGCAGTACCTATGTCACGATTACTTAACGTTGAAAAGCTCAATATTTAAGCACATTACAGTACTGGAGGGCGCAATCGAAGTGAGAAATTGCTGGATTGTGAAAATCCACATGTATTTGCCCCCTTGAAGCTTCCTGGAAACTGTTACAATCGCATATCTACTCAGAAACTGCAGGTGTGATCAGTCGGCATCAGAAGTGAAAAACACTCGCATCATGTATTACCAGGGTACGCGTAGGGTTCCTAAGAAATGGATTGCGAGGAAAATTTGTCTCCCGGTGAATTTTAAAGCTTCACCGGAGACGGAGGAAGACCAGTATGCGATGTCGATGAGTGTATTCAATTCGCGATTCGAATCAGGGTCAGTTTATGCGTCGATCATGAAGCGGACAGTTTTCGTGCCGAAGAAAGGCTTTATAAAGCTGACTCTACCGGAGGCTAAAACAGGCGATCATGTAGCTACTCTAGCTGGCAGCCAAAGTTCTTTCATCTTGAGGAGAGAAGATGATGTTGGTCGCTACAGCTTCTTTGATGAGTTTCATAGACGAGCGATGCTGATAAGTGAGATGATCGAAAACATAGAGAAGGGTATACATGAAATGGTCAAGGTTTGATTGATGGCCGAAAGTTGGGAAGTATCTTTGCAACCACGAAGATTCTTCAAATTCCTTTTTACGGTTTTATTTTTATACAAGTAAAGTCAGGCATTTCCATCATTCCTCCTTATCATCTCCAACCCATACTCTGTCCTGTTGCCACTCTAAACCCCAAAAACCGGCGCTTGACTCTTTCTACCGATTTTCATACGCATACTTGTCTCGTTTCGCTTGCTCCTTTCTGTCTTCCTTCTCTCTCTTGTCCTTTCTCTCACAAGGGCCACATTTGGCGGACGAGCTGCGATAGCTTGGGGGTTTCATGCCTGTGCATCGACGGTCATCACATTCGTAAGTTCTCACAAACACCTCTTCGCCGCAGCAACGTCTGTATCGTTTCCAGATTTCGTAGCACATGTTCGATGGTGGTCTGCTGCGGTGTGGTTGTGGTTGTGGCCTAGGTTGCGGGATTTGCAATAAGCAGTTTCTGATTTGAAAGCTGGGTGAGTTTGGCTTACTTACAGAGGGTTGGATATGAAAGATGGGAGAAGCCGTCTGAGGGATTCTTTTATAGTCCTGCGATCTGCTCCGGAATACGCCGTTTGCTGTACAGTGATTCAAATAGTTGACTGTAGCTTGGATGATCCGATGACGAAATTAGCGATGCCCAAATTGAAGCGTGGATTCACAGTAGCTTGATTATCCTCAAATTCCGGGGAGGACTAAACATCTGGAAACATGCTTGTCACGAACCTGAATACCGGATCCAATCAGAAATTTCCCAATATTCTCCACAGCAGAGGATTATTTCTGGTTTCTACTATTCCGCAATTGAAATTTCAGTCAATGATTGCGCGGGAGTATTTCTCAAGGAAAGAATGATACCATGATATATGTCGAATTTTGAATGTGAAGGTGTGGAGTAGGATACTATGATGCTGCACTTATCGAAACTTTCCATGTGGAGATATTATTTATTCGGATTGCTCAGCGGAATACAATGATGACTAGAGAGTTGAGGGTTTTGCTAGCTAATAGTCTCATATTTTTATACTCCACAAGTACAAACACGTCGGATCGGATCTAGCCCGCCAAAGATCCGACTTCAACTATTCCGTCTCGAATCTCCTAGCTTACGTCTGAGTCACCTTTTGACAATTGCTACTCTGACCGATCCTCACCCGAGTTCTACCTGTCCAGATTTGCAAGCCTTTCTTGTTTCCTCCTACATCGACAATCGTCACATCTACCATACGCGGTACGAATACGTGGCGTCCGGCGATTACAAACTTCTTTTACACAGTAGTGAGTCTTTACAAACTCCTTCTTAGCGCAACAGAATCGCCATTTGCGATAGATAACTCTGCACATGCTTGGTATTTTCTTCTTTATTGTAATTCCGATCTTGATCTGGGAGTTACTTGGTTGACCCGTTGGTGAAAGTTGATAATGGATGTGGTGTGATGAAAGGCACAGAAGAATATATTTTGAGAGGTTGGCCTTTTATATTTTGAAAGCGGACTATTGAAACAAGTACGGGAGAATTATTCGCCGTGATTCAAGTATTGTATAACAGTCTCATGGTTCCAACGAGCAGCTGCAATATCTGAACATGTTTGCCAAGGTCCTAGATATACCAAACCCAGGCCTGTCATGGCCGGGTGATGCAATACTCGACGATTAACTAGTATCATATACTTACTCAATTTCTTGTAAGCTACTCTTGAATCGACTGTATAGAATGATTTTTGGAAAGCAATGTCACTGATATTTCCAAGTCAACTCAATTTCAAAATCCAATTTTTTTCAAAAACCAACAAAGTAGACTGAAGTCCAGCCATTCCTTCACAAATACCGTGCCTCTCTAACCATTCCAAGACCAACTCGCAGTTCCAAAATCCAATAAGTAAGTAAAGACCAGCTATTACTTCACAAAAAGCAAAGCTCTCCACTGCCATCCTCTCCACTGTTATACAGCGCTAAACTCCCTAAAATCATATTCTATACTTCCAGTGACTTTCTTTAGGATATCTATCAAGACTCTCCTTTCGCTGACGTTCCTCTTTTTCCCGTCTCGCCTTCTCTACACACGCGGAACATGTATATCCCGCATAGTGAACGATTGGACGCTTTTTTTTGCACTTTGGACGCTTAGCGCATAATTCAGTGTTCATGTAATCATCCCCGGAATGGCAAGTCCAATGACGGAGGATGTCTCTGCACATCCTGGTTGGTTGTCTTGGTTCTGTGGTGTGTGATGAAGGCTTCGTTGTGGATGCGTGTGCCAAGTTGATCCTTTTGATAATTGTAGATGTTGGTATCCTATGGATGTGCTCGTTCAAAATCGGAGCTGGTTATTTAGGGAGGAGAAGTTCCGATTGTCTGTGTGGATAAACAAGAACCTATTTTGGGGTTGAAAAAGTTAGCATTTATAGTTCTGGAAAGCTGTACAAAGAGTAGGTGGTTTTGAGCAGTGATTCATGTGTTTGAAACTGGGTTCATTGTTAATCTACGAGCACATTGAATGAGGCATTGCATGGTTACTCATTGACTGTTTCAGAATCCTACTTATTATTAGAATCTATGACTTGGCCTGTGAATAGAGAATTGATCCTGATTGCACTACACGATTTGTACCTAATCAAGTAGGAGCACTTTACAATGCAGAAGTGTGTCTAGTGAGTTGCTGGGAAAAAAGTGGTAGGGAAAACTTTGCTTTTTTGGCCATAACGATACTGTGTCTTTTATAAACTGAATGCGTCAGATATTGTTATGAGTTAGTCTATCATAATGATACGCTTCCTGATACTATCAATTGGCTATTCTTGTTGGCCAAAATCCAGTTTATAGACTAAGCTTCCTCGGCAAGCAAAATCTAGTCACCAGTCTCCAGATATCTACAAGCGTGTGAATGAAGAAATCCATTTACTTAAAAATACTCTAACTACAAAAAACCAGGCTATTGCCATTCCCCAAATCCTTCAGAACACTATTCCTCCCAACTCTATCATCAGATACGAGTAACGCCGGCTGAAATCAGATCACAGATGAGTTTCCTAATACCTCTCTCTTTGTCTTTCCCGCTTTCTTACCTCCTCCCTTCGTCTTCCTTCCACCTCTCATGCGCTTGCATTACACGCGGTACACATATCTGGTAAAGTATCAACACTAGTTTGGGTGCCTCTACAATACCTCATTCTAAGCAGTAATCGACACCGACTTTTCGACGGTTTTTTTCGGTGCGAACGCAGCAGTTGTGAAGGTAATAGATGGTGCATATGCTTTATCTGTACTATTCTTATGCGTGGTTAGGATCTTAAGTGTTCGTATCAGTGTTTGATTTCGAGAAAGTGTTTCGTTGGTATAGAATAAGGTGCAGCTATAAGGACACGAATCAATATCTGTGGAGGAAAGATCAGAAGAGCAGAAATATGACCGGCTGGCATTTAAACTTCTGAGAGAGGTCCCGGTGAAAGTCCTTTCATGTTATGTATCATTTGACAGTAGTTCTGCCGCATATATGAGCGGCCCACCTTTTTGATATGATGAACCGTAAGATACTTTGACTCGCTCTTCGTATATACGCGTTGTTGTTATCCATAACTTGATTTGTCGAAGGTAGAGTCACTCCATTTTGAAGCATAGAGAGAAATCATGACATCTTTGTTATTTACATTCAAATATCACATACTTTACAATAGGTTAAGTCGCGGCGAGGACCGAGTGTACCAAGTCCCAGAAATTGACGAAAGTCCGAATCAAAATCAACTTCATTAACAAATCTACAGATATAAACAGGCCAGGCAAATCCGCCGCCAAAACTCTTCTGTGTTGTAAACCCCTCCACTCATCGTATCTGAAGCAACAACAAAGAAGCGGTCATTGACCATATTCTCAGCGACATCCATCCTGCCTTCTCCACCTTCTTCTCCCCTCCCCCCTCCCTCATCTACTCTTCACTGCCCCATCCTCCTCCTTCTCCTCCTCATCACTACAAACATGACTTTTCCCATTCCTCATCTAATCTTCACTACTCTCCTCTTCCTCATCCTCCAACCGATCACTACAAACATTGCATTTCCCTTTCGCAACTTTGACGAAGTCTGCCGTATCTCTGCAATCACGTCCCCTTCGGCAGAGATCGTGACCTCGTCTTCTGGGTCTTCGCTTACCACAACAATTCCATTCCACGAAATGATAAGTGCACATTATATAAAATCTTCCCTCCTTGGATATTTGAGGTAGAGCAACAGCGGGTTTATATACACAGGCAGGGGTTTCTGGAATCCTCGAGAACTTAGAGTTTGGTTTTTTCTCGGGCATTCTGGGGCATTCCCCAGTCACGTGACTGGATGGGCTGAAACTCTAATAGGGTCTTTCGGTATTCTGTGTAGTAGGTATCGACGACAGTGCTCGAGCGTTGATATGTGTTTGTAATCGCGGTCAGAGACTTAACCCCATTTCCTTAGTTTCTGTCGTTGTGGATAATCTGGACAACGAGGAACACGCGCCGATCGATTCGGTATTTATACTTTGGAGCAAGGAGAGAAGAAGCAGTCCAAAGGTTTAAGAGATCCTAGGTGATTGAATTCAGCGATATAATCGCATGACTACAAGTCTGGTGAGCGCAAGCTTGTTATACTGGTCTATATATACATCTCGACTTTTATCTACAGTTGTAGTCCACATGTCGTATTGAGTCCTGATTTCAAAAGATTTCGAGCCATCACCACATCACAACAGACTTTAACCTAAGTCGTGTTTTCCGTGAAATTTCGAGAGAGTCTTACCTCACGTAAAGTTCAAAGACTTATTCGTTTACCTGCACTCTGTGCTAGGAGAGTTTCTTGTACTTTACTGCAGGTCACAGGTATCATGTCTACATTTCTTGGGAAATTCCAAGGGATAATCGGTCTTACCATCGATTAAAATCAGAGGCTACGTCACGGAGGTTTCGGGACTCAACTACTATCAGGGAAAGATTCCTGAGAATTCCATGAGTATCTCATTCTGTAAATGATGGAGTATGTGTCTAGCTCTAAATAGTAGGCAGTTCCAATAGAAGAAACATGAAACTAGGGAAAAAGAGAAGAAGAAAAAGTTAAGAAAATAGATCGATATTCCGATTACATGTCTTTACGCTATTTAGCTTTGAGCAAAGGAAAACCTCATAAACCAAAAGTATATGACCATTTCAGTTATATGAAAAAATCCTTATCATAAAATTTCTTATACTTATTGACTTCTCAGCATTTTTTTTTGGTGACAGAACACTTCGCTTTCGCGATCCATTAGCCTCCCCTGACTATAAACGAGACCTGAGCTCAACAAGAATGAAACTTGCTATACGACAAACGACTTTTAGTAGGATGACTGGAATGGTGAAAAAATGAATAGTTTAGGCTAATTTTGCATTGAAGAATTACAACCTCTCCGACCTTATGTACGTATGCGAGGTGTTAAATATGGGTACACGATTTAGTGCACGAAATCCTCAAACTTGAGCTAAGCACTCAGGCAAGACATCCACTTCATCAGGCTCATCATAAATACAATTTTAGGCGCGTCACCCTCCGAAGAATCGACTCCCTCTTTCTATTTCCCAACTCTCCCATGGCTATGCCCAACTACCAGGTTCCCTCCAACCTTTTGAATCTTAATCCCTCCTATCAAAGCCCGCACTCCTCTCCCTTCTCTTCTCTCTTGCTCTGATCTCCTCTGCTCTCTCTGTTCTTCCTCTTCCAATCCCCTGAAGTTCCATGCCTCCGCCCGGACATGAACCACAAGCATAATCTGAGATTGAAATCCTTCCTCTCGTGAATCGGTAAAGAGTGGGACAGCGTGGCGTTTCCAGACATATCTTAATGTAGAGCAACAAGGATATTTTTGGATATGGTCGATGTACATCTTCTCGATTCCCGCTTCTATTGAGATTTCCCAGATGTCGAATGTGGTGTCGGCGTTTGAACTTGAATATTTGTATGGATGAGCCCGCTTAAAGCTTGCTGATCAACGCAATTGTAGTTCTTATCGGTATGGTTTCGGAGCAAGGAGTTGAGGTTGATCGGTCAGTGTTTATACTTTCCTGAACAGGTCACCAAAGGAAGTATTTTATAGGTATTTGACCGTGGTTCAATGGTTATCCTAAATAGCTGCGCCAATCAGAACAAATTTTTATCACGTTCATGAAAGAAACGCTGTCTTTGTTTATTGTTGTATATAGCTCGATACTTACTAAGTAGAGGTTATCGATCAAGTCAACGGTTGATTGTTTCGAATGCACCGAATCTGCGAAACATAATTCTGAACACATCAAGCGCCAAGTCTTCAAGCAGTACAGTGCAAAATGGGGATTAAATTTGTAGATGTCAGATCCAGAAGTCTGGTTATTGATTGTACAGTCTCTACTATACATCTTATCTTTCGAAGTGGACAATAGTCAAATATCACATGAGCCACCTATAGATAGATTTGTAAACGTAATCACTTGCAGATGGGCTCCACGTGGAAGCAGGGAGAAACCAAGAAGCATACTCATAGGAGGCATACTTGTATGAGACATGGAGAGAAGTCGCTCGCGTGAGGAGAGAAGATTAAAGGTGCATTCAAAAGAGCTCAAGCCTACTTGGACGCAGTCGAGAAAGGTATCTAGAAAGGCGAATACGCAAAGGCAAAGGCACAAGTAAACGTCAGTTCCTCTAGCCTTTCATGTGTACCGCGTTGCAAAAGCAGCATGGGGTGACTCTTGGCTGATTTGGTCGTACAAGATAATATTCAAAGATAACGATGCAATGGAAGTGTTCGGCCCAAGCAAATCTTCCCACTTGAACTCGTCACATCTTTGACCTGTCAAAATACTGGCCTGTTTACATTTCTGTTGAGAGTCCAAGCGAGATATACTCTCGTCATCAGATGTAATTAAAAGTCATGTAATTGGCAGCTTAGCGACATTCCGTGGTCTTTCACCGCTGTGTCGAAATAACACCTCACATCAAAAACTCAACACTGCAGTTAAGATATCCACACTATCATTCGTTTCCCTCATTAATCCAGACACCACCAGCCACGCATCTGTACAAGCTCACACCGTACCTATGTGTACATGATTGACGCACCAATAACATGACAGATCACGAGACGTGCATGAACCATCCCACCCCACCCCACTCCACTCCACTCCACTCCACTCCACTCCACTCCGCTCCGCTCGGGTCCCTTCCGTTTGGCCGGTTCCGCCGGGACTTCGTAGTCGCGCCCAGGGGGGTCGAAGCACTGCACTGAACTGCACTGCACTCCACTATAAAAAAACGGAAACGCGACCAGGGAAGCGACCAGGAAGACGTGAAGGGACAAGGATGCGAAGGGAAACAACTCACCATTCTTTCAATTTTATCGCATGAAGCCTCATACAGGATTTGTTTTCTCCTTCATTTCTTTTTCATGTGAACAACAAATATTGACGACAATCGCTCCAACTACGCCGGCGACGACAATAATATCACAACAACACGAGTCAATAGAGGCCACGGGAGAAGCCGCTAGAGGATCATAACAGAGATCACGCGTTTCGGAACCGGCTTTGCTCAATGGTCTTGACATATTCAACAGGTATAATTGATTCAGTACTCACGACTCCACTCGCGTATGGACGATATCATGCTTGACAATTTGACTGTCTCTATTCGCCCTAATTCTTATCCTCATACTCGACCCCTATGAGAGACGACGACAGAGCCATAACACCACCCGTGATACGCCCAGAACAAACACACACTCACAAGAGAACTCAACTCACAGCCCCCTACCATCAAGATGTCCTTGAAAGGCTCCCCGAGAAACTGGTGGAAAGACAAGCGGCAATCCTCTCACCCAGTCATCCCCAACGCGAGCCGTCCTCAAACCGCTTTCCCCTGGACCGAAGACCGCGATCGTGATCTCAGCCAAATAGTTGAGAAAGCCGTGCTCGCAGCCTTTGAATCCACCGCTTTCAAGATAGCCGTCGCGTCACAAGTCGACCCAGCCTTCTCGCGCCATCAGGAGAAGCTCTCCCAGATCAAAACCGCGAACTTGAATCTCGAGTCCGTCCTTCAAGCGCACGTCGAGGATCTACCGGTCGTGCTGAAAGGGATTGAAGATCACGTGACGGGGCTGAAAATCCCGGACTATAGAACTGAATTTGCGGATTTGGTGAAGGGAAATGAGGAATTAGAAAGGAGGATTGATGAGATTAAAATCCCTGATTTGACGGAACAGCTCAATGCGATCGTTTCTAATCAAGGAAACTTTCCTGATCACACCGAGCAGCTGAACACGATTATCGCAAACCAGACGAAATATGTCAAGGCGTTTGAAGGTCGTTTCACGGCCCTGGAAACCCGTATTGAAGACTTGGATCGCAAAACGAGTGATTTGAGCGAAGAAGTCACGAATGCAGATCTACGTTCCGCAATACGCTTCGGGGAGATAAGTAATGAATTGCAAGACCGAAATACGACACTCAACAATTCGATATGGGAAGTCCAGCGCGAATTAGGCAAGAAGACGGATGCTTTGCAGCGAAGGGTTGTAGGAGCTTGTGAGGAGATGAGCAAGGTCGTAAGGGCCAGTTCGGAAGTCCTTGAATCCCTCAAGACGAAAGTGGAGGCAGACGACGTTCTTTCGGCGGTTGAGAAATTGGGTTCCAAAGCGGAGTTCTCAGAGAAAGCCACAAGGAGGACTTTGGCTAGTATCTCAGAGAAGGTTGCTGTTCTGGATACTTCTATCCTCTCGGCCCAAACATCGAAACTGGAGACCATCGAGCGCGGGATTGGAGAGTTCAGGAAAGAAGCTGAAGCAGCGAGGAATCTTGCGTCGGTGAGCTCGAAGTTCTTGAGTGCGAATACGACGAAGATCGATACGATGGCTTCGGCGGTCACGAAGATCAGTTTGTTGGTCGAATCGACGAATGAGCTTTGTCAAGAGGTTTCGGAGTCCCAGGAAAGTAATGCTGAGAGTGTGAAGGAAGATGTTGAGGCTGTGAGGATGCATGTTAGATCACTTGATAATATGGCTGTGGCGCACAAGAGGCGATTAAGTGAAGTGGGTGAGATGGTGAAGAGAACTGAAGGGGCGATAGGGAAGGTTGACGAGAGATTTGGAGGCGTGGAGGATCATTTGAGAGTCTTGCCAGAGTGTAAGGATAAGCTGGACAGTGTGGAAGGCTCGATCGTGGGCTTGGCAAAGGATGCGAAACCTCAGAAGAAGGTGCTGGATGATCTGACGGCGGCCATTGAGGAGATGAGAGGTAATGTCGACACTGCACTCTCCTCTCATACCGAGTCACTTGGTGCTATCCAACAAACCGTGTCCAGTACCGCGTCCAGAGATGGCCTGTCCACTGCTCTTTCAGATTTGCAATCCAGAATCGAGGACAAACTCTCCTCTCATCACGAAACAACCTCTAGAGCAACGACCGAAGCCGTTTCCGAAATGCGAGGAAATATCGAAAAATCACTCTTAACGCATGTCGACTCGCTAGATGCTATTCACAAAACCCTCTCGAGTGCAGCATCTCAAGACGTCCTTTCAGCAGCTCTATCAAACCTTCAATCCAGCATCGAGAACAAAATCTCTTCATCCCACGAAGCTACCACTAGTGAGATGGGGAATCTGTCTTCGAACCTGGAGAAAAGATTCCAGACGCAAAATCACGAACTCTCCTCCCAAACCTCAAAGCTGCATACACCTATGGACGAAATTCTCACTGAGCTCAAGTCCACTAAAACGCTTCTAGACACGCATCACAATTCAAGAATGGACGATTCCACCACTGTATTGACAGCAATCGAAAGCTCCAGAACGTCCCACCAAGAAACCTCAACCGCCATCAAAAGCCTGATTCAAGAAATTCAAGAATCAAGTAAAGATGACGAAATCCTCCTGCAGATCGAATCCTGGGCGCAGAATGGTATCGCAAAGCAAGATGCTGGAATTGCTGGGTTAAGAGATATGCTTGGTCTTTCCCAGGCACGTGATGAGGACCTTAGGGATTCGCTAACAGGCTTGAATGAAGTTATGAGGGGTGCGGAGGAGACGCTGTCGAGCATGCAGGTTTCTGTACACGATTCGCGCAATGACACGACGAAGAACGAAGAACGCACCCGCAACACCACCTCCGAAGTCCAATCAAAAATCGACGATCTAGCAACCAACATCAAAGATTTCAGCAACAACATCGAGAACCAACTCCAGCTCAACGCGACAGCACTTTCGAACCTCGATGAGTTCTGTACGGATAACGCGGATGCTTTATCGAAGGGCATATTAGATATTAGGAAAGATGTTAGTCCTATGATTGAGCTTGTGGGAGGGGTTGCCGAGATCAAGGCTCTTTGTCGAGACTTGCCCAAGCTGGAAGACATTAGTAAACTCAATGGTGCCATGACGGAAATGGGTAACGAGACTAGAGACGTGGTGCTTGCTAAAGCAGAACATCTTACATCTGATATCGGGAAGCTGGCAAGTGCTTTGGCTAAGATTATAGAGAGATTGCAGACTGCTGAAAAAGCGCACGCTGAGATTCTTACCACAGTGAACGCTACTTCTACGAATGTTACCGGTGTACAGGATGTCTTGAAAAGCGTGGAAGATGGTCATTCAACTTCTTTCGATGGGCTAAAGACAGACATCAGTGCTTTCAGCGCAGAGTTCAGGAAAGAAAATGCCGAGCTAGAAACGGGTCTCAAGACTGAGTTGCAGGCGCTCAGGCAGGATGTAGAAGATGTCATGACCGCTGTATCGGAAGCTTCGGCGCAAAGCATCAAAACACATACCACTGCGCTTGATCGTCTTGCCGCAGACACCAAGGTCATGCGCGATGGAATTATCACGCAGTGTGAGGAAACGGGAACTGTTATTCTGGGTAGCTTGGAAAAGGCGAGGGAGGCTATCCTTGAAGAGGTTGGTGGTTCTAAAACGGTGGTTGAGAAGGCAATGCTCGAGACCACCTCGAACGTGAAAGACGTCCTACAAGCCGTTTCGAAATCGGAGTCTGAGAATTTGAAAATGCACCAACTTACCTCACGTGCCGTCGCAGCTGAATCGACAATAATCCAGGAAAAGATTATCACTGCAGCTGACCAGAGTCGCGAATCGCTTTCGGCGAAAATGGAAAGCAATCAGGAACGCTCCACCTCTGATCTTTCAAACGCCACAGATGAATTGCGAAAAGATGTCGCAGCCATGCAAACGACTATCGCTGAATCCAGGGAAGTGCTAAACAGTTTGCAGAGCGTGGAGACCAATCTCACGAAACAGATAGACAATGTGTCGGCGAACGTTAACAAGGCTTCCGAGGGGTTGAGTTTGGATATTAAGACTGGGCTTTCAACTCTAGTGGAGAAGCATGAATTGATCTCGGGGACAATCAAAGAGGACAGCAAAAACTTGTCTGAGCTCATCGTCAAGGGGTCCATGGAGATGGGCGGGGCTATCATCGCGGCGAAGGATGCGACGACATCGGAGATTCGAGGGTCGAATGCTTCACTGGATGAGAAGCTTACTTCGAATGAGAAGAACTTGTCTCTCGGATTAAGTGGACTCGGTAGAGAGGTTACAAAGGGATTTGCCGATGCTGTCTCTATGACAGAGAGCCATCGAAAGACTGTGCTGGAGGCTCTCGAGACATCTTCCCTGACAATTCGCGAAGCCACTGAGGAATCAAATGCGGATGGCGTGGAACGTCTATCAAAAGACATCGGAGCCCGATTCGAAAAGGTCTCTACCGACCACAAAGCCACTCTGGAAGCGCTCCAAAGTGAACGCCAAAGTATCACTGCTTATATCGACCGAGCAACAGAACTCAACAAATCCGCCACCGATGCCCTGCTCCACCCTATCCAGGAAAACCAGCAATCCCTCGAAGCCTTACATAAACTTGCTTGTGAAACGACTACGAGTTTCAATCTCGTTGCGGATGATAGGAAGAAGACGGATGGGTTGGTAGAGATGGTTATAAAGGCAGTTGAGCAGCAAGAGAAGACGATAACCGCTTCTGTTGAAAAGGTACAAGATGCTGTCGTAGGTAGTGTGCGGGACATGGGTTTATCGCTTGAGAAGAGCATCACGAAAGAAGGAGAAGTGATCAAGGAAAGTGGAGAGACGAGGTCTGCAATTCTGAAGGGACTGATGGTAGATGTGATTGGTGCTGTCAAGGAAGAAGCGCAAACAACGAGAAAGTCAACAGAGACGATAAAAACAGGCATCGAAGAAAGTAAAAGCACTCTCGAGAAGAGAATCGATACAGGATTCTCCAATCAATCAACCGAGAATAAGGCAAGTTTTAAAGTCTTAGACACACACATCTCAACCCTCTCATCAGCCATCAAAAATGAAGCCGAAACCACAAAAGCACGAATCGAAACACTTGAAACGCGCATCCTAGAGGAGGTACAAAAAACCGACACAGCACTCCAATCCTCCCTCTCCACGCTCCGCACAGTCCTCAATCAAGCCCAACAAACCACAAGCGAAACCCACACCAGCATCCTCAGCGACATCCACACCCTCTTAACGAGCCTCTCCCTCTTAAATACCACCATCACGAACCTCCCTCCAAGCCTCAAAGCAATCGACGCCGCCGTGCGCGTCAACAGCGCCGCCATAGCGCGCGTCGACAAGGCGGTCCTCGAATCATCCTCGCAAGTGAAATCCGAGATCCACACCTCGCTCAGCTCGCTCTCCAGCCAACTGGACGACGACCTGCAAGAGACAGCGCGTCGCGTGCGCGGCATCGCCGAGTACGAGATCCCGCGGCTGGAGGCGCTGGCGAAGAGGCAGCGCGATGCGCTGGAGGTTATTGGAGGGAGGGTCATTGGTACGAGTAAGAAGTTTGGGGAGATGGTTGCGAATGTCGGGAAGGGGAGTGGTGGGGGAGGAGGCGGGTTGAATGGCGGCTTGGATAAGAGTGAGATTTTGGGGTTGAGTATGAGTGGGAGGTTGAGGGGAGGGAGTAATGCTAGTTCGACGAGGAGTAAGGATAGTGGGTACAGGATGGGTGCGTTTGAGAGCGGTGGCAGGATGTGAGGAAGTTTTGGCTTTGGCCTTGGAGCAAGATATGGCATGCTGGAGAATTTTGAAAAAGAACTTCCCCCCTCTTGTTTTTTTTCAAGGGAAAAAAATTGAGGTGGACGGCGACAATAGTGCATAAGTAACAAGCGGGAAATAATCTCTTTCGTCAGGTCAGGATAAGTGAGGATAAAAAAGAGGATTTCCAGATCCCGGGGGACTTTTTTTTTAAAAATGTTTGCATACAGGCTAGAGGTTCTTCGCGCCTCTCTTTAGATGGATGGAAAAAGGAGTGTATCTACAGGAGCGGTTCTGTTGAGAATGGAGTGGTATAGCGTGTTATATTCCCATTCTTTTCTTTCGTTTTAATTTGCCTTGTTCTGTTCTGTTCGTTTATAGATTACAGTAGATTAGATCACATAAAATTAGATGAGATTGGACATGGCGTATTATGTTTTAGCATAGCACTTACTTACTGTATAGCATGATATGATATTGCATAACGCTATATTGCAATATCATCTTGTCTTGTCTCATGAATCTAGTGTCTTTCTTTCTACTTTCCTTTAAAAGCCATTACATATCTTCGCTGCATCTCTCAATATCTCGATATTCGTTCGCTGCTCAAGCTAAGCAAGCTATTCTGAGATTCTGATCTGCAAACCTTTTGTGCGGAAAGATGGAAGAAGGAAGGAGGATAAGAGTTGGTGAAGATATGATTGTCGTGACTTGCTGTTTTAGGTATGTATATTTTTAATCTTTATAATATGATAATATCTCTGTTTGTTGTGGTCGCTGTTGGATGGATAGATAGATAGATAGATAGATAGATAGATAGATAGATAGATAGATAGATAGATAACTAATATAGGTTTTCCTTTCGTTTCTGTACGTTTGTTTGGATTAACGGTATTTTGTGCCGGATGGGTGGTTTTGGGGAGAGTGAGGAGTGAGGAGTGAGGAGTGAGGAAAGGGGTGTTTGGTGGGAACTGAATTTATATGGTGGGTAACTATGCTGGATTTGACTGTTTATATATTTGTTTGGTTTTCTGTTTTCGGGGGGAAGGGTGGTGTTTTGTGATAAGAGGAGGGGGGGGTTACTTTCGGGGCAGGGAGGGAGTGGTTTGGGTGGTATGGTTCAATTGGCTAATGTTGTGAGATGGTAGATATGGGTGGTTCTTGCTTATTGTGTTTATGCACACTTTGATTTATGCTGGACTGAGATGAAGTTAGGTTCTCATGTACCAATTCACCCGACATAAGTCTACAGCCTGGGCCAAGTATTAATCTACCAACAAGAATCCCATACCTTCTCCATCCGCGTCATCTGCGCCCTCTCCTTCTCAGGCTCATCATCCCAACAAGCACACTCAGCATCGACTTCCGCCTTCCCACTCAGCAGATCCGCCTCCGCAGGCCTCACAAAGCTCGTCTTCTTCAACCCCTTCCACAGTATAAACATGAACGCTGAAAACGCAACTCCGAAATAACTCGTAACGAATCCCTCGACATCAAATGGCTTGAATGTGTTCCAGCCCGAGAAGAAGATGATGACGCAGCCGAACCCGATAGCGAAGTATGCGCTGTAGGGCTGGAAAGGCGCTTTCCAAGGGAGGCTGTCGCGGGAGATTCCTTGTGCTTTGAGGGCCCGGTACCAGCCGATGAATGTTACCATGTAGCCGGTATAAGACAGCACGAAGCCGATGGTGGCGAGATTGACGAACCATCCGAAGACGGTGATGGATGAGGATGAAGCGACCATGAATGCCATACAGCCGATCAGCGCTGGGACGGCGACCGTATAGAGCGGAACGCCGGCTTTCGAGCATTTCTTGAAGATCTGAGGTGCTTGTCCGTCGAGTGCAAGCGAGTACAGTGTACGCGATGCGGCGTAGAGATAAGCGTTTCCGCATGACCAAGCGGATAGTAAGATCAGGAAATTGATGAGAGATGGCAAGCCTGAGATGCCTAAATTCTGGATCCCAATCACCCAAGGTGAAGCCGTGCCGTCACTCGCACCTGCATCCAGGGCATCGAGAAGACGCTTATCGCGAGAGCTGCAAAGAATCCCAACGGCGAAAACACCGACGACGTAGAATCCGGAGATACGGTAGAAAGCACGTCTGGCTACTCGTGGGATTTGGCGACGCGGGTTGGAGATCTCGCCGGCTGCTAGGGCGAGGAGATCTGGTCCGGCGACGGAGAATGCAGCGTAGAGCACGACTTTCCACCATCCGAGGAACTCTCCTAGGGAGCCCGTGGTCCAGTAGGCATGGATAAAGTTTCCGCCTTTCCAATTTCTGAATCCATAGGCATCGTGTTTTGGGTTACCGCCTACCATGGTGATGAATGTGAGGAGGATGAGACCGACTATGAGGAGAATTTTGGTAGACTGCAGACTTTTTGTTAGATCGAGATTTCGGACGAGAAGGAAGATCTTACGGCCATGATGAACTCTGACTCTCCATACCACTGAACAGCAAATACGTTTGCAGCGATCATACAGAATAGAGCTATCGCAACCCAGGCAGCAGGGTTCGTATCCTCGTCCCAGAACGAGATGACGGTCGCTACGGCAGATAGCTCAGCACACAGTAGCATAGCTGCAGTATAGAAGTAGGTCCAGCCAAGAGCAAAACCAAATGCCTCATCGACATAGCGCTTGGCGAACTCGAAAATGGACCCTCGAATTGGAAGGTAAGTCGCCATTTCACCGACGGTCAAATTACAAGGCCAGATAAAGAAGATGCAGTAGGCGATGTATCCTAGAACGACGGAGAGAGGACCCGAGGATTTGAGAGAGCCGCCGATTCCTACGAATAGACCGGTTCCGATACTTCCTCCTAGAGCCATGAGTTGCACATGACGACCTGGAGATGTTAGAATGAGTTCAGAAGCGAACCGTGGGGAAGAGATTCTCACCTGATAGACCGCGCTTGGTCTGTCCGAACACTGGATCAATAGGAGCCTCCTCGTAGACAGGAACATTCTCGTTAGACACCGACCTGGTGGAAGGCGCTTGGGTGATCTTTTCCGGATCCATGGTGAGAAGTCTGAGGAGTGAATTTGAGGAGAAGATGAATAAGAGGGGGAGAATGTCTGGTTATATCAACAAACACCAAATATGCAGGGAACGAGTAATGTTTGTATGGGCCCCTGATAATCCCCGCGGGCAAGATGCAGTCGACGTGCGATAAGAACTGCACATCATAACCCGCATAGATATCCACATAGATACCACCCACGAACTTGCCCTAACACAGAGCGATTGTTCATCAAAGTTCGTAAAGCCCGTGCAATCTTCCCCAAAGAGATACCCCATCGGATAGATACGATGCATGCATGGATCGCTCAAGCGTGCTGGGCACCATTCCTATCCACCCTCTACCCCTCATGTATACTATCGGCGACTGATACATGCGGAGAAATAAACACCTTGAACGAGATCGGATGACCACAATACCAGATAAACAGGTCGTCTAGACATGCTTGGCGCCTGTTGAGTTTTACATGCTTGTCAGAGATAAGACCCCAATGGCCCCGAGTAAGTGCCATTTGCCAATTAATAAGCCCTGATGGGTGAAAGTCGGGAGTTCCGAGAATAGTGGGATGGTTTGCAGGGGATAGCAGCGGCGAATATGCGGTAGGGCTATGGGCCGATAGATACCGAGACTGAACAATCGGCTGTTGGATGAGTATCTAGGGTGGATAGAACTGAACTGTGAGTTGATAAAGAGCTGGTTTGAAGATTTGCGCAGGTGCCGAGGAGAGAACAGTTGAATTTGTGATTCCAGTACGGGAAGCATAATCCGATTGTCTGCTACCCACCCTCCAGCTAGGCCTAGTTCGGATGGGGAAGCGAGTTACCACGTGATCATAACAAATACGTCCCCCAACGTTGGGAGTCGGAGAAGCTCCGGAAAGTGATGCTGCAGAAGGTAAATCATATCCATACAGCCTAGCCTGTCTGTGCTCAAAAAAGCACTCTCAAATGAATTCAGTATCAGCTCCTTTTCATAATCAATACCGCTACAACCCAACTCAGTCATGTCAGTCATTTTAAGGCATTTTTATCAAAGCTCAAACCCAAACCGTCTAACATGCAGGCTGAGACCAACATATCTGTCTTTGCGTTCTGCGCTCGGAATCACAGCACTCATTTACACGCCAATCTCGAGATCAAATTCCAATCACCAACAACATTCCCACAAACTGAGCAAAACTCGAACTCCCATCATGAAACAAAAATATCCCTCACGCTCTACGGTGTTAAGAACTCGGCAATTGGATTTGAACCCATTCTTCCCTCGACAATATCGAAATCCGCTCTGAAATTAACAAGTTTGCGTCCATCTTCCCTTTCAAAGAAGTCCTTAGACCCATCGGGAACAGATCTACTGCCATAGTTAAAGGTAAAGGGTCGATAAAGTTGTAACCCATATTAGGAAGCTTCAAGGTATGCAATTACGGTATCTATTTCTTCAATGGCGAAGACAATAAGAATCAGTACGGTTGGGACGAGCGCTTAGCTATTTTGGCTTCACCAACCAAATCTTGGTGATCATTTCCACGGACACCATTAACAGATTCATTGCATAAAACATGGGGTTTTGACTAAAGACAGCAAATTTACCTAATTTAGAGGCAGGATATGGATTCCTTGAGTGTAGTGGCGATCGATATTAAGCAGTCACGGAGGACAAAGCTAGTTTATGAACACATTCTGGAAAGGCTACAGAAAAAATTGAAAAAGACTGCGGATATAGATTAGGCTCATGCCATTATCCGAGGGACAATTTCGGGGCAAGAATCTTTCCGAATGAAGCTGTAGAAGAGTCCACGTGCAGACTAGATATATCTTATTCACGGATTGGAAATGCCACTAGGGCAATAATCTAACAGTTGCCCGCATTTCTTGAACTACACCAGAAACACACAGAATTTCCTATAACTCCGTTATTCGAAGGTTCGGAATCTTTTGAGGTGACAGCGACACGGCCAACGAAAGCTAGGGCTCAAAAGTGTAAAATTAACTGATGGTACGAACAATTTCACGATGTTTCCGTTTAACAGTGATTTATTAAATTGCCTTCATGCTTCCCCGGGCATATTTGACCCGGAAATCTTGATGTATGAACGGGAGTACTGAGTTATGACTACAAACATCTCCTCTGGGCAACGATACTACTCACTTCCACTTTTCTAGTCAAAGGCCAGAGCATCTCTGACCTATTACAGGACAAACCGTTAAGGTGGGAGAATATTCACACTCACCACGTAGATTTCAACTGTCAGTTGGAAGGAACACATACTGTCTTGAGCTTTTCAATCTCATTAAGGTTTTACTGTAATCAGAAATCGTAGTCATCGAGAATGTAGGTAGTATTTATACATCTTGGTCTGAGCACAGCAGGCATTTACACCAATCCCTTCCAAGTCAACTGCCTCAAAGTCATCTTACCCCACACACGCGGAATGATCATGAGTTCATGATCTGTTACTATTCCCCAAACTTGCAGAAGGAGCTAATAGAGATATCAGATTATGAATGTAAAATACCTCGCTACACGACTTCCCTCAACAATGTCGCTACACTTGTTCAAGATTGACAGTAAGAAGAAATGTAGGAAGTGTTGAAATATTGAGTTATATTTTGGAAACGAGTGAATAACTTACGGAACCTTTAGGGCTGTGTTCGCAATACTAGATGTAACTTTGCAGGAAACGAGGGACCATTTGGATTTGTGTCAAACAAAATGCAAAACCAGGGCACACAAGAAATTGGTCAATGACAATAAAATAATAAGCAACAGCGGAGCATTGCCGATTAATAATTCCAGCATCACCGAATAGCTTCCTAGCGCTTCCCACACTTCGAATTTCGGAATGATCCCGTCTCTTCTGTCCACGAACACTCCCTTCAGTATCCGTACAATATCCTTGTTGCTGTATACATCTCAATTTCAAATTTCCACAACAGAATCGTGACACCCAAGGCTACGTGAAGACTAATGAACTGATATCGAGAATAGCTATGGATAGTAGTATATATAGCTCTTGAACCGAAATGATATACACCATTCCTTCCCTTCGACCCCAGCAAGGAGAGAGATTGATCGTGCGTATTAATATTCGCAAGACGAATTGGAGATTTCTTCAATTACAGAATTTTGAATGTAAGATAAGCTGGCACTGCCTGGTAACTTTACCAACTTAGATCTCTTAATTCTAAAGTTCCCCAAGCACAACTGCATTCTTGACCGGACACTGAGATTTCCTTTCCATCCATCCCTAGATCATAACTATACAAGTACGCTACTTGGCTCGCCTGAAACGTGGTATATATAGCCAGCCACCAGCCCTTCTGAAGGTAGAGAATTTGAGCATTCGGACGGAAAATGCCAATCAAGCAAGACAAGTTCCGATCTCAAGCCCTTGGCAATCTTTGTAGGAGACCTCAAGTCAAAACAAGCAGATATTTCTCCAATCAAAGGGAATAAAATGTTGTGAAGGCAGTGTGGAGAGGAGAGAGGGAGCCTACTGAGTTCTGCTGGAAACTTGATCATTCGCAGAATATTTTGGGAAATGACAATAAGTTGATTAGTGACAGCAATCAATTCCACACAGATGACAAGGCAGGAAAGAGAACTGGTGCAGGAAGAGGAGTATGGAGCTGTTTTGTATCTAGTAATAGAAAAGATGGTGATAGTTCGAGAGTTTTTTGTTATAAGCCGGGCGTACATGCACACGAATAGATGGAAGAATGTGCCCATGTAGTGATGGATTCGTCTTCTGTAGGCGCTGTCCAACAACCATTTGGAAGATAATAGTCCTTATATACTGACACGAAAGAATTTATCGACAACTCTTGCGGAAAGAACTAAGTAACAAAGTATCCAAGAAGCCAGAACTAGCTAAGCTTATGACATCCGAGAAACAAACAGATGATTTGGAATACCGCTAGTCAGTCTTCCATATCCTTTCTTGAAAATAACATTACTAAAAACTTACTTTCAGAGCTCTACGCATAGTAAACAACTTTGATATACGAGAGGGACAAGGTTATATTACAAACTTTTTTCAACCGCAAAGGATTAGGTGGCCAAGGGCCTCGTTCAGCTTGCTCTCCTATATTTTGGACAGGTAAATCTATGCGGGAATCCTGGGGTAAGGCTGGAAACGGTGACTAGACGCCCGTCAAGCTATGTACGAAGGAGCATAAAGCCGAAGAAGGCAGACTTATGCACCGTGGCTTACTCTACAAGGGCCCAGTTGAGCGGGGTCTAGAAATATGGCAATGATCGCCTTTTCGACAACAATGACACATCTTAGAATGATGGCAAGGAGGAAGAGGAAAAAGCGATCCTTCAAATAGCAATAATTCGCTTCCCTTTCTGGTCGTATGAGTATTATCAGGACGCCGCAAACAATTAGTCGTCAACTCCCTGAAACATGATAGAAGGGTGATTTCCGTACGAACGAACCGGCACTTGTTGAATTTCCAAAATCTGTTGCTGTTATGGTACGTCGTCATCCTGCGCGAACAGAGTGTATTAGTGTACTGTGAGGCTTATTATCCTGCTATAGACGTGTTTACCCAGACCACAAGCTATCAAACAATCCCGTCCCGTCCCTTCCTTCCCTCCTTCCTCAATCCAGCTCCAAGAATTGGAGAAGGACCTATACCCTAACCGATGCCAATACTTCAGTATCAAGAGCCATTCATTCCTATCCTTAAACCTAGAAAAAATATATACTCCTTCCTCTCCCCCTCCCTCCCCCCGTTCCAAAGACCCTCAACAATAACAGCCTACCCCACAGGCGACAAGGTCATAGAGCAAGAATCTTGCACCTGCGATAGAAACTCTCCTTCCCAGATTCACCAATGTGCACCCGCCGCCGTTCCCAAGAGACGACACTCCCAGTACATGTTGGTAGAATTTAATTAATACTGACCTTGATATACCTTCCCTACCTTGACACACCAGCCAGGTAGTCATCAATTTCTTCGGAAGTTCAAGGGGTCGACAACAGCCACCTGTTCGACAACCAGTATTCTGGGAGGGACGTAATGATGGCATCGAGCTCGTACAATGGGATATGGCGGCTGTGATGGTGCGAATTAAAGTATCTAGGTAAGAATGGCTAGAAGAAGACCGATTGAGAGTAGTGATATTACGTGCGGTTTCTCGGAGCTGAGAGGAGATATGTACCTCGAAGAAGGAAAACAAAATTCCTGGATTCTAATCAATGATTTCTTTCCCGCGTGAAGTGTGGTTTGGAGGTGTTGGTGGAGATTATATACTAGACTCACTGACCACATATCACGAGCAGGGGAGGCAGGCTGACGGTTCGAAGACAACAAATGCGTATATGCAATGGAAACACAATCTTGTTGTCGCGGCAAAGTCATGTCATTCAAGTCATGTAAATTCAGCTATGTAGCCATTCTGCCTATTCATGGCCATGATTTCCGCTCGCAGATACCATCTATCCATAAACGCATCAAATCCTTGCGACCTGTCCGGTCTAGCCGTAGTATGTTTAATGCCCAGCGCACAGCACGACAATACCAATATGACAGGCTTCACAACGCCATACGCCTAGACGTCAATACCATCGACCACGATTCCCTTCTTCCACTCATACTGCATTTCTTTCTCGACCGCATTGGCAGCGTCCTCGCTAACCATGATACTAACCAGATACAAACTGGCATCAAGACCACAAGTGATGCCACCTGAAGTGATGACTCTCAGGCCACCAAGACGCAAAGCCGCACGACGAGCATTGCTCTCACGACGGGTGTTACTCTCCTTCCACGCATTGCTGCCCTTCCGACCTGTAGATGGTCGTCTGGCATCAGACTTGCGACGAACATATGGGTTCTCATCTGGATCACCTAGATCAAATCTCAGATTGTTGACTACATATCTCTCTTCCACAACATCACATCGCTCCGCCAAATCTCGCTGCGAGACCTCACTGCAGATCTTCTCGAACTTGGCATAGAAGTCCGGGTGTGTGGTAGCGGAGAGACCGGAGAGGATGCCAGCTTGGGCCAGGAAAAGACTGCCTGTGCAGACGGAGAAGACCGTGCGTTCTTTGTCTGGGTGTTTCTTTTGGAGGTCGGAGAAGGCTTTGATAAGGCCCAGAGGTTCGGCGGATTTGGATTTGAGGATGGCATCAGTTCCGCCGCCGGGGATGACGAGGATGTCGAATTCGGAGAGGCGGGTATAGGCTTCCTTGAAGTCCATGTGGGCTCTGAAGCTGGCACCTTGAGCGGAGACGGTGTGTTCTTCGGAGGAGACGAAGGAGGCTGCGAAGGCCTTGGTGGCTGGGAAAAAGGTTAGCAGGAGGTCGGTCAACCATGATCCCAGATGCAGGAAAGGTTCTCGAGGGCTCTTCGCAGATAGATAGGAGGTAGACAGCAGTGCATTGAGCAGCATGAAGCTATGTTGAGCTTCACTAAAGCCAATGGAGCTTCGGAGGTGCGGGGACTGAAACGGGAGAAATGAAACTATTCCCAACGAGCACTCGTACTTACTTTCATCATTGGCATTGTGTCTGGCATGGGTCAAGACCTCGAGAGGACCTACAAAGTCCATTGCATCCATGCCAGGATGCAGTGTGAATAACACCTTGATGATAGGGACTGAGTCAGTAGCTGCCATGATTGCGAATGAATTGGTTGTTGGTCTGGGTGTAGGAGGTAGTGGTTTGTAGATTGTGTCTGAAAGAGGAAGAAGTGAAGCTTTTGTTTGATGCTGGAGATGTTCTTTTACATGTGATGCTGAATTGGGATGGAATCAAGATGATGAGAAGAGAAGAGAAGAAGGAGAGGTGATAAGACGAGCTGATTGAAAGGATAAGTAAAGGAGAGCTTGCGTGGTGGTCTCACGTGAGTGCCCTGACTTGGGAATGCGGGGTAGGTTTTGTAGCGGGGTGGTAGCTACCTACGTTTAAGTGGAGTCGCTAAGAGCTGGTATGACGCTAGAGCCCTTGTCATATCGACATATAGCGGGTCTGGCCGTCCAGGGTCACGAGGGCATGCCGAGCTTTCCCTTTTAGGATTACTTGCTTGCTCTTTCTAGCATCCCCTCCTGTGCTTAAGGGGGTCAAACAAAGAAAGTTAGTTAGTAGCATTTCATGATTCGTTTTGTGAAGGTCAATCAAATTCAATCGCACCATCTTGTTACTCCGTCTATCCGGTGTGGTATTGTCAGCTTCAGAATGGCGTTGTCAACTAAAACACGACGCGAGATAAACACGATATTGAACGAATTGGAGACAACGATCACACTCACTCAGCAACAGGAAGGTGGCTTGCTTCCTCAACTTCGAGTCCCGCGATATCAATCATCGTAAGGCTCCAGGGAAAGGACCTTATGAGATCCTTCCAGCACGGATGCCATGTCTGAGACAAATCAACAAGAACAAGTTCTGGAAAAACATCCTGGGATGACCACTTTGCTCGACTGGGTGCAATTGGGCCAATTCATTGTGTTCATCGTAAATAACCTCCACATATAATTGGCAAGCATCAAACTGCACTCCCACTCCTAACCTTCCTGGTAACAAGTTCTTCAACGCCAAATTATAAGATTACATCAATCTTATACTCATTTCATCGTAGATTCTCAAATCAACCCCGCTATCAGCGCCAGCTTGTCTCAAGCTCATATCCTTCTTAAGGGTAGACCTTCTAGCACATCTTTCTCTCGAAATCGAAAATCGAGCCTAGGAGATCCTCTTCAACACGCGAGGATGCGAGTTATTGAACATCATTGCCTTTTCATGTCCCAGGTAGATGGTGACATTGCGAATTCGATCATAGCCTGCAACACTCCGAGGCGTCTCTCCTCACACCCCTCAAGTGTATCCCTCTTGAAAAATCCCTGCAGCCGGAACAATCTTACACATCGATCTCAAAAGAAAGCGTACGACGACGGGAATCTACGACATTGCTCCCCATAGAGGGATGACAGCTCTGGAGGAGGGTAGAAGTGGATGTTGGAGATGAACTGTTTGAGTTTGTCCAACATGCGATGGTTTTTGGCTCTGGGTTCAGAGTCGATTCGCCGATAAAGGTGTCGGGAAGGAAGGTATCTTGTGGATATCTTGGGAAGAGTCTGGAGTTCGATCATGACTTCTGAGTGTGAGCCGCAGACTCTTAATGACTGGTAGGATAGGACTGGTGGAGATTTTTGCCCAGGAGCAAGAGGTTGGGACATGGGCTGTAGAAGTGATTGAGGATGTACAGATTCATGAAGGATTCAGGAGTGTTGAAGTGCGATAGCTGGCATTATATGAGGATTGATAAAAGCAATATACAAGGCTGACGTGTGAAATATGGATACTCGCGTACCTATAGGGGGTAGCTTGAAGAAACCTACAGTAGTACATTCAATAAAAGAGATATAAACTCCGATTTAGAAAAATTTAAAATTGGTTGTTGATAGGCATCCCTCGCTAGCTAAGGTTCTCTCCGACTACGAACAAAACAAAGTTGGGTTTCGGAGGCTCCGATTCAAGAATATTCGCAATTTCGTCTCGAATGAAAAACTCTATAACCTTTGCGCTGTTTCATACATCACTTATCGGAATATTATTCATCCCAATATGAATACTCACCTCGAAATACTTTACATTTCTATAGAAACGATTACTCTGGAATCGATTCGATTGAAAGGTCGTAGGCCTCAACGCATGCCCGCACCCGAATTTAACCCCTGCATCAGGCATGGACGCTAGTTTATCGCAAGATACAAGCGAGGAAATACCCCCGCAGCCCCGTCAGCCTATGTTCATCCCTATTAGTCTGTCTAGAACTACTACGCTGTTCCCAATTCAGTTAGTCATCTTCTGCCGATATTCCGAGTCAGCTTCATCCCGTAAGATAACACATTTTGAAATGTTTTCGAAGGTTGGCTTGTCGGCCTAGAAGTAATAGAAATGCTCCCTTCCCTGTCTCTGCCTCTAATCGATTTCTCGAAATTATAAGGGCAAGTCAATTCTATTTACAAGTAATAGCGGCATGGGCAGGCTCACAGATGCGAGATACGTGTCTCTCTTGTGGTCTTCTGAGCTTTTGAGCGTATCTATTGTTATCTAGATGAATAAAAATATTTGAGAAAATGGTCCGTAAGAGGCTATGGGTTTACGACGACCTATACACTGATATGTATCGGATTTTCGGCAACAAAGGGGCCGATAGCTAGGGTAGGGTAGGATGAATTGCACCAGAAGTATAATTTTCCGTAAGTACTTGGTATCTAAGTATAAGAAGAACAGATTTAGGAATTATGTACATTTGTGGAGAGGTTTTCTGATGCATAAAGGTTGAGATTTAAGGATTGGAGTAGTCATTTTAATTAAATTCTTATATACTACCACCTATCCTATATACTTCAGATTCGCTATTGATCCAACATTTTTAGTCTCATTTATTGATTGAGGTCTCCTGGTTATATGTAATAAAATGTAATTCCTAGGTTTCGTGACATAATATGGCAGCTTGTGCTCCATGCCCTACGAGTAGCACCTGCCAACCGTTCTCAAGCGGCTATGAGCGAATCTATAGTAGAGAGAACTATCAACGCCTCGCACAATCACATCGAATGCATATCTCGATACCATCGTGATGTATGCCCGATACCGAAAGAAACTCTAAGAGCAGAAAGCATTATCCTTACGAGGGTTTTAAAACCCTATAACCTTAGACCGTCAATTCGATGAAGATGTGGAGTGTTTCCGGGAATCATCAGAAAACTATCGACGAGGAGGCTAGAATATGCCATATGATCGAAGCTATAGAGCCATGAGATAAAGAGATCATTCATTCTGCTACTAAACGCAAAGAAAGATTACTCTCGAGATCATCTAGCGTAGATTCTGAGGACACGCATCGAAAGCTTAAAGCCGCAACATATGCGGATGCAGGCACATGGCTTGTGAAGGGCAGCCAAATCAAAGAGTGGAGGTCAAGAAATTTATCCTCGTCAGTACTGTATTGCTTTGAGATACATAAGCTCCCTGTTGAGCCTTGCTTTCAATATGTAGTCTAATTGAGACAGCGGGATATGTGTTGAGTATAGGTAGTGCAAACAGTACAGTACAGAGTATAGTACGGAGTAGCGTATTCACCGGAAGTACCGGAGTTAAATAGCGTACTTAACCAATTTGCTAGTACCGGAAGTACCGGTAATAGTACGTAAGATACGTACTTAGATTACTTGGATTACTATATAGATACCTATATATATAGCTACTTCCTCCCATAGAAATTGAACCTCCATCGAATTCAAATGCAACAATATGGAAAGTCTATCCTCTCATCAAGCATCGTCGACCACCTCGTGACAAAGAACACTGCTATATACTACTACTGCGATTATACGGACAAACGAATACTAGATCCCACTAACCTATTTGGAAAATTAGGAAAGACTCAAAACCATCGAAGTTGACCTTCGAATCACTCGAGTCCGCAATCGAGGATATAGGCCATGAAAGAAATCGACCAACTGATCCCTCTTATGCTTTAGATCTTTCTCTGAAATGAATAGACGTCTGCATTACTTCCGTTTTCATCTTAATTGCCAGTCTTAATGAGATAACAGGCGATCTTCTGATGCCATTCCCTTAGGCAGATGATCAATGATGCCCCGAGTATCATCAAGCTTTTCATGAGAGGCCGAGAAGATCTTTAACCTTTATTGCGGCTCAAGTCCGATAATCTCTTTTCATCGGATACTCGATTACCGATTCGCTCATCAGCCCCAACATTCGTCAATATATCGAAGCGTCTACGAGGCAGCGGATTATAGAGAGCAATCTAGTATCAGGTGATGACGCCTTAGAGACCATTATCATTAATAAGCTTGTAAAGCGTGCCCAAGGAATGCAAGTTTAAACTCCTCATCATTACGATCAATGCTAACAAGATAAAGGTTTCTCTAGGTAGAATTCCAGCTTTGCGACCTCTGCGAGGCCGAAACAGACTATTACATCAAGCTCGTCCTGCAGAAATTGCTCAAAAGTCTTAGTAAGATCTATGGTAGACTCCTTGAAAAGATTGAGGGTCTTGATTGGCGGCGCGGCGCGAAATGATCTTGCGAATGGATATTCAAGTGGATAATCTGTGCCCGTCAGCCTCTGCGAGCGGACGAGCTGCGTGAGGGTGTAGCTTTTAGCCTTGATGATGACGAATAAACGCAACAAAAGATGCCTACAAATTTCAACTGTCTGGTTCGGGCTTGTGAGAACCTAGTCGTCGTCGACGAGGTAGCCCATGTAGTGATACTGGCACATTTGACAGTCCAGCAATACCGCCTGCAAGATACACCGAATTGCTTCCATTTTTCGTTCAGAGAGAGGCGAATGTGATGGCTGAACATTTCTGTCTCGCCTATCTCAACTTTTCAAACTTCGATAATACCTTGACAGCTTACAAAAGCAATCCAAACACAGACCTTGTTGCCCTAGAGAAGCTTGCGACTAGCAGCCTTTGATGATACCTCATCCGACAGGCCGCAGAGTAGCACAGGTATTGCGTGCGGTATGGGGCCACAAGATACACTCTGACATCGTAAGACTGTTCAGCCACAGAACGAAGCCGAGAGTACAAGCATCGAAAATGTTTACGGACCTCAAGTAATTTGTTGCACACTGGCTGTATCATACCTCGCAGTTCTATCCACTTGCCCGCTTGACATCACCTTTGGACAACGTAGGGTTCGACTCTTTGCCTATTTGATATCCTGGAAAGAATTGACGTTCAATTATCGGCACTGGCTGCCAGCAGAAAGTTCGAAGGAAAACTCCACAGAAGAGGTGACAGCTATGCTTCTTATTGGCTGGGCCGTTGCGGAAAATCACCTATACCTCCTCGAGATGATCCTGAGGAGCAATGAACAACTTTCCATGAAAGATTTGCTAGACCGCATTGCCGGGTCTAGTTTCCAGTCAATTACGGATGGAAGGCTCCAGGATTTACAAGTTCTTGATGACTTGGAGAATGTTATCTTGGGGAAGAAGGAAAAGTACCCTTCCATCTCAGTCGACTGTTGGTTTCTATTTCGGCTGATGTGGGCATGTCAGCAACACAACCTCGAAGTCTTGAATCATTCGAAGAATTTATAAATCAACGTTTCAAGAATGCCCTTCCAGGTCCTCCTTCATGCCATGGCACGATATGAAGCCACTGGAGTCATCAAATATCTTCTGAAACATGGTTTCACAAAGGTGGGGTTTCTCCAAAACCTCTCCCAAGACGCGCTTCGCTTGTTTGTGAGCGACAATTCTCTTATGGAGGATGCACTCTAACTTGTCACTGTGGCAAACCACGTCAAGAGCACAATTTATCTTATTGAAAAAGGTTACCGAGTAGACGGGCTATTCCCCAACTCTGTCGAACACCTATCTTCTTTGGCGGATGCCATCGCGGATGAAAGGTCGTCGGTTTTGGAGTGCCTGCTCTTGATCCGGTGGATTCTGCAGTTAGTTATTGCGCCTACGGACCAGCATAATATAGTCTCCAAAGCAGTACGCCAGGAATATACTGCGGGGCTTGCATTCCTGATAAAGTATGGCATGCTTCTCGACTTTAAGAAGATCGCCACTACCATTGATTCGAGATCCCAAATCCTCGAACTACTACTTACCACGTTTCCTCTACCAATCTCCTTCGCTCCTGGGAAGCTTTCAAGATCAATTTATTTTTGGCAGTTAGTCGGCCTGGCCTGACTGTTTTTCAGACATTCTTGAAATTTAACGTCGATCCCGACATGCCCGGCTCGAAATGCCTTATGCAATCATTGAGACGGTCTACTCCGGTGATAGGATCATTGTGAATATTTCGTGCCAGTACAAGTGCAGCCTGCAATGCACTCCCTCGGCATGCCGTTGTTGATAGCAGCTGTTATTGGGGACGCTCAAGTTGCGAAGACCATTCTTCGATTTGTCCAGGTATTCGATGCTCCCAAGCAAGCTCAAAAAGTCACGGTCCTAGACGAAAATTTTCAGTCATAATCATGGGGAAAATAAGTTTAAGTCCCGGATCTGCCTCAGTCTGCCTTTCATCAACTCCTCTACATATGGCATATCGACATGGAAGGAATGCTACTGTAGAAATGCGTGGAAGTTGTGGAACTTCTAGAAAATGCACCAGTCCGACACGGCTCTTCTCCTACTAATTTGAACAATCCTGGGGGAACAATTGAGGCATGCAGTCATATGGTCATCGATCTGGGTGGTAATCTTGTCAAGGCTTTGGAAGATCCAGGACTAAAGGAGAACTTGGTGTCGGGATGGAAGTATCCAAAAGCACGGCAATGGCTTGTGAAGCTGCCGTCCAATCTAGACTACTCAACAGTACTTGAAACCACATCTGACGCAGAAGAGGAGAGCCAATCAGAGGTTTCAAGGCGCAGCATTCGATCAATTGGTACAGTTTGATCGTTTCTTATATGCGTGGGAAGGGCTTCAGCCGGGTGCGCTTTGATCCGGACTTTTATGTCGCAACAGCTCAAAAGTTTTACGTCAAGTAATGGACTAATCACAAAAGGGTACATTCTATTAGGACGCATAGCTAGAGCCAAGGACTACCTCAATTAAACTTTTGTGAAGTGACATGGAGCAGAGATTTGGCTGAAGCCTCGCCTCGCTCAGTATCTGCTTGCTCCGAGTCAGTGTGGGTTTGGAACATGTCCATGAACTGAGGAATTGGCAGGGTTGACGCGAGAAATCGCCAGAACGTTTATTTATTCGGACGAGAGCACGACATAATAACAACACTTTTCCGTTGTGATAATACCTATCCTGCTTATATGCGATTCTAGGACATTGTCGCTGACGTATCGATCAGCAGGCTTTCAAGAACGAAATTACGGTACTGTTAGATAAACCGAGGAGCCTCCACCCAGACGCCACAAACCTTGACGAGGTGACAATTTCTCACTGGAAATAATCCAAAGATCCATTAAAGCTCGTTCATGTACCATAACACCATTCTTGCTGGCGCCAAACCCGCATAATTCCTATCCAATAGCACACAAAGCCATTCATCTAGTTCACACCTCTCACACTTGTCTGTATATCATTCGTCTTCCAACCATTTCTCCCTTGTTCCTCATCATCAGGCGTAACCCTCTCCGTCTTCACCTCAAACGTAACATCCTTCTGGATCTTGATCCTTCCCTCCTGACACTCTGCCGAATCCGAATCATTGATCCTCTCCTGGCTCTCGGCTTTCACACCCCCCTTATTCAAACCCGAAAGTTGAAATCCATCTACACTGTTGATCCTCGCACGACTTCCCTTTCCGGTACCGCCCCATCCTTTCGAGCCCGTCATGGGGCTGGAAGTTACTTTCGTCTTGGAGGATCCCCATGACTGCATAGCGGGGAAGACCTCGCGCAGTAGAGGCCAGATGGTAGGGAGATTGGTGACGTAGACTGCAACTGAGGCTTCACGAAAATACCAGTTCATGTAGATGTATGAGATCAGCCCGGGCACAAGACAATAGATCTTCGTGAGGATGGCGGAGATGATGATGAAGAATCCCATGCCGAAGATCATGAGCAGGATGGCTTTTTGTTGAATGGGCAGGCGGATGGAGGCGAGGATGGGGATGCCGATTGCGAGCATAGCGATGTCTCCGGGGATGTTGAGGGAGCCTTGGATGATCTCGAAGAATTGGTAGGTGGCGCATTGAGAGTTCGCGGGTGGTACGGCCCAGTATTGATATGTTGGGGTACAAGCTGTGAAGAGAGCAATCTCACATCCTACGAAGCTGATCGCGGTGTAGAACGCGACGTAGTTTACATATCTTCTCTGAGGTAGTCCCTGGCTATTACAATGTCAGCGCTAAAACAGATGCTGTGTTGTGATTGATCTATGCGTACGTGATACTTGCGTAAAGGTGCAACATGCAAGCTTTCATGCTCCAGATAGCTAGCAACATAGAATGCTCAGTCACGAAAACCCATTTGCTGCCGCGAATTCTTTCAATAATAATCTCTGGCGTCAGGGCAAGCACCTGATCATCGGTCATGTAGTTCGATCCACCTCCCGACTGGACTTTGTTGAAAGCTACACACATGACTGTATACCAGATCATGCCGTTGAGCATCATGTAGTCATCGAATTGCAGGTTCATGATGCCAAATCGACGGATTCGGGCAGTGCTGAACTCTTGTTAGTTTATTTCCTGTAGAGCAAAGCTTGCGAGAGTTATTCATTGGACGTACTATCGCAATACTACCAGACAGCAGGAAACACCATAGAGCGTCCATGTCTCGCGCGCGAAAGCTTCTGCTGTCTCGGCCATCGCGAAGAAAGTTGAAGTTGAGTGTTGAAAGTTTAAGAATAAGAAGCGAAGACGCGAACGGACGAAAAGAAGATCTTTGCTGTTCAAAGAAAGGTGAGTTCGTCAACTCGACACATGGGATATCTCATTTGCGAATACTTACAGTCAGTCGATCAAGTCGGCTTGGGCTTGATGGGGGAATGGGGTTCCTTAGATCAATTCCAGATCCCTGAAGATCTCTCCTAGTATGTGTTGTCAGGGGCGGTGCTTGATTGAGACTCGGAATATTCTCTGGTGTGGTTAGTAAACTCTCGCACAGTTGGGCTCCGCTACAAAGGTGAGGTGAATCTCGGTGAGGAGGATCCGACAAGGCATAGCGACCCACCCCACTTGGTGTGTTGACACTTTCAGGCGAAGAATTGAGGAGGATGGTGGGGTCATAGATAACAGTAAGGCTTGAAGTGCAGTTCAAAATCCGTGGCCAGTCCTCCTTTACTTCAATTTAGACTCTAGTTCCTCGGGAACATGGAGAGCCTTGGGGAACATTGAAAAGCCGGTCTCTCTGTCGAAAATTTGCGTCACCTTTGTTGGTATTCCTTTGGCCGTCTACAGATCTGATTGATTGGATTAGATGATGCTAGGCAGGCAGGGGAACTTAGGGGTTCGGGAGGAATATGACTCTGGGGTATGTCAGCTTCTAACGTTATGAGGCAGCCGCTCTGTCCCTTATTTGAGAGAAACGTGTCGAGGAAGAGGAATAAACACAGGGCATGCTACCAAATATCATCTGCTCTGGGCAGGATTGTGGAACATTGTTTATTCAGTGTGCAGCGATCAAGGTGACATCGTGGGGGCTAACAAAATCTAATATTCCGCAAAGGAAGTCCTGCATTAAGAATGACTAAGACTTCATATGTGTGCGGAATATACAGGGAGTTAAGTAGCCTCCTTGAAAGACAACTGAGTTTTCAGACTCTGATAGACTATCTCTCCAAGCAATATTTGGTAACTTATGGCACATAAACAACCACTCGGTAGTGCTATTCCAAGTGGCTGCTGCCAATACGACACCAAAAGAAACAGCCAACCGTGACTCGCGATTCACCACCATCTGCGCGCCACAAGCGGGAGAAGCCTTCTAAAAACATATCATCTAGACCAGGAACCAGAATCCGAAACACCAAATCTGCAGGCCAGCCATCTCACCTCCCGAAGAACATTAGGGGTTGGATTTGTCTTCGGTAACGAATCACCCACTTCCCTTTCTTCCGGCCCGCAGCAAGTATTGGCCACAGGTACGTCCTCCCACGTGGAGGCTTGTTGCGAACAGTATCTTACATAAAACCTGTGAAAGCCGTGCCTTCGGGCCAAGATACTCACATGAGCCCGGATAAGATAATAGAACTCGCTTATTCTCATTTAGGGGTTCTAAAAGTGGGCCGCCGTTGAAGGACACTGCTCCACGAGTGCGGTTCCTCTGGATTCGCAAACCTTCTTTCAACTTTATATTTTGACTCGTGGGATTTCCGTTATCACATATTCAAGTTTCAGTTAAAGATGGGAACTTCGTATTAGTACTGCAGGATGCAGGAAAGAAAGCAAAGATTGCAAGGAAGAAAGTTCATGTCTGTCAGTTTGATCGAACTCTATTGAGTAGAACAACATCTTATGACCAATAGTTCGTGACAATGGGTCGTGCCTGATGCTTCTGACAGCCCATTATTGAAATCTACTTGGCTCCATATAAAGTCTCCGGCGAACAACGCCTCGCGGGGAGCCCCAATCCGGACCCGCCCTCGGGAATACTCTTGGCTGCGTGCGGCAGCAGCCAGCTGTCAAGGATAAGCCCGCTTCGGACTAACCTTAAACCCCCAACACTGACATGTCCCGAGCACAGATGGCGCCACGAAACGGGCCGTTGGCGTTGAATACGCAATGACGGGATGATTGCTTAAAACGACAGATAGAATTTTGGAATGAGTTTTCCGAGTGCTCAAGAAGTCGCAGGCAAAGCAAATTCAACATAAACAAGGGAGAATTCGCTAAGTCGTTAAGCGAGGATACATTGACGCAGGGCCCGGCAGTGTTCCTAGGCCCAATTTAGCATCTTTAGCTCCACTCCTATCATCCGTTTGACAGGCCGGGAGAGCTTCATTCAACTCCGGCTAACACCTTCATCCAATGGACCTCATCCCATGATCTCAATCCATGTAGGGCCGCGAAGTGCGAGACGGGATATTTGATCGTATGTCTTCTGCACCGGCCGCGTTGATCTTTTCCTCCTTCGTTCATAAAGTTTACATCTCAGCTTTATTCCTTTCATGCTTCTTTATTGATATCTGATACATCCAGCCTTTCTTAGACATTATTGCGCTGCTATTCCTCAAGCTTTTACAAGATGGAACACGAAAAGCAGGAAGGAATAGTCTCGAGCGCCAAAGCATCCGATAGAGCATCTCCTCCGCCATCGCCGGAGCACTCGCGAGAAATTCTAATCAATCCATCAGGACATAAGCAAGAGCTTGAGCGCAACTTCTCGCTGCTCAGTCTGTGCGCCGTCGCTATCACGACGGGTAACACTTGGGTTGCTATCGGTGGCAGTGTAGTAAGTGATGTCGAACGTCTGCTGGCAGGTTATTGGATTTAACATTATCAGATCGTTGCTATCTACAATGGCGGACCGCCAGGTGTCTTGTATGAGTTGTAAGAATATTCTGTCGCAGGGATGGGGGCTTCAAGCTGACTTGAACAGTATTGCGGTCTCAGTATGCTACTGGCTTATTGCCGCCTCAATCGCCGAGCTGGCTTCGGCAATGCCATCTTCCAGTGGAGGTAAGAAACCTCCTGATTTATCGAAAAAGTTCATCACTGACACGACACAGTCTATCACTGGGCCTCGGTAACTGCTGGAAGATATGGTCGTCCCGTAGGATACTTCGCTGGATGGTGGAATTTCCTCGCCTGGGTCTTCGGCGCAGGATCTATCTCTAGTATTCTTGCCAACCAGACAGCGTCCATGTATGCCATGTTCCACCCCGACTTTATCTCGAAGCCATGGCACACCTTTGTCAGTTATGTGGTTTGCACATGGCTCTGCTGCTTCATCGTTCTATTTGGCAACAGATCGCTCCCTCTGGTTGGTAACATCGGTGGATTCCTTATCATTGCAGGTGTTTTCACCTGCATTGTGGTCTGTGCTACCATGCCAACGGTCAATGGTGTTGGACATGCTTCGAACGACTTCGTCTGGAAAGAATGGCGGAACTTAGCTGGGTACAGCGATGGATTCACCTTTGTAGCTGGAATGCTCAATGGCGCTTTCGCTGTCGGTACTCCGGATTGTGTCTCTCATCTTGCTGAAGAGATCCCAAAGTAAGTATGCAATCAGATGTTGAGCTAGCATTTTGCTAACTTTCCGTAGTCCTAGTCGTAACATTCCGAAGGCTATGTTGTTTCAATATGCTATTGGATTCATCACTGCCTTCACATACTTGATTTCGCTCTTCTACTCTATCCAAGATTTGGACGCCATCTTTAAGCAAGCTTCGATTTTCCCATTGGCATACATTTACCGTCAAGCCACCGGAACTAACGCCGGGGCTGTCGGTCTTTTGCTCGTCACATTCTTGCCAACTTTCGTCACCTGCGTTGGATGCTACATCACAGCTGGTCGAACATTCTGGACACTATCTCGAGACAACGCCACACCATTTGCACCGTTTTTCGCTCAAATCAGCCCAAGTTTCCACAACCCTTTCAACGCCACCGTTCTCTGCGGAGTCATCTGCACGGTCATGGGATGTATCTACGTCGGATCCACAGTCGCATTTGCTGCTTTCGTCGGATCATTCATCATCCTCTCCACGCTCTCCTACCTCTGCGCAATCGTTCCTCATCTCCTAGGCGGCCGTAAACTCCAACCCGGCTACTTCTGGATGCACGGCGCCATCGGATACATCGTCAACGCCATCAGCTGCATCTACATGCTTGCATTCATCGTCATCTTCTGCTTCCCGTCCTCCAGCCCATTTAGCATCGCGGTTATGAACTGGTCGTCTTTGATCGTGGGTGGTATGACTTTATTTGTTGCTGGGTTTTGGTTCTGGAGACAAAGCGATTACGAGGGTCCTAAGTTGGTCAGCTTGGATGAGGCGGCTTTGGCTAAAGATGCGGCATAGCAGCTACCTGAGATGATTACACTTTTGAATACATATGACACTTTATAATAGAAATTCCTTCTTGTAAGCTATTTGCGTATCGACATAAAATGCCTGTACGAGTCAAAAAAATCTTCATTGTTCGTTCTCAAGTCTACCAGGAAAGTACATGACAAGCAAGGCAGCTCCTGAGATCCACGTTGCAACAGTTTTGAATATGCGCACAAACAAGTTTGTAGAACGACTAGATCAGACACAAATCGTCAACACGAACGCTAGAAGAAATGTTGTGCACCGCACTTTACTTTCCAGTCTTAGTCCCTTGTTCCGTTTCAGTCCAGGTTGAATGGCAAGGAACAAGCATAGGGAAAGAAGAAGCAGGATGATATAAACGACATGATATCTAGCTGCAGAAAATATTTGTGAAGCTATGAAGAGACGTACGTTGCATGCCTTAGTGGTACATACGGTGCGTAAGACGAGTGTAGCGTCACACGCTATGCCTACATCAAACATGGCCTACGAATTTGGGAACTTGTGACCGCAACATCGGTTGGTTTGGTAGATTTTCATGTTACTCGTGGCGCCGAGGACATATAAATCGAGCCGAACAGCGCATATGGATAGGTCTAGAGAGATTATGGTGGGATGACCGCCGAGCATGGCGCTGCTTTTCTTAATTTAGAGTGGCTAGAAGTAAAATCTTACATTCGCTGTTCTGGCAATGGAATATGGTGGACTTACTTCATGGAATAGGTCTCAATCTTGGGGCATGACTGAGATAGGTTATCAAAATCTTAATTCAGGATGCAAACCCAAGTAAAAAGCGTTTTTTGGGAGTGCATTATCAAGTTTGTGATGAAGTCTTCCTTTTCTTATTCTGACTCACGACGGGGATATGTTGCCGAAGACGTTGTTGAACGGGTCCAATAATCCTATCATGTCTTTCTGTACTACACATTTTCACATAGAGACGAGTGACATCTTCGGCCTTCCGACGAGGGTTTTCTTCTTAACAGGGGTTGGGTTTGAGAAACGTCATGACAGTCGAAAATCCACTACAAAGGAGTGGAAGTGATATATGTAGGTGGAAATCCAGAGTAGTTAAAGGATATAATGGTAGTCTCGGCCAACTACTAACGAACTTAGTTCACATCTCGGCCTCCACTGCGGATAACAAATCCTCGCCTCCATCCCCTTCACTTTGCTAAGCGAGCCTCTGTCTCCGTTTCGGGCAAGAAAGCATGCAATATCCCCAAAGCCTAAAAGCATCCAGGAAGTCGAAGACTGGTATCAATATAAGGCGAGTATCAACAGAATCAGAGGCTGATTCCGGCCTGGTCCGTGTATGACACATTGTGGTTTCACCGAAAAGAGTTTCTGCTTCTTTCTTTGCTGATACAGCAGCTTCGGCATATTGAATTTGACATTCGCAAGCTCGAAAGCTTGATAAAGTGGAACGAACATAGAGGATATCAAAGTCTGTTGTTCGATTTCTTATGTTTAGTTCAAAAAGATGGCACGATTGCTCCAGCAGTAGAAGTTGCAGGCAAGAGCGTTTGCAAAGGCACCAAACACTATATCGAATATTTGTTTGGAACCACAACCTGGGACTGGCATACTGAAAACACACATTTAGGCATTAAAAGTTGGCCGTGTGTGGCCTACGAAAGGAGCAAAGACGTGCCAAGGATGCTGAGCCGTTGAAGGACTTGTAAAGTCAAACTGATGACTTGCGAGGCGTTTTCGGAAGTTTTGAAATAAGAAGACGTCTCCCACGCCGAAGTGCGGTAATATTCTGCTGGCAACCACCTTCCTTATGTAATATCAGTAAGAATCATTTGTAATGTAAATCGTTCGAGTAGTCATTCTGAAAATGCAAAGTCGCCTTAACGTCGAACAATCGAAGTCAAACAACACTTCGCCTTGTGCAAACTTATGTGGCAATAAAGCTAGATTCTCTTGTCACCCTTTTACCAGCCTATGAAATTCTTATATCTCGCGTCACGGAGACTTGTATTACAGTGAGAGGCTGGGAGTCTTCGAGAGCTACTTGTTATGTTTCTGCTTCTGCCTGATATGCTATTATATAAGACTACTCTTAGGACATAAAAGAAAATCGTAGTCTTTGATTACTCAGCTTCGCTTATCTATAGTTAGATATGCTAGGTACCTAATCTCAATAATAGTAATCTTGATTCTGATTTTATCTGTTCGAGTTTAAATACTAGAATAATTAAGCCTGAATATACTCGAAGGCTTAAATAAGCCTATCTATAATAGGCTTCTATTAAGTCCTTTGAACGTTAAGATTATGAAAATTTTAGAAAGACTAAGGTCGATCAGGATAAGATTGCTATTGAATATTATAAAATGATTTTGGAATCGTTTGATTTATTAGACCTAGATATTCTTCTTTCGAGCTATATATATTATCCAGGAGATACATACTGGGATATTCAATTCTGTAAATTGGTTTATTCACCTTCGAGCTACGTATATTCCCTAAATTCACTTTTAAGCTATATAGTTTCACTATTTCGAATCAATAATCTAAGAAGCTACTAGGCGAACCCGAGACTCGAGCTCTTTGACTTCAAACCCTTCTCTTTCTCTTCAGCAGCAACAACAACACAAATTTCAGCCATATCAAGTGCACCGCTTTCAACCTCTCTCAAACTAACTCCAATCTCAGTTCTCTAACAACTCTTCGAACTTCAACTTCACTACCACCTTACATTCCTCCATCCATCAACATGTGCTGGGAAACCAACATCCTCCATGCCTGTGGCTGTACCGAAGCCACTGAGATCCGACTTTGCGAGCACGCCGTCTTCCCCTGGTTGCACAATGTCGCGCACCCCATAGGCTTGCCGATGAATCCGACTATCCGAGTTGAGTCAACCCCAGGATATTGCATTAACTGCATCAAGGAGAAGGGCATGGGCGTTACTGCTCCGGGAAGTGGTATTTTTGGTCTGGGTGTGGGACATGCAGGATATGAGGGCAACGGATCGGGGTCAGGGTATGAGGCTGTTGAGGAGGGAATGGGAGATGGACTTTCCAAGCGATGGGAGGAGTATGAGGCTAGGAAGGGTTCTGAGCTGCGCGGTGCTTCAGGTGGATGGGGTGGTGCTGCTGTCTTTGGTCAACCTTCTGCTGCTCCAGGTGGTTCAACTTCTGCTGGCTTGGAGGTTGTTCTGGAGGATAAGAATGAAGATGATGATGACGAAGATGAGGATGAAGATGAGGACGAGGATGAGGGCAAGGGAGAAGGCGACTATGACGATTACGATGAGGAGGAGGAAGATGCTGCAGCTCACCTAGAGGTGGCAGCTCCAATGGTTGATGAGTTGATGGAGTAGAGGGACAGATGCAATTCTCTTCGTGGGCTGCAGGTGGTATGGGGTTTGTTTTTCTCAGCATTCTTGGGCAATTGCTTGACAGAACATGATTCAGGAAATCGAACTTTGATAGTTCCATAGGGTTCTTAGCAGAAAGCGTCAATACCTCCTTGAGGGACACGCTGATCCGTCAGAGGTGAAATGAATATTCACAAATTCTCAGTCCGGTTGAGAACCTCATTCATCGTCTGTTGCTGTGAACTTTGTAAAAGCCATAGAGACAAAGACACAAATAAACAACCTTTATTCGACCTTTGTGTACACATTCAAAGACAGAAAATTTACCAAGTGAATCAAAGATGGACAAGACTTCCTAAAATAGAAATATTCTCTTTGTCTTATTCATAATGACTGTTTTGGCGGCACCAAACTGATATAAGAGCACATCATATCCGCCTCCCAAAATCTTAGAATGACACTCAATTCACTCCTCATTATTGAACAACACAAACTACAACCGTATTAGAAAGCTCTCTTCAACCGCATTTTGTTCGCAATATGTGTACTCAGCGCCAAGCACTCTGGAACTGCGGCCATCGAAACGTCGCGATGGATCAAAAAATGTATTGTTCGAAATTCAGCACTTACACCGGCTCCTGCCCAGACGATTTAAAGTGTGACAGATATAAGTGTACCTCTGATATTTGCCCTTCTTGCGAGACACTCGATAAGGAGACAATACGTAAGGAGAAGAACAAGGTCAGGAAGTTTTTCGGGATGACTGAGAAGTGAGAACAGCAGGCGGTTCACCATTGTACAAATCAAGCTTCTCAACAAAGATATGGAGATAGTTTCGTTCAACACTAGACTTTCTACAATCAGACTCATTAATAGAGAGACGTTGGCTATATATCAGCACACTGGGACTCAAAAAAAGAATGAAACTACGTACGTGATTTATAAAACGGTACAATTCCTAGCCATACCTTCGTAAGTGTCCATGCGTCTCCAACTCTTCCACTTTATTCATGGTCTGGACAATTTTCCTCTCGACCAGAAAGTAATCATTGAAACATTGGCACGTCTAGTTCCCAAATTTACAGGCTTAGCAGGCCGTGGCAGCTTTCTGACTCGAGCCGTCAACTCAACAATTTCGAGGAGGCTTACTCAGGTCATCCACATCTAGGAATTCATGACCTCACAGCACGCGATATCAGGTTATATGTGAAAGCCACTTTTGCCAGTGCTGGAGTGCTTCGTCGATTGATGCTAGAAGATCCCGTGACTTCGAAAAATATCGTACAGGAGATCTTGGAAAAAACAGAAGGGGTATGTTTTGTCTGCTTCACCTGAGAGCTTGGAACGGGTCCACTTTAGGCTTAACGATACTAACTGAGACTCTTTAGGTCTTCCTGTGGGTATGAAACCTTAGTAGTCCAGTCTTTGCAAGAAAGCTTGGGGAATGGCGATAGTATGAATACTTTGCAAGGAAGATTGTTCCAGCTTCCGCCGGTCGAATCATTTATCATGTTCAGGCTGCTCAGATCATACATATTATACAACTGGCCAAGATTCGGCTTTCTGTACAGGCGCGGTATTTCACTGATGGTCCTGACATCGTGTCAATGGTGCTCGAAGGCCTGGCATATACGCAGTATATAGCAAGAAGGCATGAGCTGACAGCGAATGGTGTTAAGGTGCGCACGCCCGGCCTCGTCGAACTTAGCTCAACCGTACCGGAAGATGTATGGGCTCAATCTGCTTAGCCTGGACGCCAAACCTTGGACCATACTGCATCAGTGGACGAGATCATTAAGCAACTGAAGCTTGGTACAGTAGAGTTCCTTCATACGATAGTGAAGGAGTTCTTTCGATCCGACGAAGATCCGTTGTAAATGGCCACTCCCACAGACCAAGCGATGGGCAATCACCTTTTGGGACCATTGCAATGAGCTGCACGCGGATGTTACAATTTAAGAATTCACAAAACCTATACAACTATGGCGTCAAAGCAGCTCGACGATCTATCAAGCCAGAATCGCGTGACAGCAGCTCAGTCTCCATTAACACGTTGTCTAGGTAACTGCATCATGCGGTTCAAGCAGAACGCTTAATCTTGTACACCCAGAAAGACCTAGTCGGCGCTCTTGACGGGTTCTTCGAGGAATCTGAGGCTTCGCTCCTCTACATGGACGGAAGTCCGACTCAATTTGAGACGGACTTGAACTGCTAACATGAGAAATTGCACCGGACCTCGAGTCATTATGAAAATTACTGGACCGAGCCAGATGGCTGGAAATGCGGGTTTGTCGCTTATTTGGTGGCTTTTGGTCTGAGTCAGTCTAAGATAGCGATGCTTGGTCTCGATTATGACCCTTGCCTCAAACCAGGGCGACCGTACGCAACTTGTCTGCTCGCTCCTGACTACGCAAGAGATAGAGCGGTAAAGCGGGATGCTGTTAACCCCACAGTAGTAGAGCAAATTCTCAAGAGAAAGTGTGATCCCAACCCAGCCTTTTAATCCAAAGACACGAGTGACGTCCGTGACTATGGTTCTTGGACAATTTGGGGTGCTGTGCTATTCCAAGTTTATCAACGATTTTGTGGTGGTAATTGGCCGAACGAAACAAGGCCGAAAAGCACGAGACGATGACAAGCACGACTTAGGGACCCAAGCCATGCTTTACCTGAAATTAAGGTGGCCGAAAACAATGAAGCTTTTCCTCGAACACGGAGCTGATCCACGTCAGCTCACACTAGTCTATAAGTCCGCGGAAGTTTTATAGGACAGAAAGAGGCCAATGTCTGCTCTTCTCATTTTCAGCCAAGTGTTTCTCTTGGGAGTTTGGGGATCCACTGTTGATCACGATCACTACTCGAAGTTTGATGTCCTCTCAAGGGGCCATTGAGAGGAGTTTTGAGGTACTCGAGCAAGGCGTACCCCCTAGAAGTACCCCGGGCACATTAAAAAACAAACATAAGGCGTCTGAGCCGATGCGCAAGACCTGCCTCCGCTACTTACCCGTCGTTAGGAAGGCTTTGGACGCTCGACGAGATGATAGAATTGCTGGAGAATCTGAGCCAAAGTGAAGATGCGTCTGTCGAGCTAGGCTGGGTCATCAGGGACGGTCGGGTCAGTGGTGCCGTACGATTCGAATCTTTGTGGCAATGTGAGGTGGATCGGCCTTGCGCTCCATTCCAGCTGTTATGATCCTCCAGGAGGGTACAGAGAACGTGGACAGATACTATTGATATAACACGGCTTCAGTTACATTGGCTTCAGCAGACGCAAAAATCTCGGTGTCTGGATGATTTGTTTTGATTCACGTGGTCACCCGAAACATTTAACCGAGAGATTTTAACTGTTGAAAATAGACAGGTCAGAAGTGTCCTCGATAACCACGACAAGGTAACAATGTGAGAGTTCGCGACCAAGCAAGCGAGCCTAGACTTTAGTCCTTGGCATACACATACGTCTCCAATTCTGAAAATAGATTCCCATCAACTCGGAATGATTCTTGAGGAATTGTGCACTTGAAACTCTATTTCAAGATACATGGGAACATACTTGCTGGCCGAGCTTAAAGTGCCTTGCAAATACGATGAAAAACTCAACTATGCCGCTGTGGAAATCTCAATATCCCCACCAGTGTCTATGTCTATGGTGTGTCTGTTAGGGACTTGAGATTTAAGCTTCAACACCCCATGACTCGCGCTGAAACATGATGTCATCTGGACCCTATTTTGATTTTCAAAGTTGTGGACCAAGAACCATATTTATGATCCATTTTCTCCATACCCCGACACAAAATTTTACCGAAGACAGGTTGACTACAGGTTATCTTCTGCCTCAAATCTTCCGGAGAAGATATGCACATGTTTCCTTCTGAAAACATTGCAACTTCTATCAGCTATCGCCCACTGCCCCCTTGAAATAATACTGGAAGCCTTTAGAGCTACATTACAAGATGTCATCGTCTGAACGTCCGTCACTTGTTGCAAAGCGGACACATGTCCGGGCTGCAAAGCACTCAGCGATCACACCTCCAGATCTCCCAACACCACCTAGAACTCTTGATCGAGTTATCGTAGGTCTAGGATACGCTGGCCTCGCAACATACCTCTTCACAAGCCATCGAAAATTCATTCCCTGGGAGCTAGCAGGCCTCGGGCTTGGATCTCTAGGTGTCGGATATGGTCTTTTTGACCTGGGAAGGAGGACTGGCATCATACAGGGAGCAAGCTTTGCTGTGAGAAGCAGTGAGGAGAAACGGGAAAGCTTGATGAACGATGAGGATTGGAAGGAGGAATACCAGGGTATGGAGTTCGATACTCTACAGAAGGCAGATCAGATTGCATGGTTGAGAAAGGAGGAGAAGAGGATTCATGAGGTGCAAGCTGCGGAGCAGGCGGAGTGCGGATTGGCGTATATTGAGAAGGAAGAAGCTTACAGGGATTATGAGAAGAAGGGCGGTTACGGTGGCGAGACTTGGAAACGGTCAGTTTTTGACCTCGCTTGGACTTTTAGAATGGGATTACTAACATATTGACAGATACTCGGCCGCAGATGATTTATGTCAGGAGATCTACAAGAAGTGGGAGTTGCAACAACAGCGATTGAGACAGATTCGGAAGGAGATAAATGCTTTGAGCGAGGGGATATAAATACCGGGGTTGGTGACCGATGTATATATAACATTTGACATTGCTGAGATCCTTCCAGAGTGGTAGCAACTTGGACATCTCTTCGCAATTCATCGTGCCTGGTTGAAATGATACTCTGTGTTTCAATGTTCCTGGAGGAGCTTTGCCCTTCAGCCGCGATGGTGTTTCGAAGACAAGTCTCCGATATAGAAATTATGCTGAGAAGTTTCTTTACATATTTTCAAGTGTGTTGAATTTGTGTGATTCTCGCAAGCTAGCAGCTTAGACGTTGTTCTTATTGAGATGGAGAAATGTTGCTGTCATCTCCTACCTTTTCGCCGAATTGATGGTTCTGCATACCTTAGCTGCACGAAAAAATGGAAATGTACCTCATTAATCCAATCCTCCAGTACCTCCCACAATTACTGACCTGCCCATCAATACTGAGACCGGCCTCAGTCATTTCTTAGCACTTTTCCACCTCCGCCTCTGTCCCACAACCTTTAGCATCTACTATGCTGCCAGTAGATCATTCGAGCTACAATGCCGATATGTGTAATGCGGGCTACCAACTCCTTGGGTTGATGAAACTGCTATCTACGTTGCTAGGGCTATAATAGTATACCGTGTCAACGCGTCAAGATTCGCACTCTTGGCACCACCAGCGGAGCGGTATATATCGCGTCCTTTCTGAACGTGAATTCGAGCCCACATCGATGAAATGCAGGACGTTGCGTGTAACAGCTAATGTTGTGATGGTGTTCTAGCACATCGAGATATTAACAACACTGGACTGCCAATCTACCAAGTTTACCCGTGAATTTACATCACGGAAGAAGTGGCTCTGTCTGATAAAGCTCTATGAACTTCGACTTTAGAGAAGTGGAAATGGGATTCCGATAAGGAAGTATTTAAAGCGAGAGCCTTGTTTGCAGCCTAGTGTAGCAAAATGCTCACCCCTGACGTAGAGTTATGGGTTTCTAGCCAACGGCCCATACCCATGCATAATTCCGAATAGTAAAGAGATAGATAATGAGAGGTGATAGATTTCAGAAGTTGCTGGTAAATTGAAATATTTCCGAGTCTAGGGTTCTTCTTATCGCTCAATTGTCAACAAAATCAACCAAGCCATGCCACCGAAGGTACCAACGACACTTCCCATACCCATCTTGAAGCCCAACTTGGCTACCGAATGACCGCTAGTAGTAGGTGCTGGAGTGACAGAGCTCGCAGGATTTCCAGATTTCAAAGACTTGTTGATGTACTAGGTCCTCCAGTTACATTTCCAAGGCTGATAGTGCCAGGAGCTGCAGCCTTACCAACAAGAAGTCCTTGAGTATAGCTCACCGCACTCGAAGCTCCACCAAGAGTTCCGTTATTAGTAACACTTCCATTCCATTCCAATGGACACTCATTATTAGTGTATGCTACAGCGGCTGCTTCAGCAGTACTGCTGATAGATGGTTTCAGAGGTATGTGGAGCGACTATGATGGTACGCACAAGATTCTGGCCGAATATTCCTTTCATCGACTGCTTTTCGACGTTATATTTCCCAGGCTCTTGGCACGAGACATCGGTAGCAATACCATTAATAAAGAATAAAGCGAGATTGATATTTAAAGTTCCATACAGAGCAGCTTTCCATGTTGCTTGCTCGTCTCCACTCAAAATATTATACACATAGGCTGCTCCAATAATGTAGCTTCCTGCATCATAGGACAAATGAGCCTCGCTAAAGTTGGTACAATTCTCAATGGTTTCCGTCCCACCAAAAATGCCTAGTCCGTCATTGGTGAGACCGACCTTTGTTGTCCAGCCATATGTTTTGGAAGCCTAATCCATATAGGTCGTGCTCCCCATGAAGCGCGTAAGACAAGCCGCAAGCTGGAAGAAATTTCCTCTTGAGATGCTATTCTTGAAGGTGTATCCGTTATTGAATGTGAAGATTTGTCATCCGAGACCACCGCGACAGGTTGCTGTATGCCAGCGCATTACTTGTTTGTCGAAGATAGCATCGGCCATCGACACTCATGACTTACCTATGGGTGCCGGGACATTCTGTTCAGTGGTGTACGTTGTAGCAAGAGCCCACGTTGATTGATCATCATTGCTCAATACTTTGGTCTGATTCACTGGCATGAAATCGCCACGGTCGTCTTCTCCTTGTAGAAATTGTAAAGCTTGATTACTGAGTCCATTATATCGATCGTCCCCGGTCAATTGCCAGTACTGAATCTATCTAGAAAATCAGCACGCAAATCTCTCAATTATATGATTGGGAATTGGAACCAGATATCTATTTGCTATTCCCAGACCGAGAAAACAATGGATGACGGCAGACGAACCAAGGTGTTCCACATAGCTCCAGCATTCCACCAGTATAGGTCAGATAAAGTCCCGGAATCTCTCCAATCTCAGTGCCACTGTAAAATCCTACGAGGGTGCTTGCAATTGACGAGGCTTGATGGATGCTTTGATCAAGTTAGTCCTCCTTTCAATATTCCCTCAGATTTGGAGAATCACTCTCGCTCTTGACATCCATGTCAAATGCATGGACGGATCAAAAAGAAAAGGCCGAAAAAGCAGCGACTGTACTGGTGCGAACCATAACGGGTGTGGTGGTCACAAGTGATCAAAACAAATTAAAAAGTAAGAGTAATTGCAAGCTATGCAAAAAGTGGTATCCGGAGCAATGGAGGATCTTTGATAATCGGAAGCTGTAACATATATCCTCTCAAACTTATCATGTTTCGGGTGAAACTACACGAGATCTCCGTCCATTGTTACGGTACAGCAGTAGTCTGGGAGTCAGCTACAACCAATTATTTAGCGCTACGCCCCCTTCGATCCGTTCCTGAAATCTCAAGCGTGCCCCCTTTGGACATCCTGAAATGCGCTGTCTTATCTACCTTAAACGGACTCTGTTATTATTGGCTAGTCTCGACAACTTTCTACGAAATAATTTTTTTGAAATTCGCCACCTCCATGTATATCTTCCAAAGTATGGCTGACCTACAGGGTATGACTGCCGAGTTTCGCGTCAGTAAGTTCTTGTTGACATCGGGTTCTTGAGCAGAATTTTTCTCAGTCAGACAGAGCTGATTGAGAATCACGTGCTCATCGAAGTCAACGCTCCGCTCCATGAGAGTGTCGCAATACTATCAGTGTTTGCAACTGTGGAAGTTTACTGATTTTATCCGCTAATGTAGCTAGCTTCCTCGCTTAACTCATATTTCTATACACCGCAATACCCCCCATCACAGAATTTCAATCCGATTTCTTCTCCTGTACCAGTCGTGCTAAGAAACCAGTCTCGCACATCTCAGCCTGCTCCTGTACCTGTAGCTAGAAGCAGATTCTAACTTTTTATCGCAAGGTTACGTTAATCTTCAGAGTAAAGCATAAAGGTAGTAATCGTGTGAATGTTGTTGGTTGCATTGCAGTACTAACTACTATGGAGAGTTGACCAAAGGTATTATCTAGGAATATCCGCACGGACCATACACGTGACTACAGTCACCTGATACATGCCAAGACCCATATCCTACACGGAATGGAGAGATAAGATACTGAATATTGCCAAAACTAATGGAACCAGCAAGTTTCTTAATATCAAATCGCGTGACTACGTGCCTAAAGAGGTAGACGAATAGGACGATAAGGTCGATAATAAAGCCCTTAAGAAGTAGTAAGATTAGAAGTCTAGAGAGAGTCAAATAAAGCTAGCAATCACGTTGAATTGCAAAGCCAGACCTCTCGCGCATACAACTAGTAAAACTACCGCATTAGATATATAGGAGGCCTTACAGGCGCAGTACGAAGGAGGTGGCAATATACTAGTATATAACGCTATATAAGATTACGTTAAGCTCTAGTATAACGATTTTAACTCCTTAGAGAAGTTTATTATCGCTTTTAAGCTCTTAATTATTAAATTAGAGACTTTAATAATAGCTCTACYTCCGGTATAGTATCTWATTATATTTATTACYRYAGTTTCAGAGAAGTRGCTTATATAAGCTGAAAGATAACGTTCTCTCTTAAGAGTTTCTTCTAGTAATAACCCAGATACGACCGAGAAGTCCAAATTAGGAGTGATTTTAATTAGTTTAATCGAAGATATTACTAACGAGGTAAGAGCGAGTAACTCTACTAGTAAGATAGTAAGTTAAGCTCTTTATAGTAATAAGTCTATACCTAAGAAAGGAAGTAGCGGAAGAACTACTAAGCCGGCTAGTAAGGATACTAAGCCGACTTATAAGTACTATAAATAGATATCGCTAAAGTATACTCTAGAGAACTATTATATTATTAATAAGCAGAAGAAGAAAGAGTTTAAGGAGAAGTCTGGAAAGAAGTAGATCCCGCATATCGAATAGCTGAAGAAGAAGAAGGGAGAGAGTAAGACTAATAAGACTGATAAGAAGAAGACTAGTAGTAGAAAGAAGAAGGAGAAGAATAATAATTCCGATAATAGTAGTATATTTAGCGCAGCTCTTTTATCGTATTTCCCTACTATTATAGCTTCTATAGCTATATTCTCTCACTATAATAAGTTATAATAGCTCTTCGACACTAGCGCTATAGAGTATATATCTAACGACTTTTCTAAGTTTACCTTATATATACTAAGAGACGATTTATAGTATATACTCACTGTTAATAGGCTATTACGCTCTACTGGGATTAGAAGTTATACGATTAAAGCGATAAAGACCGATAGTATAGTACGCATATTAAAGTGCTATAATATACTATATATCCCGCAGTCTCTAGTATACCTATACTCCGGTTCTAAATTAAATAAATTAAGAGGTTATTTATATAGTTCTATTCTCTATACGTCTAAGGAGAAAGAGATCTATATAATTAACGAAGATCTATTTATTATTAAAAAAGAAACTACCTTCGGCGCAGGGTACGCTAGCCTTCCGGGTTTGAGCTTACTTGTAGTAGTAGAGTAAGCTACAGTCGATATAGAGCTTTGATATAGACGTATATACCATGCTAGCTTCGACGTAGTACGCCGCACTTAATCTATAGTTACTAGTATGAAGTTTATAGAGCTTAAGATTAGTAGAACTCGCCTTTACGTATTATGTAAGAAAGGCCGACTTATTCGGAAGGTTAATAAGGTATCGGCACGTGCCTAACTTACTAGATCGATAGATGAAATCCATGTAGATATAGTATACCTTAAACCTAAGGGTCTAAATAGTCATTCTTACGCCTCTATCTTCTTATGCGCCTATTCGACTAGAAAGTAGGCCTTTATCTGTGACGACTGGTCAGATTGGAGGTTTCCCCCTATTAGTGGAAACACTTACCGCTAAGCGAGATTACCTGAGTAGAGTTTAGGGGCCCCTTTTCATATATATACTTCCCTCCTCTCTCTACTTCTTAGCTCCTTAGTTATAGATTCTAAGTTGATTCTTACTACTTTATATTCTATATAATATGAGGTCTTACCTATTAGATAGTGAGTAAGACCTTTCTAGAGTAAGCGTTATATTATCTATAACTCTTTTACTTATATCTAGGAAGATAGTAAATATCTAATTCCTATTATACCTCTATGCCTAGAGCTACTAAACGCAGGAGACTACGCTATATAGAGAAGGCCTATACTAAGTATAAACTTGAAGAATAGCACCTAAATAGAAGTAACTTAAGTCCGATAAACTAATAACCGGTTCTCTAACTCCCTCTACTTCTACCTATTCTTCGGCGACCCGTAATACTTACTATAATCTACCTCTCTCTATAGTAGAGAGTGCTCGCGATAACGCCTTATCTGAGTTAAGCTTCGTAACTCCTACTATAATTAACGAACTTACTGAGTCACTAAACCTCCCTGATAATACCCCTATATCGATAGTAACTATAAGTAACTTATAGGAAGACTATACTTACTAGCTATAAGAGGCAGAGAGCAGACTCGCGGAGGAGCGATAATTAAATATAGATCTATCTGCAGAACTATATTAGTTATAAGACGAGTTCCGGGAACTACGCTAGTTAACTACTTAATATTCTATTAAGTCTATATCGTTTAATAACGTTTAATCGCGTATAGTACTACTATACTTAATTAAAGAAGATAACTCTACTCTTACGCCTAATAATTATCGTCGAGAATAATCTACTAGAGGAATATTATTAATATTATATGCTACGCGTATCGAGAAGATTCCGAACCTTCTAAATAAGCTCTCTAATAGAATCGACTACTCTCTAAAATTCTAGGAAGTGCAGATACGTAACTCTCTCCGGCGCTATTCTAGCTACTTTATCGACGAAGATTACTATAAAGATTAGTTACTTAATTAAATAGAAGAAATAGCTAGAACCTACCTAGAACTCTTATTCCTGGAACTAGAATATAATAAGGAAGGTAATATGATCGATTCACTTGATATGATTACTTAACTCGTCTCCTTTTTATTAAACCTATACGACTAATAAACTATAAGAGCTAGCTACTTAGCGCTAAGGATAGATTATAAATAACCCTTCTGGACGTTCTACTACAAGTTTCGTACGCTAGCTCGTAAAGCTAGTATAAATAATCAATTAACTCTGAAAATAGACTTATAAGAGAAGCTACTTATATAGCTTCGGAAATAGCTCTTCTAATAGTATCGAGCGTTAAGGACACTAGAAGAATACGTTAAGGCTATATAAGCTGAAGATTAAGGTTAATTTATCGAAAAAACCTATTATTCCGAGTCTTCAGCTAAGGCTAGCGCGACTCGGGAACGCCCTATTAATACCTCCTCCTAGCGCTGTATTACTAACTCTTCTTCTTATCTGCAAATAAGTCTTCAGACTCCCGAGACCTCTAGTATAACTAGTAATTAAACCTCTACGAGTCGTATACTATAGTAAGCGCGAAGCGATACTCCGTGTGCACTATCGCTAGCGAACGCTCCTTGTTACTTCACGCCTCTATTATACTAACGCTTATTATTAGCTCGACCTAATACTCCGTATCGAATTAACGCGATTAACGCTAACGATAATATTAATAACGAGTTAGAAGATAATAATAACGAAGAGACGTACGACGATACTCAAGAGTATATTAAACCTCTACTAGTAAAAGACTATACTTAGATAAAGACTCCTTCCTAGGTAGTATATAGGATATGCGATACCTTAACCTTACGAAGCTTCTTAGTAGTTAATTGTTTACTATATATACTACTCTTACTAAGAATAGACTTTCGTATAAGTTACTCGTACTTCTTAACTCTAGAGCTAATAGATACTATTTTATTAATCGTTCCTTTCTTAAATCTCTTTCCTTTTTTCTAAAACTTTCGATTTACCCTCTACTAAACGTAATTCCTATTAAAGGTTTTAATAGCGTTAATAGTAATATAATCAGTTATTATACGATACTTAACTTAATAATAGATCGCTACGTTTAAGTATTTACTCCCTTTCTTATTACTACTCTCGGAAACTATAGTATTATACTTAGAAGGACCTAGCTTTCGGAACACTAAGTACTCTTAGATACCTCTAAACGATAGATTATTTAGCTACTATATACTCCTCCTAGTAATATTTATAGCTCTCCGATCGAAATTAAGGATTTACGTAAATACTATATCTACTAGCGCTATTAACATAACGCTAACGTACGAAACGAACGCCTTAATTAGTTCTGGGAAGCGTATAAGGTATAGCGAAGCGCAGCTAGCTCTTCTATTAATCTTTAAGCTATTATTAACTCTCTATATATTACTAAACGCCCGCTATTAAACGCTCGAAAACGTACTTCTAAGAAGATTTCTAGCTATAAAAACACTTAAAACTCTCCCCTAAAGAGTATTCTACAGGTAATAAACTTTCCGCTATTATCGCCGCTTAAGGAGGACTGTTTCCCCGGCGTTTCTACTACTTCCTATAGATACGATAAGCCTAAGTATTTATTATCTAAAGAATAAGAAGAGAGTAGTAAATAGAAGTCTTTATACGCTAAAGCTACTAATATACACCTGAAGCGTATATAATTCAGTAACGTTACTACTTATATCCCGCGTGAATCTCTACTTTAAACCTAATTAGAAGTCTTTATATTAAAAACCTACATATAAGATTACGCTTATGTAATTTATACTATAGATCGATAGTTACTTATAATACTATCTCACGAGTTAACAGAAGCTACTCTAGGTATAAATATAGCTACTACGCTATCTCGGAAGCGCTAATAGCGATAAAGGTCACCTTACCGCGTGCTCAGACCTCTCTAAGAGCCTCTTATAATAGAGATTTATACGATTAGCAGCCCGGCTTTCTATCTCTTATACTAACGCTAGAAGTCTTCTAACGATAAGTATTACGGGTGAATAATATTTATACGAGGGTTTATAGTAGTATTTAATAAGTTCGATAAGAAGAGAGTAAGAATCTAACCGGAAGCCGCAGGAAAAGGTATATAGTACTAAGGCTTAACTAAGCCTTAGTTAGCGAGTCGTACTAGTAATACTAGTACTATAACCCAGGGGCTTAACTCTTATAATAAGATCTTCTCTATTACTCTCCACGAGGTAGATAAACTTCTTAATAACCGAATCGTAGATTAATAATATAATACTACTATTATATCTTTAACTATCGATCTTACGGAACGCTATAAAACCGCTTAGTAATTTACTATTAGCTTAAGCGAATTAGATCTAGAACTACAGATTCCTCACGAGTATAGCTAGTAGGTATACGTCTTTTCTAAGGAAGCTAGCGACGTTCTCCCTCCTTATCGTTTATACGATTACTAAATTAAGCTTAAGGAAGGGGCCGAGAAGAGCCTTAAATACTCCTCCTTATATAAGATATTAGCTAAAGAACTTAAAGTAATAAAAGTATATATTACTAATAACTTAACTAAAGGTTTTATTAAACTTTCTCAAGTACTATACGCTATACTTATTCTTTTCGTTAAGAAAGCTAATAGAAGTCTACGATTCTATATTAACTTTCGTATACTTAATAACCTCACGAGGAAGGATTAATATCTACTACTATTAATCGATAAAACACTAGCTAGAATCTCTACTGCTAAGATCTTTACTAAACTAGATATTCGCTAAGTATTCCACTGAATTCGTATAGATCTAGCCTCTGAAGAGTATACGACCTTCCGGACCTATTATAGAGCATATACGTATAAAGTACTCCCTTTTAGACTAACTAATAGCCTTATAATATACTAATACTATATAAATAATATCTTATTCGACTACTTAGACGACTTCTATATAGTATATTTAGATAATATTCTTATCTATTTAGATGACCTATTCGAGTATCAATTATATATATATAAGGTACTATAATAATTATAAGACGTTAGATTATAAGCCGACTTTAAGAAGTATGAATTTAATATTACTCACACTAAATACCTCGGATTTATTATCTCTACTTCTAGAATCGAGGTAGACCCTAAGAAAGTTAATATTATACGATCTTGGAATTACCTTACTATAGTTAAGAGCGTATAATTATTCTTAGGCTTCTATAACTTCTACCGGCGATTTATTAAAAACTACAGAATAATCGCAAAACCTCTTATATAACTTACTAAAAATAATATATTATTTCAGTTTACTGCAGAATATAAAGATATCTTTAATTACCTAAAGTATACTCTCACTTCGGTACCTCTCCTCTACTACTATTAGTAGGATCTATCTTATATAATCGAGACAGATACTAGTGATAGAGTAATAGCGAGTATACTATCGTAATAGTATAATAAAGACTAGTTCCTAGTAGCTTACTTCTCTAAGACTATACTATTAGCTAAGCTTAATTACGCTATCTATAATAAGGAAATACTCGTAATTATATAATCTTTTAGTAACTAGAGATCTAAGCTCGTAGGTATACTATATCAGATCCGCGTCGTTACTAATTATAAAGCTCTAGAGTACTTTATAACTTCTAAATAGTTGAATATACGATAAGCACGATAAGTAGAGCTACTCGCAGATTATAACTTTATAATTACCTATCGACTTAGAAAGTATAATCTACTCGCTAACGCTCTCTCTTATAGAACTAATAAATTAGATAATCAAAACAATACTAAAAGAGCTTAACGTTTATAATAACTACTACGCGAAGACTAAATCGATCTAATACTACTTACGAGTAACCTCCGGAATAGTTCTAACTCTATAGATAGCTTTAAACTTATTAACGCCTTAGAAGTCGCTAACTTATCGCTAGTTTTCTCTATAGTATAGTAAGTACTTAATACTAATTATATTACGCTATTACTCTAAGTACTATAGAAATAAGCTCTTTCTGCTACTCCTAGAAAACTGACTATAGAAAAAGACTTTCTACTATATGAAGGAAGATTAATCGTACTTAACGTTTCATACCTTCGTATACTACTTATACGCGAAGTATACAATCGATTAGAAACTGCCTATCTAAGTGCTAAAAAGACCTTATAACTCCTATTATTATAGTACTACTAGTATAAAATCGCTTTAACTATTAACTAGTACTACTATAACTACTATACTTACTAATGAATTCAAGTGCTACGAGATAAGAAGCTCGGATTACTATAGCTCTTACTAGTGCTATTACGCCTATAGGAGTATATTACAGTTGATTACTATAGCTTTAACCGCGATAAACACGGCTACGATAATATCCTTATCTTTATAGATCATTTTAGTAAATAAGTAATTAGTATTCTATACCGAAAGACCTCTAATACGCGCGACCTTATAAAGCTCTACTTATACTATATATACTACTATTTCGGAGCTCTACTGATAATTACCTCTAATAGAGAGCTTTAATTCGTTTCATGTTTTTAGACCGCTATTATTATAATTCTTAGTACTAATCGATAATTATCTGCAGCTAATCACTCTTAAACGTATAGCTAAATAGAGATCTATAACTAATATCTCTAATATAGATTACGACTTTTTATCTCTTACTATTAAGATAACTAGTCGGAATTCTTACTTATTATAAACTACGCCTAAATAACTCTCCCTTACGACTCCCTTAGAGGTCTCTTACCCTTTGAAGTCGTTTATAGCTATATACCTCGCGTTAATTAGAATTAGAAAGACTTACCCGACTCTATTACGCTTACTAATAACTTAAATACTTAGTAAGCTCTAGATTACGCTAATTATCTGCATAACGCCTAGACTACTACTTAGTTAAGCCTCTTACGCGTATAAGCTAAGATATCCTGATCTTATAATTACTTATACTATGAAGTCGACTTTACTATAGATAACCTTATTTAGCTGGATATACGCTACTTTATAAGTACTCGATCTAGTAAAAAACTCGACTTCCTAACTAATAGACCTTTCCGTATAATTGAAAAAGTTAGAAGCTCTTACTATTTAGAGCTCCCTATTAGTATAAAAGTATATAACGTCTTCCCTGCTACTAAACTAAGGAAGTATTTAAACGATCTCTTACTAGGATAAACCTTACTTCTACTACTGCTTATTAATATTACTAGTAATAATAAATAGGAGATCGAAGATATACTTACGTGCTATAAGTAGCGTAATAACCTCTTATACTAAGTCTCCTAGTTAAATTAAGATGTCGATCTTATATAATATAACGCTTTAGATATTAAATACGCTCCTGCTAAACTATAATAATTCCACCTTAATAACTTAACGTAAGCCGGACCTCCTACTAAACTCCCTGACTAGCTGAAAGCGTTCTACGATAGAATTAATAATTACGACTACCTTAATAGTAATAAGGAGACAGACTAACGCTCGAGGGCGAGCTTTTTTCGGAAGGGGGGGTAGTATAACGACTAGTCAGATTGGAGGTTTCCCCCTATTAGTAGAAACACTTACTGCTAAGCGAGATTACCCGAGTAGAGTTTAAGGGCCCCTTTTCATATATATACTTCTCTCCTCTTTCTACTTCTTAGCTCCTTAGTTATAGATTCTAAGTTGATTCTTATTACTTCATATTCTATATAATATGAGGTCTTACTTATTAGGTAGTGAGTGAGACCTTTCTAGAGTAAGCGTCACATTATCTACGCTAAGAAGTCGGATATATACCTAGCTAATTAAAAGCTAATTAAGTTAGCCGAAATATAGTATTACTGCAAAATTAAAGTATAGAGATATAATAGGAGTAAGGAGTACTCTCCCTCTTAGATAAAAGAGCTTACCGATTACCTTAGAATACTACTAGAGGAGTCTACTTCGTATACTCTAGAGTAAGATAGAAGAGCTAAACGCTCTATACGTACGATTATCGAGAAAGTACGTATAGTTATAGTAGATCAGAATATACCTGACTATATATAGCCGGAGATTCTACTCGCCTGTATATATATCGCTAACCTTACCTCTACTTCTAGAGTAGAAGAGAAGACTCCTTTCGAGTGCTTCTAGGACGATATTAAGCTAGGGGTGAACTATACTCCCTCTGTTAAGTATCTCTATATATTAGGATATCCTATCTTTATACTAATTAATAAGAAGAAGAGAGTCTAGAGCTATAAGGTAGCTCCTAGAGCTGAAAAGAGTATTCTAGTAGGATTTAAAAGTCATAATATCTATAGATACCTAGTTAATAGAAAGGTAGTTCGTACCTCTTATCTACGATTTAATAAAAACAGCTTAGTTATAGAACCTCACGAAGAAGACACTATAATAGTATCTTAGACTAAGGGTAATTCTATTAATACTTTAAGTTAAAATTAAGACGTCCAGGTTACTAGTACTACTACTCCTAATATAGGTATCATAAGCTAAGATAAGGATTCCGAAGTCGAAATCGATAGTATAGAAGATACCGAGTCTATAGTCATAGACGAGGTTCTAGTATCAGAAGTCGATATCCCGGAGTAAGCTACTATATAAAAGAAGCGTAGAAGACCTCCTGGATCTAAGAACTATATACCGATATACGTTCCTAGGGCTATACGATCTGGTTATAATAATCCGACTCTAAATCCGTCGCCTAAGGTAATACTAGAACTAA